>JACAVU010000111.1:0-107448 GCA_014183005.1 Castanea mollissima
AAGTTTTATGCTTGACATTGGCACCACTTGATGGAGGTTGGAATACGTAAAGGAATTCCAAGGAGCGTTGCACAAATGTGTCTAAGATAGTTGCACCAAAAAGAGAGTATTTGCTTTGTCAAACTTGACAATCTAAAACTCATTCTCATGCAATAGAAAGTGCCCCTCACGTTTAGACTTTGGGAAGGGTGAAACTAGTGGTTAAATTAAAGTGTCCCTATTATCTCAAGGCTTTTGGGCCATGAAACAGAACTTGTGTTCTTGATAGTATTTGATTGCAAAGTAGGTTAACAATAGATTGCCTTGTGAACAGGCTAATACCCTTGAGAAGTCAACGAAACTGTTATTTTCAATATCAGTATTCATGTGTCTCAATAGAATAGTAGTTTCCTTTTAGTCTTCTAGGCTTCTAGCGTAATCACCCTTTTTGCATATGAACCATAAGTAGAGTATTAAAAAAATTAATGAGCTTCCAAAAGGATAGCTTAGGACCATCTTTGGCGGATGATACTATGCGTTTCCCAGACAACTTTTTCCAAATTTTTCGTGAGTTTCACGTTTGTTAGGTATTGATTCCTCCTCATAATTGCTTAAGCTGCTTTGGGTTGGATTTTCTAAATTCTAATACAACAAATGATTTTTGACAACCGGTTGAAAAATACCAAGCACCAAATTATTGACTTTTGCAGAGTTTAAAAATAATATAAGATTTTCCATCCATGAAGACGGGGGACACATGATTTTAGCAAAGTAATAGTCAATTACTTGGTTTATAATAATATAGCTCAAGCTTCGTATCAAACTTTAGGAGGTAAACTAAAAAGACACATAGTTGCTACTTTTTTTTATTTTTGTGGTTCCCTCTTAAGTTCTGAGGTTTGAAACATTAAAACGTGGAGAAGTCATTCATCCTTATTATAGCTTTAAACAACACTACTAAATTCAGTTATGTCTTTTTGGAGGCATGTATGGACCTCCACCATAACTCGTGCCAATGACATATCCTTGATATTATGAGCCTGAGCCTGAGCAAATCCACTTCCTCCACCGCTACCACCTTGACCATACCCAGGCCGGAGCCACTACCACTCCCTCCACACTCCTCCCACCTGAACCATAGCCACCCTTGCCCCATCACTACCAAAACCACCAACCGCTACCATCACCTGTACCATACCCTCCACACCAATACCAGAACCAAACCTCCACCACTACCACCACCGAACCAAACCCCCATTGCCTAAG
The DNA here is from genome assembly GCA_014183005.1 of Castanea mollissima. Lineage (NCBI taxonomy): Eukaryota > Viridiplantae > Streptophyta > Magnoliopsida > Fagales > Fagaceae > Castanea > Castanea mollissima. The sequence continues at coordinate 1,246 of JACAVU010000111.1, forward strand.
CCTCCACCACCACTTCCAGATCCAAAACACCGCCACCACCACCACCACCACCACCACCACCGCCACACCACCCAACTCCTCCACCCCCATTGCCACCATAAACCTCCACCAAAACCTGACCCAATCCCACCACCTCCACCACTTCCTCCATTATAACCACCAGCAGTTAGCTCTAGATGGTCAGCCCTTCACTCATCTACTATGTAGCACATGGTTCGATCCATATCTCTCGCCACTCCAAAACCTTCCTTCTCTGTTGGCTTCAACTAGTGTGTAGCTAAAGAGCCCCAAAACCATGAAAATGAGACTCCACGAGACCACATTAATGTTCCCATGACTCTCCTCAGTAGAAATGCAACTGCACCCTTACAAAGAATACAACACACACTTGCTTAGGTAAACATCTAAAAGAAATACAATAAATTGAATTATTATGGATAGATAACAAAAGATGAAATCAAAGATTAGAGCTTACCACTATATTCCCCGTTGCCTTTTAGCCTTCCTACTGCGTATTGTAAGAAAGTTAACAAGCTCAATTCAGAAGAAAGTATTATCTGAGCTGTTATGGTAATGTAATTAATTGTAGCTCATGCAATCAAAGTAGCTTGATAATACTTAGGTTTAGTGTGGATCCCAATAAAGGAGTATGCATATATATAGTGTTGTTCTTAATACTAAGAGTTTGTGGGACGTATGAGCCGTTGCAGCAAAATTAGAAGCGAGAGGGTTGGCATGCATATGATGAGCCAACGCGTGTGAGCTCATTCTGGTGGATAGAGCAATTTGCATGATTTCTAAGCGTGCTAACATTCAGTTGAGACGTGAGAGCTATATCATATGATTCATATGGGAAGCATAAATTACAACAACAATTGATAATGACGAAGGCCCATAAAGAAAATGAGATGGGCTAATGATACGAAAATTTCAATGTTTTTGTTTAGAAAGCAACTCAACCGTCTGTTGGGTGAACCCTCCCCAACCGTTGGCCCATTTTGGTTTTGGCATTTATTATTATTATTTTTTTAAAGATAAAAGAAAGGCCATACTATCATTACTATGAGAAGAAGAAAATGTTTTATATTTTGATAAGGATTAAAAATGAAATGAATGCTTTAGTTATGTGTAAATATTGATCTGTCCAAAGATGAACTCATTTCTCCAAATAAGTATTGTAGTTAAAACAAGGTTTTGTTATTTTTATTTGGACAAATTTTTGTTACAAAATTAGTTGTAGCCTTAAGCTACAACCTTACTAAGTATCTTTTTATTGAAGTGAATTTTGACAAATTCACCATTGTATTACATCTTCTTCTTATATTCTCCATATTTGAAAAAAAAAAAAAAGTGAGAGGGACAATTAATGGTGACAACTCATTTAGGCATAATTAATTAATTATAATAACTCATTTTTAGTTGAAGAACTAATGGTTGATAGGCCTAGAGCCTTGGACAAAGGGGGGAAAAAGCACACCCTTTGCTAGGTTAAGTTATAGCTTGACTTCAATTTTACCCAGAATATCAGTGGCTTCAAGTGAGATGTAAATGGTAGTAGTTATTAAATTAAACTAAAAATCATGCCATCGCCCCAAAGGTTTGGATTTAGAACCTCCCTCGTACCAAGACCCTGAGAACTAGACCATGACTCTGAGTGGTAATATATGAGTTGGCTCAACTGCCCAAGGTCCAATGAGCCTTTATAGAAGAATAAAAAAAATAAAAGTAAGATCTAGTTGCCAGGGCACTAGCATCAGCCCCATAAACTAACTTTTAAACAAAAAAAATAGCTAAAGTCCCCTGAAAATTTTGTCCCAGAAATTTACAAATGAATAGTGTCTTAATAAGTGTATTGAAATATTGTTCATCAACAAACCAATTTAACCCCAATTTATATTCATCTTTCTCTCTCTCTCTCTCTCTTCATTTCCAGATTTGAGTTAGGTGGTTGGGTTGTGTTTGATATGAATTTGTGTTGGTTTATGGATTTGGTTTGATTTGGTTTATGTTCATGGTTTATGGTTTGATATGGGTTGTCTATGTTATGCGACAACTCTGGTTTGTAGTTTATGAATTTGGCTAGTATGAGCGACGATGGCTTGTCTTTTCGCCTAGTGGCCTTGTGTTTTATTAGTGTCTTTACTCTATTACTCACAACTTGCTCCTGAGGTAATTTGTGGTAAAAATTATATTTTAATTATGTTGCTAGTATTTTTGGATGTAGAAGAAGCTTAGAGGGCGCCTTCGTTAGCCTCTCTCATTCATCTTTTTTTTTTTCAGCTAATGATTCAATTTAAAAAATAAAGAAGCTTGCTCTAGCAAGCTGATGGGACTACTTTAGGTTGGTCTACCGGTCGTGCCCTACCGATATGAACACAGCCGTAAATGTCTGGTGCAATTCCAAAAAAGAATAGCAATAATTTGGGCATGCTTCAATTCTTTTATAAATGGTGGCTACTGCTTTTGATAGTGATGAACTTTGTACGTGTTCATATATATATTTATTAGTGTGAATGCTGCCTTTCACAGTTTACTGCTTTAATCAGGTCCAAGTGCTCTAATAATTCTACTTCCATTAAAAAAATAAGAAAAAAGAAAAAGTGCTCTAATAATTGAGAGGAAGTTTTATCATTTTATGCCTACAAACTTTTGGGATGAACAGAACCAAGTTGAATGACAGAACATGTGTCTGTTAAGTGAACTGTGTGAAAGGAGGAAATATACCATATATTCAATGAATGTGACACATGCACAGAAGGCATGATATACCTTCTCCTGTAAAAGAGGCTCTTTTGTGAACGCGAAGGTAATTTAGTGGCCTAAAATATAATCAAATGGTTCATTTTGCCTAAAAAGTGAAAAATATATATACTTAATTTTTTTTCTTTTATTTTACTTTGAAAATAGGATTTTTTAGAGTTCTTGGGGTAATTTGCTACATATCATAAATTCATTAAAAAGGATTTTTTAGAGTTCTTGACCTTTTATTTTATAATTAATGGTTCCAACGATCCCATATCATAAATTCATTAAAAATTTCGTAAAATATGAGTGATACATCAGTTATTAAGAAAAAGAAATCGACACATCAGATTTTAATTTATTAATTAATTTTAGTTATTCAAAAAAAAAAAAAACCCAAATCTCTGCCACCATCTCTCTCGTCTATATTCTCACCGTCGGCACCATGGTGTTTCATGATCCCATATAAGGGAATAAACGACATCTGGGTTTTCTATTCCGGCATTAGAATGAATAAAGATTTCAAAGCAAAATTTGCAAACCCAAATAAAGATTGCAAAACAAAACTAATCTCTTATGATTAAGGGTGCCGAGGAAAAGGCCATTTTGGTTACAATGGGAAAAGTACTTTTTGATTGTTTTGTTTTGTTTTTTACAATGGGAAAAGATGAAGTTCAAAGTAGAGCCTGCAAAAAGGACAACTTTTAACATTTCCAACCACGAAGCAACCAAGGACGCTGTGGGGGCGGGGCACCAAACTTTGTTAACAAATCTAGCATTGAAAACCTTTGTATGAGAAAAAGTTTGCAAAATGCCCAGTTTCACTTTGTATGAGGGAGTTTCTAGAGCTTCCGCCATTAGAAATATGGAAGCCAGTCGATGACGCAGAGGCCATAAGAAATATGGGTCCTTTATTCCAGCATGGTAGTGAGAACAGAGAGGAGAGAGATAGTGATAAATCTGGCTTTCTAAATTTGTTTTTTTAATAATAATAAAATTAATTGATGATTTAAAATATGATGTTTCCATTTGTTTTTCCTAACGGGTTTATATTTGAAGGACTTTTTTAATAAGTTAATGATTTGGCATCGTTTGAACAATTTATTATAGAAGGAATGATTAAGATTAAAAGAATAATTTAAATAATTTATATTATAAATAATTTAAAATTTTATTATAAATCAAAATTTGAAAGGCAAGATTTGAACCTAAACATCTCCGTTGAAACTACTAAAATTCATTAACTAATCGAGCTACAACGCTTTTCATAGCCAAAATGAATCTTACTTTTCTATTGTTGTAGTATGTTTCTTCCTTGAGTTATGTTAATGAATATCCTTAAAGCAATTGTTAATAAATTATAATAGAAAAGTTTTGATACCAATTTTATAGAAAATATAAAAAGTTATCAACAATATATATTATTTTATTATTCTCGTAATAAAATGCTTTTAGAATAGCTCTTAAACCAATGCTCTAAGAGTATTGATTAACAATTCCCTTCTTTCTTAATAATAATTTTCATTCCAAAGACCATATATATATATATATATATATATAAAGTTAGGATGTAGACTACCGTATGTCCTCATTCAAAGCAAATAGGATACGGTTGAAATGTTAGACACGTCTAAAAACTTAAGAGTACACACTAGCGACACTTTATATATATATATATATATATAAAGAATTTTAATTTATGGTGCATGTTGGATGCTTTGATTATTACTATTTATCATTAGACTAAGAAATTAAATAGTTTTTGGTGTTAATGGAAAATTAAAGCTTTTATCATTAGATTAAGACATCAATTAATTCATTGGTGTCTGTAGGAATCAAACCTCTTAGTTTCCTCTCGTTAAAATTTGTTTTTTTCCTAATGATAATTTTCATTTCATAGTGTGTGCTCTCTAGTTTTTAGACGTGTCCAACATTCCAACCGTGTCCTATTTGCTTTGAATGAGGACACACTGCAGTCTAGATCCTAACTTTTTTCTCATAATTTTTTTTTTAATTTATGGTGTATGTTTGATGCTCTAGTTATTGCTCTTTATCATTATATTAAGAAATTAATTGATTTTTGGTGTTAATAAAAATCTAAGGTTTTTAATTTTTATCATTAGATTAAGACATTAATTGGTCTTTGGTGTCAGTAGGAATCGAACTTTAGATTTCTTCTTTGACGACAACAAATTTTACCCATTAAGTTAACTAGAAGCCACTAATTTGGATCTTAATCTTGATTGTCAACTTCACTTCAATTCAGGTCATTGATAATTAATGTAAAAACAAAAGTATATTGACACAATTTTTATCAAAATTCATTTATATATGACAAGTTGTAAATAGTAAAGAAAAAAAATAGAAGGTTTATAACTTTACCGCTCACTGCTCACCAATAAATGTGTTCCGGCAAAAATTGTGTCACTTGTTCTGTTATGACAGTAGAAACTTTGATCTAGAAATTAGATAGAAACGATTCTAATGAGTTTTGACCCCTTTTTCAAAAATTATATTAGAAAGTATCAGTAAAGAAACTTTTTCTTTTAATATAAAATAAAAATAAATTTCTTTTTTCTTTGCTTTGTCTTTATTAAAAAAAGGAATAGTAACGGGAAAAGACACACGAGCAACTCTCAATAATTAATTCCATTTTTATTGTATAGCCTCAAACTTTTTTTTTTCTTTAGGGCCTTTAGCCTTAAACTTTTTTTTTTTTTTTTTTTAAGGAGAAAAAAAGCTTTTTTGATTTTTCTTTAGCCTCAAACCTAAAGGGAGGGGAAGCGTCCTCAAAGCTATTTCTAACGTTAAAATCAGCTACACATCAAATATTTCTTACTTTATTGGATAATACGTAACTTTACAACTTTTAAAAATCATTGCTTTACAACTTTTTAAAAATCATTCCCTGATAACAGTTGCTCTTTCCCTTTAAAGATGAATGGTGTTTTGTAAGCTTTTCAACTTTTTTCCCCAGTTTAGGGAAAATAAAACTAGATAAAATTTTATGTTTAAGAGTTTTTTTAAAAATAAAAATAAAAATAAATACTATTATCTAAAAATGCAACTAAACAAGTCATTAGTATTTCTAAGTAACATATATATAGCGATCTAGTCAATGAGATTTCTAGTAACATATTACATATATTATTTCGGATTTGTGATCAAGTACAATGTCATTGAGACTCTAAATTAAATATATATATATATATATATATATATATATATATATATATATATATTAGTTAATAATTTATATTAAGTAGCTAAGAATTGTATAGTTTAATTTTACACTATCACGTGTGTTTGAATGCATATGTAATATATGGTCAACTTGAAAATGATTTCCTTTGATCGTAAAATACAGCCCCTTTCAACGAAAAATCTTTTACAGTTTTATTTTACCTTCAAACAATTTTCAGAAATCACACCTGAAGAGAGAGAGCTCGAGCACACTCCTCACACAGTCCAAAACTCATCTCCAAACCATTTCCCATGGTCCAAAACCCATCTCCAAACCATTACCTTCAAACCATTTATAGCAAAGAAGAAGAAGGAAAAGAACCAAACCAAGATCAACCCCAACGCCGCGCAATCTTACCATCTGGGTCATGCCTCTCACCATTGATCAAGCAAAGATCAGCTCTAATGTTGCACGATCTCGAACCCAATCGCCCCCGATCGCACGATCTCTCCTCCGCCTGGCAATCTCGCCTTCACCGTTGATCGCGCGATCTGGCCTCTGCCGTGCGTCTCGCCTTCGCCGTCGATTGCGCGATCGAAGCCTCCGTAGTGTGGTTGAAACCTTCGCCTTTGATCGCGCAATCTCGCCTCTCTCTCTTCCTTCTTCTCTCTTGGATTTGATGATTTTTTTTTGGGTTTTGTTTCTTTTGTGTTTCTTTACTGAGAAATGATGTTATATATTTGTTTGGAAGCTGAGAAAATGTGAGCAACAAGTAGAAAACGTGTTTTTTATAATATTTTCAAGAACACAACCAAACACCTGAAAATATTTTTCAAAGTATTTTTTAAAATGTTACCAAACACCTAAAAATATTTTTTTTTCCCAAAAATATTTTCACCTGAAATTATTTTACACCCAAACAAACACAGCCTAAAATTCAAAACCTCTTCACTCCCAACCATCGAATAATATTTTGCTCACCCAGTAAATGGTATTCCTAGCTACATTTCTACTTTCAAACAAGAAATAAAAGAAAGATTGTAGCTACAAGGAGACATTGGTGGAGAAAGATTGTATTCTAGCACTAATAGACTAACACAACCGTTGCTGGCTGATTGCAAGGCCATGCTCCAGGCTTTTCAAGAGGTTCATCTCCTGATTCTCCTGCACTATTACAGGGAGACCAACAAAGCTGCTGACACTAGCAAAAATAGGTTTTGGACTTTAATAAATCTTCTATTTTTTTCACTTGTTTTCATCAGGATAGTACTATTAATGATTAATATGATCCATGATTAACAGAAAAAGAAAAAGAAGAAAGGTTGTGCAATTAGGTCAGGTGGATTTAACTTTTTTCTTTTGAAAGCACTCCCTAAACCTAGGGTTTTAGGTTAGCTTTCTTATGGATTGGGTTAGATTTTTCTATCATGAATATTCTTGCACTAGTCTACATTCATAAAACCAACAGGAAATTAAAATTGAGATCAAGCCTTAGGAAACGAAGATTATTATTTTAATTTTCATTTATAGTCAAAACTTACTTATCAATTAAAAAAATCATTATGGAAAAAGTTTCTGAAAGTAAGTAGATGTGCTTTTTGCTTTTATTTATTTATAGTTTATATAATAAAATAGTAAACAAAAGCATTTTAATAGATTTTTGGAAAATTCGTAAGAATAATCAGCTTGAATGTTTTTAAATGCAGGTTGTGATTAAGCTGTGAGTTTGGAGTAATTTATTTTCATTTGTGTATTTTACTTAAAAAATAAGTTGAGTTATACCTTACTAAAAATAAAACTTAAAAAAATTATACTTAAAATAGCGTTAAAAAATAAAGTGACTTAACTAGACAAAATTGAACAGGTTTGTCGTATAGTACTAGAAATTATGGGCAAAATGGGTAAATATTCTTAATTTTAAAACTACGTAGAAAAATACTACTTTTCTTAAAATATTTAGCAAATGTCATTATTTTTAAAACTTAATTTTAACAAAATCAAGTTACAAGTAAAATTCAATATTAACATATTTACTGTTAAGTTCTACTTAAAAATACATATAAAATTCGATTGTAAGGTTATTAAATTTTACACAGAAATTTTAGGAGCCATTTTGCCAAATGATTTGAAAATAAAGACTTTTTGGCTATATAGTTTTAAAATTAAAAGTATTTATCCTTTGCCCGGAAATTAATCAAATTACAAAGAAAAATGGCAGACAACCAGATCCCAGAACCAATCATAGTCAAGATCCATCACTAAACTTATATTGATAGAGAATCATCAATAATTCTAACAGCTAGGCAATAACCAATAAACTTTCTCTCAAAAAAAAAAAGAAAAAAAAGCTTTCTTTCATTTTCTCACTTTTTTGGCCTCAATTTTTTTTTTTCTTTTCATATTACGTGTTTTATTGATGTACAGAGTGACCTTGTAGTTGACACTTGGAACTGATAAGATACCGACTGAAAAAGAAACTTCAAGAATGGCACATGGTCCAAAGTTCACATTACTTTCACATAATAAAATAATTTTGAGCATCATGTTCTTTCAGAAAGCAGAAATGATAGGACATTGTCTCCTGTCAAGATTTGTATGCATCATGAAAATGTTCAGGCCTTTCGTATTTGGATCCAGGAGTTCAAGCTCATGAAGATTTTAATCATCTTTTGCAATTATTAATGATTCAACTTTCAAAGTCAAAATCTCTAGTTAGGCAATTGTACCTTCAGAAATCTGACTGTTTTGCATCATCCAAAGGCAATAATTATGATAGTTTTCAAAAAAAAAAAAAAAAAGGCAATAATTATGATAGGTGTCTTTTAACGATACTCGCAAAAAAAATAGTGTCTTATTTTGAAGCGACAAAAAAAAAAAGCTAAATTCCAAGGTGACAATAAACATTAAACTAATGGAAATCACTTAACTCATCTCTAATCAGCAATAATTAATTAGTGGCAGGCCCATGCCAGCTAATTTTCTCAAATGAGTGGAGTGGGACAAGATATAAAGACTCCTATATCAGTCAATGTCAGACATTACGATAATTTTTTTTTATTTTAACTCAATCGTTATCATAATTAATGAAAGAAAGAGATTGATTCCTTAATATATTAAAATTTTACAAGCATAAAAAAAATATAAAAAGAAAATATAATTCATCAAATTTGACAAGATATACATTTTATAAAAAATCATTTATCAAATATTATAACATTATCAAAATTATATAAAGTATAACTTTTTTTTATTTTATTTTTTTATACAAGATAGAATTTTACTCTAGTCTAATATAAGTGTATATGTATATAAAGCTTCTTTCTGGAGACTTGAATTCTGGCCCTTACTCCCCACACCTCACAAGCACTTATACTTGTGGAATGACTATCGCACTAAGGGTGTGCAATGGTAAGTATAACTTGAACTTAACAAATATATATCTATCTATACTACTATTTAATGGATTTTTTCTGTTTAGACCAGATTTTTTTTAATTCCAAAATACCCCTATAGCCTAGATTTAAGTATGGCAAAAGTAATAGATAGTCTTGTAAAAATACATGTCTAACTTGTACTAAAATATTGCCTACAAAATACGAACACTCTCCTACTAACACACTTTTTTAAAGTAATTATATGTTTATTGTTTTTTTAAATAAAAAAATAAGTTATACAACTTATGTTGTTTTTTTTATATATATAAAAAAAACATACATTCCTGACACTTTATTATTATTATTTAAAATAAAACTAAACCAAATATATATATACACTATCTCCTTATTATTTTTTTCTTTCTCACTCATGATCTCCTTACTATCACTAACCTCCATGTTTGTTAGTCAGGTTTATATTTATCTTATATTTGTGAAGGCCAAGTTTCATTTTCAATTTGTGCTTTTCAATGGTTGTTTTTTAAAATTAAGCCAAACTTTAGCAACTAATTGATGACTTCGATGGATTTGATGTCAAGGACGCATTTGACAATGTCTGGAATTGAGATTGACAAATGCAATCAAGACTCAAAACATTTGTTGTGTAAATAGGTATCTTCCTAAATTCTTGGTAGAAACAATTCAGTAAGGACTTTAGATTTGCACTATGTACAATGCCTCATTGATTATGCTATTGCTACTTTTGATTATATTGATCACTCAAAATAATTTATATTCTTAATTCAATGATTTGTAATTGTTATCTTTCAGAGATCAATTAAAAATATTGGAATCCATTTTGTTATTTCCTAATGCATCTTCTAATTTTTTTTTTGTTGGCAGGAAGATTTGGGGTTCACTATCATTTGGCCATGTCACAATTTTCTTTTCTGAAATGCAAAAGAATAATTTCCAAAAAAATTTGTTTGGTCATTCTCATAGTTTAAGGCATGAACTTTCGAAAATTTGAAGTTTTTTTTTATTTTTATTTTTAATATACATGTTGTGGCGGGCAAAGAATAGATAAAAAAGAAATACGATTGTTTTAATCTTATTACTATGTGCTTGTACAATTAATTTTTAGAGATGGGATGCAAGACCAACCTTTTATTACCCATTTGAAAATAAAAAGTGATGTTCTAAATTGTATGTCTAATATTCAATTGAAAATAGCTTTGAAATGGCTAAGTGTTCGTCTTCAGGTTCGGTCCGAGGAAGATGTTACAAATAGATGGTTTTTCTCTCTCTCCCTCCTTTTCTCAATTAGACCACCCCTTGATCCGGATGCTTCTTGGCTTTATATATCTTAGCTAAGATGCATCTGGATCTTACATTTGGAGGGTCAAGATCATACTTCCCTGATACTTATCCCATCAAGACCTTACTAGAAGGTTTTTACACTAAGGTATTAGCTGTGAAGGCACTATTCAAGGTCATTTCCCCCTTAATATGGCCAGCTAAGTGGTTGCAGTGTATTTAATGCAGAGGGGATGACCACTTGGCCCTTCATTTTTCTTTTTTTCCATGCTCAACACCAAATTACCTTTGTCTCCCCTTGGATTTTGACCTTTCAAGGTCAGGTAGGTGTCCTTGGCGTCTTCACTAATTAGGGTTGTTTAGCCTAAGTACAACTCACATGGCTAATTTCTGAGGATAACCCATCTACAGTTTCCAAGATTTGCTCCCATATGAACCTCATTAAAGCTTTGGATCCTCGTCCCCCCACAATAGCCCCCAAAAACCTCACTCTCCGTTCCCAAGTCTAGAGAGAGAGAGAGAGAGAGGTTTTGTCAACTAGGGACCATTACTTCTGGCATGCTTTCAGAATATCCCACATGAGAATGTCCCTTCAACTGATTGAAGCACGCTCTTGGTGTTTCGGAAACCACAATGCCTTAATAAATGTTGCAGGTGGCTTGTTATCCCCCACGTTTTACGGTGAGATCAACATCATACGATCCCTATTCCTCCATCAAAGAAGTGGGAAAACTGCTGCCACCTTTTCATCCCCTATATAGAGGAAGGTAGGGGATTCTTGTCTCCATTTCTTCCTCTTAAGAAGAAAAAATCATTCCTCACTCTAGATAACTCGCTCGAGGAGTCCTTCCCAAATTTTGTAAGTGGTGTTTTTTTATAAAAAAAAAAAAATTATTCCTTCTTCTTTTGCATTCGTAGATTTTCTTCCTTTTTAAAATTTTTTTTTTTTATCTTTTCTCTTTCCAAAATGGGTAGATCTTTTAACTGGGTTGATAATCCTAAGCACTAAGAAGAATTTAAGAAATACTATAGGATCCCTAGTAACGTATCAATACACCACTGTAGCTTAGGTGAATGGCATGAGAAAAGGCCTACCAAAGCCATTGTGATTCCTATGATAGCCTTTATTGAAGGAGGAATGAGAATTCCTATGGGTAAAGTCACTAGGGATTTTTTTAAACCCTTTTTAGACTTTACCCTACCTAGTGCGCCCTAAATACGTTTAGGACATTAGGTAGTGTAGATGCGATAAATGATAAGATGGGTGTAAGCCTCACCCACCACGACATAAATTGGGTCTATAGTTGCCAGAAGAATAATGAAGTAGGGTATTACCTAAAAACTAGGGTTCCTACCGTTAGGTTAATTTCTTGCCTCCCCGAGACGTACAAAGGCATGGATGATGATTTTCTCATCATTTCAGGGGAATGGCATGGCAGACTTCATTGCCAAACCATGGATGGCACTCTAGGTGGGATGGTTTAGGGACGTCTTTAAGACCTTATGTTAATTAGGAGAAAATTATACATACTTCATCTATATTTTATTTTATTTTGATTTCACCTAACCAGATGACTAACAAGTATTCTTTTTGTTTTCAGACAAAAAAGCTACTGCCAAGAGACGAAGTTTGGTGAATTGCAATTTACTAAACCAAGTTTTGAGATCCAAGACCTTCCTACATAGAGACGGCCAACTTCGAGTAGTTCACATCATCCTTGGTTTCATACCTATCTTAAACCGCTTTCAAGTGTCCAAGCACGTGATTAAAGCCAAGGTCTCATGTCTTGCCTTAATCGATGTGGCTGTTAAGGGTTTTATTCGGAAACCTCCCCCTGCCGACACGCAACTTGTAGATCTTCCTACTTTCAAAGATCCTCAACCATTAATCGAGGAGGTCTTGTCCTTAGACAAAGAAGTAGAAACACAATCCGAAGAGGTTGAGGAAAACACCCTGGAGGAAAGCACTAAAAGCCTTGTCCAAGGCGAAGATTTCAAGGTCTTCTATTGCCTAAATGAGACCAAGGACAGAGCATCTGGTTTGAGGCTAGCCACAACTTTTGTTAGTGAGAACCAACTTGAAGCGATGGTCTTAGAAAAAAGGATGCCTGACCTTTCTTCTCTGCTGGAGTCCCATGCTAGGACTACCACTCCTGCAGTCCCAATAGTTCCTAGGCCCCTTACTTTGATTCCCCTTCCTCCTCCGTAAATCAAATTGGCCAACAAAAAGCGAAAAAGGGAAAAGAAGGAGGGAAGAGATCTAATGAGAAGGGAGAGATCCAAGAAGAGACTCCTCTTGAGCAAACTAAAGTGGCAAAGATGAGCCGATCCTGCATTTCGAACTGGAACCCTCCACTCGTACTAGATGGTGCCCCCTTCCCTTGGACTCCTCAATTCGTAACTTCAATAATGGAAGGGCAAGCTACGTAGCCAACTTACTCGAGCAGGCACTTCTTCTTCCCAAAGACATGGCTGAACTTCGGAACTTGAAGAAGCACAAGATGTTCTTGTCCCTAAAGAGGGACCTAGCTCTGGTGCACTTTCCTTCCTCTTTTGTTTGTTATTGTTACTTTATCATTATTACACATTTATTAATTTTATATATACCTAATTTGTAACATTTTCCTCATTTGCACATATCCAAGCCACCCAAGTTGTACATGTGGTTGAGGAATGGGTTGATCAAGCCCTCTATGAGAAAAAAGAGGAAGAGTCCAAATGCTATGTTGCCCAGATGTTTGAGTGTGACAAGGCCAGAAAAAGCATCGAGGCCTCGATAGAGAGCTTTGAGAGGCAAGCTTAAGAACAGCTCCACCACTTGAGGGAGGCAGAGAGTCAACTCGCAATTGCTCGAGCTAATATTTTTGAATTAAACAAGGAGTTGGAGCAAAAAATTGAAGAAATGAATAAGGTCGAGTAGGCCGCGGATGATTTGGAACAAAAAGAAACTGAGGCCCATCTTAAGTCCTAGATCCTAGTGGTGTGTTGAAGCTTCTGTCTTCGGACTTGGGTTGAGGCTTTAAATGCTGCTAGTGTAGATCCTTCTTCAGAACTGAGGAATCTAGAGAAGGTGTCTTATACCCCAGCCATTAAGGTGCACACATCTACTCAACCCCCTACTAACACCACTGCTCCTACACACTCAACCCCGGCTGAGAACCAACCTCCAAAGTCCAGCACGATTGCTCTTCCAACCTCCATTGTTGCAGCCAAGACATCTTCTTTAGAAAAGGCCCCGACCTCAGTTGAAGCAGCTCCTCTTGCGTCGCAACCTATTGCTGAAGGGCAACTCACAAAAGAGGCAGAAAAAGAAATAGAAAAAGAAAAAACACCCGAGGCCCAAGGAACACAGTAGATGCTAGGCTGAGATACTACTATGTTATTTTCCTTCTTCTTTTTTTTGCAACCTTAAGTATTATGGCCTTCTTATCTACTTTTTCTTTTTGTAAATCAGTTTGCACCTATTAATAAAAATCCTTTGCTAAGTCCTTGCTTCATATTTTTTCTATCACCTAAACAATAATTTCTTTGTCTTTGCTATAATATATGTTGTGAACTATCTAGTTTACTTTTTCTTAACTTTGCTACATCCCAATGTGTAACCACATACACTCGTGCGTTCTTAAGCAACTTAATCTACCTAAAGAATATGCTAAGGAAAACACCAAGAGTTGTTTCACACAAGGTAGGAAACCCGAAGAATCAAATTTAGCTTGGGCTCTTTCCATTCCTTAATAACAAACTTAGGTGTTAATTTACCCAAGGCAGGTGATCCAAGGGAGTCGAACTTGGTTGAGGTTCTGTTTAACATTAAATAATATGCTAGGTGTTAATTTAGCCAAGGCAGGTGATCTAAGAAATCGAATCTGGTTGAGGTTCTGTTTAACATTTAATAATATGCTAAGTGTTAATTTACCCAAGGCAAGTGATCCGAGGATTCGAATTTGGCTGAGGTTCTGTTTAACATTTAATAATAAGTTAAGTGTTAATTTACCTAAGGCAGGTGATCCGAGGAATTGAACCTGGCCGAGGTACTGTTTAACCTTAAATAATAAGTTAAGTGTTAATTTACTTAAGGCAGGTGATCTGAGAAATCGAACCTGGCTAAAGTTTCGAATCTGGCTGAAGTTTTATTTAACCTTAAATAATACCAAGACAACAACAATAGCATTGATTAATACACCTGATTGCATATAAATAGATAACTGTTTATAGAACTTTGAAACTAAAAATAATACTTTCACAGATTATTTACATTCCATGGTCGAGGAATTATAGTTCATCTAAATCTTCCAACCGATAAGCCCCCGTTCTAGCTACCGATGTCAACCTAATAAGGCCCTTCCCAATTAGGACCTAACTTTCCCCAAGATGGATTCTTCATACTCCCGAACACCCTTTGTTAAAAAAGGTCTCCTGAAATGAACACCTTGACCTTTTCACCTTTCTCAAATCCTTACCTAAGCTTTTGCTTATTCTGCGTTAATCTAATTGCAGCCACTTCCTTTCGCTCTTCAGCTAAGTCGAGGTCTAGGGAAAGAAGTCGTTCATTACTGCTACTGCGGGGTTAGTTAGACCTCAATGTCGGAAAATCTGTTTCTATAGGGATAACTGCTTCAGATGCATATGTAATGGAAAACGGGGTCTCACCCATGGATCTTTTAGGAGTCATGCAATATGTCCACAAAACATGGGGTAACTCGTCCACCCATTTTCCCTTGGCATCCTCAAATCTTTTTTTTTATTTTTAAAACATCCATAATGACTTTGTTTGGGGCCTCTGCTTGGCCGTTACTCTATGGGTACGATGAGGTGGAATACTTATTCCTTATCCCTAAGTCACAACAGTACCTTCGAAAGGCCTTGCTATTAAATTGAAGCCCATTATTCGAGATCAGAGTGTTTGGTACCCCAAACCTGGTCACAATATTTCGCCATACAAATCTTTTCACATCTTGATCTCGGATGTTTTCCAATGGTTTAGCCTCTACTCATTTGGTGAAATAATCAGTAGCAACAAGGAGATACCTTTGATTCCCTGTTACCTTAGGAAAATTTCCAACAATATCCAGCCCCCATTGTGCAAAAGACCAAGGGTTATTCAATGGGTTTAGTACTCTCCCTGGTTGGTGGATATTGGGAGCATATTTCTGACACTAATCACATTTCTTAACATACTCTTGAGAAGATTTTTGCATGCTCGGCCACCAGTAGTCCTGTGTTAAAGCTTTATGGGCAAGTGACCTACCCTCCGTATGACTACCACAAATTCCTTCATGTAACTCTTCCAACAGTATTTTTACTACTTTAGGGTGAATACATAGTAGGTACGGTTCTAAATACGAGCGCTTATATAACTTTTGATCCTCGGATAACCAAAACCTTGGCGCCTTCCTACGAATCTTCTCTGCCTTGGTTTTGTTCTCGAGTAATATTCCACTATTGAGGAATGTAACCAATGAATCTATCCAACTAGGGCCTACTCGTGAAAAATGAACTCCAACTGGAGCAGGTATATCATAAGCTAGTAATGCAAATCCTCCACAAGTACAATCATGGGGAGAATCTCCCTACATATAGTGGCTAAAGTCGCTAACAAATTAGCGTGAGAGTTTTTACTTCGAGGGACCTGTTCAAGAGTAAAAGAGTGAAAACCCCCTAATAAACATTTAATCTGACTCAAGTACTAGAGCATCCTCAAATTTTTTGCCTCAAAATCACCTCGAACTTGCCCAACAATGAGTCTTGAATCACAATACGCCTTGACAATCTTACCCCCATGTTTTTGCATAGCAATCACTCCTACTAATAAAGCTTCATCTTCTGCCTCATTATTTGTTGCTGAAAAGCCAAGCCAAGCCTCAAATATTTTTCTAAAGTAACTCCATCTAGTGAAATCATCACAATTCTTATCCCTGATCCCTTCTAGTTGGTTGCTTCATCCACGAATAACTGCTATATTGACTGAGCTACCACTGAACTCACCCTCATTACTTCCTTAGGCCTGCCTGATTCTCTCGAGTCAATCAACTCTTTGGTAAACTCTGCTACCAAATTTGCCAGAATTTGACCTTTCATAGCTGTTTGAGGCAAATACTTAATATCAAATGCATCGATCATAGTTCCCCATTTTGCCACCCGTCCAATATAATCCAATCTTTGAAGCAATGCTTATAAGGGCAACTGAGTCAGGATAACCACGGTATGAGCTTCGAAGTAGTGCGATAACTTCTTCGTGGCATGGATGATGGCAAGAATTGCCTTCTCCAGATGGAGATACTTGACCTCGACCTCCTAAAGAGATTTACTAACGTAATATACTAGTTTCTAAATTCCTTCATCTACCCATATTAGAACCAAACTCACTACGTGTTGGGCAATAGCCACATAGGCATATAGAACTTCTTCCTTCTTTGGCCTAGATAACTGGTGGATGAGCAAGATATGCCTTCAGCTCCTCAAAAGCCCTATCGCATTCCTCGAACCATGAAAAATCCTTCCACTTATGCAAATGCTAAAAGTATGGCCTACATCGCTCAGCGGACCTTGATATAGACCTATTCAAAGCCGTTGTCATTCTAGTAAGGCGTTGAACTTCTTTCGAATTTCGAGGAGAATGCAAACCATGAATGGCTTTAATCTGATCGGGATTAACCTCAATCCCTCTATAGGTGATCATGTAACCTAAGAATTTTCCAGACCCTACTCCGAAAGAGCACTTCGAAACACTTAAACGTAACTTATGTTTTCTCAAGATTGCAAAGATTTCATCAAGGTCTAATAAATGCTTGGACTCTTCCTTACTTTGTACCACCGTGTCATCAATGTATGCGTTCACATTCTTCCCCAATTGATTCTCAAACATTCTAGTCACCATTCTTTGATACATGGATCTTGCATTCTTTAAGCCGAACGACATTACTCTATAATGGTAATTTCTCGTCGAAGTGAGGAATGCTATTTTCTCTTGATTTGGCAGTGCCGACGGGATTCGGTGATAGCCCTGAATAGCATCTAGGAAACTCATCCCAAGATGTCCATACATTGCATCAACCAATTAATCTATTCTTGAGATACGAAATGGGTCCTTTAGACAGGCCTTATTGAGGTCTGTAAAATCCATACACCCTTGCCATTTCCCTAATTTCTTCTTTACCACTACAGTATTGGCTAACTATTCGGGGTAAAAAAACCCCTTTGATCACTCTAGCCTGTTTAAACTTATAGACCTCGTCCTTCAGAGTTTTGGCATGTTGTTTAGATGAACGCCGAGGTAGTTTTTTCTTCGGGATAACCTTGGGGTTAACATTTAAATGGTTGCATATAAACTCGGGATCAACTTCAAGTGCTTCGTACGCACTCCACTCAAAAACATTCAAATTATCCTTCAAAAAATTGATCAATTGCTTTTTATCCTCCATTGAGAGTTAAACCCCAACTTGGAAGTATCTATCTATATCCTCTCCAATAACAACCTTTTCTAGTTCTTCACATGATACTGAACTATCCGAGGAGACGAGCAACTTGGGATGTGATTGCTAGAATGTCGTCCCCATTTCCACAAAGTCAACCTTAACACCACGATGTCCAATCACTGCCACCTTACATTGTCTTGCCACTAACTAGCATCCTGATAGTTTGGCCACACCCTTCTCGGTAGGATATTTCACCTTAACATGCAACATGGATGAAACTGCTCTTATAGCATGTAGCCACGGCCTAGACAGGATAGCTTTGTATGGGGAAAAAACATCCACTAGTATGAAATCTACACCTTCCACCTTACTCCTTGTCTGCATAAGGAGTCGAATCATACCCTTTGGGACAATAATGTTCCCATCAAACCCAATCAAAGGAACTTCATACTTGTCTAGATATTAAGTTTAAGTCCTAATCCCTTAAACAGGTTTGGATACATAATTTCTACTCCACTGCCTTGATCAATCATTACCATCTTGACATCAAACCCCGCTATTCACAAGGTTACCACCAAGGCATCATAATGTGGCTAAATCATTCCTATCTTATCCTCCTCAAAGAACCCTATGACAGGCTGCTCTGAAATCTTAGCCTTCTTACATGGTGCCTTTTCTTTAAGTCCTTCCATTTGTGGTGACATCAACAATACCCCACTAACTGAGCCAGGATCTTGTCTTGGAGTTGCAAAAATAACGTTTATCGTTCCCAAAGACGACCGAGGAGCTCCACTTCTTTGTAACCCTGCCGTAGGCTAACCTCCTTGACTATCTGGTTGCTGCAAAAATTGTTTCAACTTACCAGCTTTAATTAACTGATCCAGGAAGGCCTGTAAAGTTTTGCAATCCTCTATTGTATGACCTCAATCCTGATGATATTGACAAAATACAAACTTTGATTTCTTTTGATGGGGTCTCCTTCCATTTTATTTGGCCATTTGAAGTAGGGTTTGTGCTTAATCTTTTCTAACACTTGATAGATTAGTTCTTTGAATACCGAATTTATCGCTTGTGAACCATTGAAATTATGGGTGGCTTGATTAGAATAGTCCCTCCTCGGCTGGAAAGGTGCAAACCGGCCTAGTGAACTATCCCTCCGGTCATTGGTGAAAACCTTAGCCTTACCCTTGCTAGAGCTTTGGTTGTCCTCGACCCTTTTATGTTCCTGAATCTGATCCATCAATTGATGCATACTTCGGGGCAGTTTCATGGTAAGTGACTTCCATAGGTTGGAATGTGTAGGAAGGCCTACTTTGAAGGTTTGTACAGTGATATCCTCAAAATCCCCATCAATTTCATTGTAAATCTTCCAATATCTATCAAAGTAACTCTTCAGGGTCTCCCCCTCTCTCATAGACATGGAGAGCAGAGAGTCCAAAGGTCTAGGGACTCGGTTGCACGTCACAAATCTTGCTCCAAAGGCCCTTGTTAGTTCCTTAAAGGAATGTATTGAGCCTTCCTCAAGGCTATTAAACCACCTTATGGCTACTGGACCAAGGCTCGAATGGAAAACCTTACACATAAGGGCTTTATTTTTGAGTGGATGACCATTCTTTGATTAAAATGGCTCATATGTTTGACATGATCAATTTTTCCATTATAGATGGTGAAAGTAGGCTGGTTAAAATGATGAGGGAGCTCGGCTTGCACAATACGTTGAGAGAAAGGGGAGCAAGATATTTGAAGGAGAGCCTTTCCCATAGCATCATGCCTCTGGCCTCTTCTCAGTGGAGTTTCAGACCTCCTACGATGGAATTTTCATCCAAAATTGCGTTGAGACAATGATGTGAACGATTCACTAGGCGGAGTTTTGCTTCTAGGTTGGTAACTTCAATCACTTCCAGTGCTTGAATACTGGTTGGGAGAAGGGCTCTTACTTTCCCTTATTCGAGTTTGGTGACAAAGACGTCGATGTAACCGCTCAACCTTCTTCTCTAAGTTATGCACTTGCTCATCATGCGAAAGGTGACTAGCATCATGCTGTCCAGTCTGCTTAGAGTGAACTAAGGGCGCTCCTTGGCTATGAGTATGAGCCTCATGATGATCCCTTCTTTGCTCGAGATTAACAAAATGATCTCTACATTGAGAGCCAATGGACTCTAGTGATCTGCTATGTCTGGAACTAGCCATAATAATGAGGTTTGTAAAGGCACCTTAGGAGACTTTCTCACAAACGGCGCCAATTGTGGCGGGTAGAGAATAGGTCAAACAGAAATGTGATTGTTTTAATCCTATTACTATGCACTCATACAATTAAATTTTAGAGATGGGATGCAAGTCCAACCTTTTAATACCCGTTCAAAAATAACAAGTGATGTTCTAAACTGTATGTCTAATATTCAATTGAAAATAGTTTTGAAATTGCTAAGTGTTCGTACTCGGGTTTGGTTCGAGGAGGATGTTACAAATAGATGGTTTTTCTATCTCTCCCTCCTTTTCTCAATCAGACCTCCCCTTGATCTAGATGCTTCTTAGCTTTATATATCTTAACAAAGATGCATCTGGATCTTACATTTGGAGGGTCATGATCATACTTCCCTGATATTTGTCCCATCAAGACCTTACTAGAAGGTTTTTGCACTAAGGTATTAACTGTGAAGGCATTATTCAAGGTCACTTCGCCGTGCTCCCTTTGACCCTATCCTTCGACCTTCGGAGGTTAGGAAGGTGTCCTTGGCGTCTTCTCAAATTATGGTTGCTTAGCCTAAGTACAACTTACATGGCTAAATACTGAGGATAACCCATCTACAATTTTCGAGGTTTGCTCTCATATGAACCTCATTAAAGCTTTGGATCCTCATCCCCCCACACGTGCTTACTTCTAATTTTTGTATTAACTTGGTTTTGGAAGTCATTTAATCTGAAAAATATTTGAATGTTTCATAGTTTCCAAAAAAAGAGTTTCAATTCTTATCTAAATCAAAATAACTTTTATTTCTACTAAGTTCTCATTGTAGGTGTTATTTGCAACACTATACCTTAGCTATAGGACCTATAAATCTACAGCCTCATAGTAAACAAATTTATTTTGTTAAAGATTTATGGAGTTATCATTACATTAGCTCCCGCAAATGTTTTATGCTATTTTCTACTTATTGGTGTATGGAAACATTTCTTTAAAAAATTACTAGCCATTGAGCATGTGCGTGTGCTCAGAGGCTCTTCTATTTTTTAAGAAAAAATTAATAATTTGCATCTATTATAATTTGTGATTAGTATATTTTCCAATCACAAAAAAACCTAGGAGTGTGATGAGTATTAAGCATTTGTGGGTGAAATAATTTTGTCATTACACTTCTAGGTTTTTTTGTGATTGGAAAATATAGTAATTTCAAATTATAATGGATGCAAATTATTAATTTTTTCCCAAAGAAATAGATGAGCCTTTCAGCATATGCGTGAACGCGTGCTCAGAGGTTAGTACTACTATTTAAGGGGTTTGCTCTGTTTGGACCAGATTTTTTTTTGTTCCAAAATACCCTTATTTCCTTAGGTTTAAGTAGAGACAAAACTAAAGAATAATTTGGTAAAACTACGTCTTTTAACTCTTGCAAAAACATTACCTATAAAATAGGACCATTCTCTTTTGGTTTTCAAATTCAAATTGAACTTCAAATTTTTTTCCTTTTTACAATTTCAAACCAAAAAAAATATCCTAAATTTTAGGATTTTAGAATCCTATGCTATGATAGACTACTAACTAGCATGGTTTTTTTTTAAACACACGTTTTAGGTATTACCACCTCCCCCCCCCCCCCCTAAAAGCTAGCCTATTAGTATTTTTTTTAAGGAGCTGCTTATTAGTATTTAGAAGCAATTATCTTCATGATTTTATAATTTTATCTTCTATGATAGACTACTAACTAGCACGGTTTTTCAATTTTTTTTTATAAAAAAAACGCAAGTTTTAGGTTCCCCCCCCCCCCCCTTGGGGCACCCTAAAAGTTAGTGTGGGGACCATAAAAACTGGCCGCCTAAGCCCACTTAGAATAGTGGTTGGATTAGTCCAACAGTGGCCTAAAATAATGAATTTATAAGAGAGGGAAACAAATAACTAAAGGGGGGCTCCGCCCTAGGAGGAAAATAAAGAAGAAAAAGCAGATATTATTAAAGGGATGAACCACTTTCTCAATACAAGCTGGCCCGAGGAGGCCATATTTACATAAGAAATGTTACTATTCACTCCCTTTTTTCCCAGTGTTCTTCTCGTTTCTTCTCTATCTCTTGGTACTTGTGTCTCGATCCTTTTTTCTGTAAACCCTCATTTTCTTATAAACTTCTCCTTCCCTCATATCTCAACCATCCATCCTTACCTAACAAGCCTCCTCTTATGACACTTGTCTCTTTCTACATCTGAAGAAAGTGGCGAAAAGAGTTTGCTTAGCTGTGACTTACATTGTTTTCATGTCACTTCCTCATCAATGCAGCTGATAAAACTATTGCCCACCATTTAATGCGGAGGCAACAAGATACTCCAAACTAGAAGCTTCCCCTACGATCACTAATTCCCTCTCTTCATATCCTTCTTTCCACATGGAACGCCTCAGAGTCCTTTGACTCATCCCTTCCTCTCCTCGGGTGACTTCCCTCCTTGGGCCCATGGACTGCGGCATCCCCACACTTATACTACAACTCTTTAATTTCATTCTCGGTCCTTACGCACCCACAGTTAGCCTATTAGTTTTTTTTTAAAAAAAAAAAAAATAGGAACTGCCTATTAGTATTTAGAAGTAATTACGTCCATGATTTTATAATTTTATTTTTAACGAAAAGAAGAAGAAGGAAAAACCCACATTTTGGGTTTTTCTCCTAAAAGTTAGCCTATTATTTAGAAGCAGTTTTCTCTGTGACTTTATAATTTTATCTTTAAAGATAACTTCCCCTAAGTATCATTTTTCTTTTTCAAAATTGGCATATAATTGTTTACAGAATCCTCATGAACGGTTGACATTTTTTTTTCCTTAGCATTTTATTTTGTATTTTGCAACTATATTCTAACACAATTGATTCTTTATTTTCTATATAGTGATGAGATGCTGAAGTTGAAGTAAATGCAAAGGAATTTAAGAACCGGCCAATTCATTGAGAGAATCCTCATATGAACGATTGGTATTTTTTTCTCCTTCTCATTTTATGTTGTTGATTTATGTTTCTCGTTTTGATTTGATATTTACTAACACAGAAAATTATTATCCTCTGAAGTCTAAACCTTAAAGGCTACGATTCTAAAGAAAAATTTTCACCCTGGGAGAACAAAAACACCATTTTGTTCTAGGTCCAATGACAGGCAACTCCAAAGAAGGTACTTTAGTCTCTCATCTCTTAAATTCACTCCATATTCATTGCAATTTATCTTACATCTTATGTGAACGCTCTATGCAATAATTCATGTGGTAATATATTTATCCTTTTAACTTCGTGTTACTGATTTATTAGCTACAAAGAAGGTACTTAGTCTCTCATCTCTTAAATTCACTCCATATTCATTGCAATTTATCTTACATCTTATGTGAATGCTCTACGCAATGATTCATGTGATAATATATTTATCCTTTTAACTTTGTGTTACTGATTTTTTAGCTATCAAATAGTAGTCATGCTGCATTGTTTCCTAAAAACAAAATCATGATATATTTATTGCTTAGTTGTTTAAATCATATGATGAACACCTACTCATCACGTAATAGGTTGAATAATATTTCTACAAATTGACTTGGAGGGGTGTCAATTACACTTTCACTTGATCTATTCGTGATTTGAATTAGATTTATTAGTTTATAATTTTTTAAAAACACACTTTAAGATATAATTGTATTTAATATATGTTGATATGAAAATATTCATGTTGTTTTTATTTAATTCAAAATTTTAAAGAATGTGTCTTCTTCTTCTTCTTTTTTTTGTTGAGAATGTGTCTTAAACACGTAATTGTTGGAATTATTATGCGTTACTTTTATTTTCTTTATTTTTCTAGTTCAATAATAACAACTTTTTGGTTGAAGGATTTGAAGTTCGAACCTTAATTCTTCTCACAATATTACTTTTTATTGAAAAAATTAAACTATTTAATTAAAAATCATAATTTAGGAAAATCAAATATAGTCAAAAGTTAATTAAACAAAGAAGTTTTTATTAACATCCAAGTCGACAATTGATACTAGAGTAGTCATGTTTTTGGTCAATGCACTAATAGCCTACTACTCAGAGGCTCATCTATTTTTTGGTAAAAGTTAATAATTTGCACCTATTATAAATTGGGATTTCTACATTTTTTTAATCACAAAAATACCTAGGGGTGTGATGAGCGTTTTGCGTTTGTACCAAATATTAAAATTATTAACCTTTCTCCATGCATAACACTCATCACACTCCTAGGTATTTTTGTGATTGAAAAATGTAGTAATTCTAATTTATAATTAATGCAAACTATTAACTTTTACCAAAAAATAGAAGAGCCTCTAAGCATGCGCGTGCTCTGAGGACTGAGGCTAGTGTGTGTGTGTGTGTGTGTGTGTGTGTGTATTGTGGGTGTAAAGGCTGTCCATCAAAAACCGAGAACCGACCCACCCGCCCAAACTGCCCAGGCTGACCCGACGCCCATGACGGTCGGCGGCGGGTCTTCGCTACCAAAAACCGCCTTAGGCGGGTTGAATGGTGGGTTTTCTTCTCCAAAACCCGATCCGACCAACAAAACCTGTGAAAGAAGGTCGGATCTACTTAGATTCGGTGAAGATTTGGTAGTTTTTGGTTAGATTCGGCGATGAGATGGAAGTTTTCGCTCAAATCTGGGCTTGAGGTAGTGGTTTTTGCTTCGATCTCATGGTTGTCACATAGATCCGAAGAAAAATCAACAAATCCGGCGAAGATCTAGTGAAGATTCGGTGAAGATCCAGTGATGAGATGGAAGTTTTTGCTTAAATTTGGGTTTGAGGTTGTGTTTTTTGCTTCAATACCGTGGTTGTCACACAAATCAGAAGAAAAATCAACAGATCTAGCGACGATTCGGCGAAGATCTGGAGGTTGAAACTCACTCCAACTTCGACCAACCCGATTGTTGTCCATCGAAGACCGATCCGACTCGACTCGAGGTTGTTCGCGGTTGGCGGCGGGTCGTTAAACCTCCCACCCGATATGAGCGGGTCGGTTTCGAGTTGGACACAAACTTGACATGGACCGACCCGTGGACCCCCCTAGTGGGTGTAATACCTTTGCTAATAATGTACATATAAAAATAATTTTGTAATATCCCTTGATAACTCATGTTAGATGCCATTAATGAAAAAAAAGCTTTTATCTCACATTTTTAGCACGAGTGATGAGACTTTTATTAAATAAATTGACTTGTTCTTTGGAGAAAACATTTTTTTTAGCTAATGTGGCAATATCTAGCTTCAGAGTTCAAAGATCTGGCTACTTTTATATACTTCTATCTAATTATATATTATTCTTTTATTAGAAATACAAATCTATAGGCCTAGCATAATCTTAGCTTGAGCCTACCTTCACACACCTTCGTTATTCTTTACGAGGCATCAGTCCCAGATAAACAAACCACCTCGCAGTGTCATCCCTCCTACGAATTATTGGTGCAACGATTAGGTATCCTTGGATGAAAGAGTGGTCTTTCAAGATGGGTCATTGTGTATCACCACCTCCCACCTATCCTACACATTCCATCAAGGTTATCACTATATATGAAGCAATCGTTTGAACCCAAACTCTTATGAATCTAATGAAACTTTGAGAAATACTAAAATGACCTCTTATGGTTCTTCAAGATAACATATCATACTAAGTACCTTGCCTTTGTATATTCACAGATCATTTTATATAAGGAAAAAAAGTAAATATACTTGTTCAACTTTAGGTCAAAGATAATCTAACCTCAGATTGTTTTAATTTGAAATTAAAAAAAAAATATTGATGTTTGTAAAAAGACCAAATTGAGCATTCTATTGCCATTCTGTTAGCTAAGTGGGTGGAAAACGCAAATAATGTGCAGAATACATAATGTGTTTATTCAAAAATTCATTTCTAGAGTAAAATTTAATAGAGAACTATTTTTTTACTAAAAATAAAATTATAAATGATTTTGTGTTCAATATCTGTAATAATTAAAAAAAAAGTAATATAAAATCCCGTTGCTCCTTCGTCGCCACTCTCATCTCATCATCACCGCCACCACATAAAGCCCTCATCTCCTACATCACCATCACAAACAAACCCATCAAAATCCAGTAGGCCTTAAAAGTCTTAAACCAATCAAAATTGGCCAAAGTCTCAATCTCCACTTGAAAATTGTGCCCTTCAATAGATTACAGAAGGACCAATTTCATCATTTCTCAAAATTCATGAGTTTTCAACTTCAAATTAGCACAATAGGCATCAGTTTAATTTTGACCCAATATTTTGTTGATGGTTTTATATATTTTTGGTTGTACCATACACGGAAGAAGAGGTAAGATTCAAACCACAAACATGAAATTGTAAAAAAAAATCATTAACATGGAGCTATTGATTAGACAGTTTAATCCCCACTAACTCCATGATTATGGAATCATTATTCACGTGGTTCATAATTGATTCGAGGAGAAAGTGTCTTCCAAAAGGAGCCAAAAGTAGAGCATTATCCATGAGATGTGACAGTTAGTGGTGATTCCACTAAATCCTCTACAGATTAGTATTATCTTGCTGTGAGTGGGTTGTTGAACCCAAAAAACATGATCGATTCACTTACTAAAAAATTAAAACACGTTCCATTAATCACTGAAATTGAAGTACAACCACCTTTCCTCATGAAACTAATGGTCGGAATAAAGCTATGCCGGAGAGACAACATTTGAGTCCAATAGCTAGGAGCCTGGGATACCTCTTTTACATAATATAATATATGTAGTTACATGATTTACATAGTTCCATCACCTTAATCAAAAGTTTACACTCATGTTTTTTTTTTTTTTTTTTTTTTTTTTGAGAAACACACACACACATATATATATATAGGAGAAAGAAAATGAGATAAGAGAATACACTCACACGCCAATACCAAGGTAATTAGTGTCACTCATATATTTGAGTCTAATAATATTGTACATGTCGTTGATTCTTGTGACCACTACATTATCTAGGAGTAATTTATTACACTTGTATATTTTAGTATGATCCTGTTTATGTGTGAGCTTCTATTACCACATTGGCCATACTCCTCTTGAACCCAGTGGCGGCTCCAAGAATGTATCTTAGGCTCCAAGGGAGGCTCGAAGCAAAAGGGTCAATTTCATACTAAGGTCATTTAAGTTCAGTTAAGAAAAAAAAAATGATATATTTGGTACCAATCAATCCTAACGTACCTTTTTAGAGTTATCACTTTATATATATTATATTTAATTTTTTTATAAATTAGAACCCCATTTTTTTAGGAGCTTTTAAAAAATGTAAATTCATATAATTTATTTTTAAGCCATAAATTCATATATGTAGTGTGTGTTTGACATGACTTAATTTTGCTAGCTTATTTTACTATTTAATTTATTTTTACTACTATTTATGGATCCTTCTATATTTTTTGGTATTATTCATGGGTCTCACTGTACTATTTTAACTAACTTTTATCTTTACATAAAATACTTATAACAAAAATAAATTTCAATTTTAACAAAATAAACTATCCCAATCAGTTGTCTAACTTAATAATATATTGCACAAGATACATTTTGATTTCTATCGCAACTCATTAATATGAAAAACAAAATAGATAAAAGGTAGGAAAAAGAAAGATGTGGAGAAGTGAATCCCACGTGTAGAGTAGATTTGGACAAAATACAATAGTAAAAACTACATGTGTGTCTGACATTTTTGACCAAAAGTTTAAAAGTAAATATAGGGAAAGTAAAAAACCTCTTGACAAAACAAAGAGATAGTGGGCTGGTGGGGAAATCGAAGTAGAAGAAAGAAAATAATGGAAGAGGATTTCAACAAACTGGTGGAGAAATCTAAGCTAAAGAAGAAGAAAAAAATAGAGGAGGATTTTTGTTGTTCAAACAATAGACAACATCAACCATAACAATATGACAGTCTAGGCAAGAAGAACTGAAGAAGCATAAAGGATTCAGGTAAAAAACGACAGTTGTTGGAGGAAGAATAAGAGTTGAGAGAGTGAAATTGAGGGAGAGAAATTTAAATAGGTTTATTGGGAATTTTTTATTTCTGTTTTGTTATCTTAGATTTGTGGTATGATTATATTATGTATTTTTTTTGTTAAGAAAAATTTTGTTCTATTTGAAGTTTTTTTTTGTTATGGGTTGTTGGTACTATTGTGATCTCTTTGGGGTGATTTGATGAAATTTTGATGATGGGGGCCTAGATTTTGAGGGGGGGGGGGGGGGGGGGGGGGGGCAAGTTGTATGTGAGTATCTAACTTGAGGGTGTTCTTAATTATTTTTTAAGGGTAGATAAATTTAAAATTATCATATATAATTTTTTTTTTCAAGTCAGGGTGTTCCTGGAAACACCTTGGCTTGAACGTGGCGCCGCCACTGCTTGAACCAAATCCTTAATATCACACACCAATGTTTAGAGGTAAGGATATGCACACCACAAAATTAAGATTTATATCAAAATCTCTCAACCCTGATACGACCTTTTATTAAATAGGTTGACACAATACTTGTTTATCAAACATATTACATGGGTTGAATTTGAGTTGATAGAGAAATAGCTCATTTTTACAAATTTATTAAACAAGTTGTATTGAATTGACAAAAATATGACCACTTTCAACCTATTTAATAACTATGATCTAAAAACTAACATAATTAACATATTTTTATATTTTATAAGCACATAAATTATAACAATTATAAGCAATAAATTCCATGCAACTTATAGTTCACAATATTATCAGTTAGAGTACTAATAGCATACAGTTTTAAATTTTGAACCCAATGATCGAATTTCTATCAATATTTAAACTTAGATAATTTAGGAAAAATAAAATTATATGAAAAGATTTTTTGTTTTTTGTTTTAAATAAAAGAGTTGAGGACTATAGCCTATAGGGTTGCATAAATGAAATTACCAACATAATCGCAAATTTTTTTAAAATACTCAATTTTGTTTTTAAAATTCAAATTTATGTTTGATAAAAATGATACTCACTTATATGGGATAAATGAGTTTGTGTCAAAGCACTACTGTCCATTTTAACTTGATTAATTAACTGAGTTATTTCAAGATTATTACAAGTATTAAAAAAAAAAAAAATTAATATTGAACAATTTGCATATTTCCACTAAAAACTAATCGACAAACAATACCATGTAATGTCTGGGTCGTCAAACATTGTCACCCTTACCAATACTAAATGCCTAATGCGCCACACACTTGTAGTCACACTATCGAACTATCTTGCATTTTTGAGGATTATTTGTTAGTGTGAACTTGTGGCTTTTCCTATATACATTCCACGTACATTACTTTATTTTAAGTTGTAATTATAAAATGTACCCTCTTACAAATTGGAAGAGGTTCCTTTTGAGCTTGGTTTGGGAAAAAAATTAATTAAGTTTTTTCATTTAACAAATGAGGCAAGATCAAACCCAAGTTTAAAAACCGTCATTAAATGAGTGAGCCTTAAAAATTATGTGTCTGTAAACAAGTTCATGAGTATGAGGCTCAATTAAGTATATAATAAATTTATGTTTATATGTAAACATGTATAAAAATTTATTAAACAGACTTGAAATTGAATTTTGTAAGTTTATAAGATATCATATTATTATTTATAATTTATTAGTAATATAAATAACCAATTTTGTAGTAAAATTGCATCTAGTTATCTATAAATTAGTTATTAAATACTAATTTTGAAGTGGTAAAATATTTAGTTGTTATGTTTATTTTGTTAGGAAAAGAACAAGTCAACAAAAAAAAAAAGAATTAAGCTTGAACATGCAATTTAGCTTCAAAATAAGCTCAAACTTAGCTCATTATCAAGCTAACTTACATGGTTGGACTTATTAACTATATGAGATAAAAGAGTACCACAATATTATATTTCGTAAGTATTGAATAATTACTGCAAGTGCACAATTTGTACTCGGTCCAATCTCTAAATAGACTCAGGCCCAAAGAGCTTTATACAATAAAATTTGTAGAGCGTGAGCTGAAACCTAGGTTTTATGGATATTGGACAACAGATAGGTGGACTAGATCGCCATTACCTACGCAATCAATGGATGAAAATAACGGAAATTCTCCTTGGATACGTCCGAGGATCACTTATGTTGCCTTTCTTTCTTTAAACAAAAGATTAAAACTACAGATAATGTATACAGTCCTTTCTTTATCTCTCTCTCTCTCTCTCTCTCTCTCTCTCTCTCTCTTTCTTCTCCGATCCCCCTTTCCTAATGTCTCTTTTCTTTCTTATATCCCTTTTCTTCTCCCTTTCATCTTCCATGTATAGCACAGATCACCCAATTAGATACTTGTCTTATCCACCACCTTCTTAAAATCTTCAAACAATAGTTGCAAGGCTAAACATTACTGTTCAGAAGTCATTTCCCCATTAATGCGGCCAGAGAGGTAGGTGCAGGGTCTTTAATGCGGTGGTAGCAGCCTTTTTTCTTGATATTTCTCGTACGTTCTCCCTCTCTATAACTATGTGGAACACATCTTTACCCACCAAGCCTTCCAGAATTCTCTTCCCAAACAGCATGACATGTCATACATCTTTACTTGACTTAGCCGAGGAGATGCCTCTCCTCGGACAACCTCATCAACCTTTCTAGCAAGAGTTGGCTTGTGGGCCTCAAAGACTCTGCTCGGACAGGCTCACACCACCAAATCAGGCCCAAGGCTCAAATGCGTGCTCTGACCATTTTACCCACACAATTACATATCCTTAACAACGTGAAATTATTTAGTGCACTGTGCACCTCTCACATAAACGTGAGTTTCACATGTGTGTCATGCACAATAGACCTATATTTATATAAGAATGAAGTATAGTAGTATGCTGAAAATTTTCTTCTTCAAATCATAATTTTAAAAAACCAAATGGTTAAACCAAAATTAAAAAATCAAATTGTTCAAAAATATTTTTTTTAGAGGTTCAAAGTTTTGAGGTAGGATTATATGTTAGAGAAATGATAACCTAATATATATATATATATATATATATATATATATATATATATATATGTTGATTAAAGATATATTTTTTACAATTTATTAATTATGATAATATTATTTAGTTAGTTTTTTTTTAGTGTATCAAATATTTGAGTTGGATAAGAAATCTGAGATTTAATCACTGCCTACACCATAAACCGATTGGTATTTTGATTTGATAATAAAAAGTTATTATCAAGATGTGGATGTCATATATTAAACTCTCTCAAAAATAATTTGAATAAATTCGCAAAATATCTCAAACCAAACGAAACTGGTTCCTAGAAACTAGAGTCCAAGGACTTCGTTCTTTTCTTGGTTTTATTTTGTGGTGTGTAGGATTAAAAATAAACCCAAAGTTCACCACTCAATAACGCCTACTGATTTTCATCTTTTCCTTGGTTTTAGGCGAAAGAGATCGAGATTATATAGCTTGTACCGCGGCATCAAATAGTGAACTAGGGGGTCCAAAACCAAGATAAAAATTTGTCACATTAATAGTTTATTAAAAAAAATTATTAAAATATTATAAATAAATTTATTTATAAAAATGTTGTAAAGCTTTCTTAAAAAAAAAAAAAGTTGTAAAATAGTGTATTTAGAAAAATTTATTTGTGGTTTTAAAAACCTGTATCTGCTATCTTTAAAAAAAAAAACCTGTAATGGTGTCATGTTAAATGTTAACCCGGCCCCATTTTTTAAAAAAAAAAAGGTTAACCCGGTCCCACCTGGCAGTCCGGTCCGAGTCAAAAAACCCATGTTAAAAACACCCAAACTATGACAGGAGCATCTACGCGGCTATGCCATCTCCACTTCCATATTAACATTTCAGAAAAAATCTATTAAACTGTTGCCAAAACTTAAACTCACAATAGCCTGAAACTCTCTTCTCAGTCTCACAAAGACACGCGAGAAGATGAAGATTATGGCTTTCGGGCTTGTACAGATGGTTTTAATTCTATTCCTAATGTTTTCCTACACTTACGCAGTAGCAGAAGAGCAAAACCAGCAATCAAAGCAGACTTACATAATTCGCATGGATAAGACCAACATGCCGTCAAGTTTCAATGACCACTCTCAGTGGTATGCCGCATCTTTAAAGTCAGTATCAGACTCAGCAGACATGCTTTACACCTATGACACCATAATCCACGGCTTCTCCACACAGCTAACAGCTGAAGAAGCTGAGTCACTTGAAAAGCAGCCAGGAATTCTGGCTGTCCTACCTGAAGAGAGATACGAGCTTCATACAACTCGGTCGCCAAAATTTCTTGGATTAGACAAAGCTGATGATACTCTCTTTCCCACAGTCGAGCAAGCGAGCGAGGTGATTATTGGAGTATTAGACACAGGTGTATGGCCTGAGTTAAAGAGCTTTGATGACACGGGACTTGGTCCTGTACCAAGTGGCTGGAAAGGTAAATGTGAGGTTGGTGATAACTTCAATTCATCAAGCTGTAACCGGAAACTTATTGGTGCAAGGTCTTTCTCAAAAGGGTACGAAGCAAGAAACATAAATATTAATAATCAGAATGAATCGAAATCACCTAGGGATGATGATGGCCATGGAACTCACACCTCAACCACAGCAGCTGGGTCAGCGGTAGAAGGAGCTAACCTCCTTAATTATGCTTTGGGGACAGCTCGTGGGATGGCTCCACATGCCCGAGTTGCCATATACAAGGTGTGCTGGCTTGGTGGATGTTTCACCGCAGATATAGCAGCAGCGATAGAGAAGGCTATTGAGGATGGAGTCCATGTTATATCCATGTCTATTGGGGGAGGTATAAACTCATATGACAAAGACATCGTTGCCATCGGAGCTTTCAAAGCAACATCCCAGGGAATCCTAGTATCTTGCTCGGCTGGAAATGGTGGGCCAACTCCAGAAAGTGTAACCAACATTGCGCCTTGGATAACCACTGTGGGTGCTGGAACTCTGGACCGTGATTTCCCCGTTGAAGTTAGCCTTGGAAATGGGAAGAATTACACTGGTGTATCGCTCTATAATGGGAAACAGTTATCAGATTCTCTGGTACCACTTGTTTATGCTGGTAATGTAAGCAACTCTTCATTTGGTTCTCTGTGCTTGAGTGGCACTCTAAATCCAGGAAAAGTTGCTGGAAAAATTGTAGTATGTGATCGGGGCTTAAATTCTAGGACGGAAAAGGGTTTGGTAGTTAAAAATGCTGGTGGTGTGGGGATGATGTTAGCTAATACAGATTCTTTTGGTGAGGAGCTACTTGCTGATGCACATCTCTTGCCTACAGCAGCTTTAGGACAAAACTCCGCCGATGCCATTAAGGCCTATATCTCCTCGGATTCTAATCCCACAGCTACAATTGGTCCTGCAGTCACAAAATTAGGAGTTCAACCATCACCAGTGGTTGCAGCATTCAGTTCTAGAGGTCCAAATCCGCTTACTCCAGGAATACTCAAACCAGACCTTATAGCACCAGGAGTCAATATCCTAGCTGGGTGGACAGGTGCAGTAGGACCAACGGGGTTGGACAATGACAAGAGGCGTGTGAGCTTCAATATCATTTCCGGCACATCCATGTCGTGCCCTCATATTAGCGGGTTAGCAGCATTCCTAAAGGCTGTTCACCAGGAATGGAGTCCTGCAGCCATTAGGTCTGCCCTCATGACCACAGCTTATACGACATACACAGATGGGGAAACCATAAAAGATGTTGCTACTGGAAAATCATCAACACCGTTTGACTACGGTGCTGGACATGTGAATCCTTTGGCTGCTCTTGATCCTGGTCTTGTATATGATTTGACAGTTGTTGACTACCTAGACTTCCTATGTGCCTTACACTATAGCCCAGCTGATATTAAGTCTGCCACAAACCTAAATTTCACCTGTGATTCAAGCAAAAAATACAGCCTAGAAGATTTTAATTACCCATCTTTTGCTGTTCCTGTAAACACAACTTCAGATGAAAGGGGCGGCGACGGTGCACCTAGCAAATCTGTCAAATATACTAGGACTCTGACTAACGTGGGCACTCCGGCAACATATAAGGTTTCTGTGTCATCACAAGATCCCTCAGTGAAGATCTTGGTAGAGCCAGAATCGCTGACTTTTAGTGAACAGAATGAGAAGAAGAGTTACACAGTTACTTTCAATACCATTTCTATGCCATCTGGTACAACTAGCTTTGCTCATTTGAAATGGTCGGATGGGAAACACATTGTTGGTAGCCCGATTGCTTTCAGCTGGACGTAATCATGAGCTCTAAGTGCCAACAAAGTGTAGATGGCAAGATGCTCACCCTCCTTGTATTAAGATTTAATTTGTCTTGTTGTTTTCCTTTTTCTTATGTTCCACCCCCAGGCTTACTCCAGATGCTGTTAAACCTAGGGAAGGAAAGAATCTAGAAAAAATAATTGTACAGCAAACCTTGTAAGGGATTGGGTTGTGAATTTAAAATTGAATTACTATGTTGTAACATTTCTAGAAGACTCTCATCTTGTCTATCATGGTTCACAAAATTGAAGAAAAAGAGGCTGCTTTTGCAGTTTACCTTGATTTTGTGATTTACAAACAACTTCCACAATAGGGTTACTGAAATTGCTATTGTAAATAAGGAAGCACAGGAAACTGCTATTTCGTTACAGTCATGGCTTCATACTCTAAAAAGTAACAAAACCAATACTGAGTTAGAGAGGTGTCTTGTACATCTGGCATCTACATCACCTCTTTTACTGCACGTGAATCCATGTAAACGACGTGTAGTATTTAATTATGAGTCTTCCAACTCATTATTGTTATCCTGGGTTTTGTAGGATATTTAAGTCCTTTGATTGGTTGGAAGCTTGCTATTAGTAGAACTCGTGGTTCTCTAAACCAAATTGCAACACACCCCCCCACCCCCCCCCCCCCCCCCCCCCCCCCCCCGGCCCCAAAAAAAAAAAAAAAAACCCTCTCAAATTGCAATAAGAACTTTATGGGCAAGAGAACAACATAAAGACCATTTCAGGTATCATCCTACACCAATTATTGGAATACATGCTTTCGCCATAATGAAGCCATGTGCCCCTTCCACTTCTGTAAGTATAGCTATAAGCATGCATGCTAAATTTGCAAGCTATTGTCAGCCACTATGTAATACAATCTGATATGCTATACAAAATTCTATTATTATTTTGTCATAATTTCATCTCAAACTAACATAATGAAAAGATTTAACTTTGAACCAGAAAAAGTATGCTTATGCGGTTCTTTCACTGAAAACAACTTAGGAGGAATTTGTATAATTTCAAATCCTTATACTTATCATGGAACTCAACAGATCAAGGAAAAACATATTAAGGTGCGGGGGATCGGTTGCTACTGTTTTATTGCATTGTCTATTGTATGCCAGCTACTCAGAGTGCAGAACACTGGTTTTAGATATAATTGATGAAGAAATTGGGGGAAGCCTGTGGGTTTTCTTTGGAAGAAATATCCTATCTGTTTAAAGATCATGGTCAATTGTCTCCTGTTTCTTTATAGCTTTGAGCAATTGCATGGTTACTGAGAACATGCAAAATGAATTTATCAATTATGTTTCCACTGCAAATTCCACATCCCGAATACATTCTTGAACTAATGGTTTCAAGTTTCATTGCCTGGTAGGCTCAAATCAATAAAAATGTGATGCCATATATTTCCAATATTTAGAAAATTCCATGACTATTATTTTTAAGAGGATTTTAACCCTTCAAACTCAGGCTTCGTTTGTATTGGGCGTCTGCGTTTGTATCATTTGTGTTTTTTGCCTTTAAGTCCAGCGCCTCTTGCACTGTTCATTGAACATGAACAGTGCAAACATGCAAATGAACAGTGCAAACATGCAAATGAACAGTGATTTCATTAATGAACAGTAACTGAAATATTTTTTTTAAATTGTTTTCAATTTTCAGTAAAATAAGCGATATCCAAACCCACACTCATAAATAAAAAGATAATACAAGCATCAAAGAATACTGAAACTTGTTTTTTTTTTTTTAATAAATAAGAACTTCATTAATTAAAAAGGATACTGACTTGTAACTTGTTAGAAGCACTTCTCAAATTATCCTTAAAAAATAAAATCAAGCATCATTCAGAATCCTGCATTGACTGACAAGCAGGAAGGTAATACGTATCAAGTTGCCAATATTTGTGTTTCACACCTTCCCAAACTTCTTCTCCTAAGCAATCCTTAACAGGCAAGGGTATCAACTGTGTGGAGTAGCCCAAATTCTCAAGTTCCAGAGAAACCAAATGACAGTAGACAACATGGAAGAAAGCATTACCTCCGCAAAGGCCATTGAAGAATGAGTAGATTCCCCCAGGCTTCAGTAAAATAGGAAGATGTTGATGGAACTCTCTCAAGTCTTCATAATACTCTCCATAAGTATCAAAGAAAATACCTGAAAGCCAACATAAGGCAATACAGGTTTGTCATATGGATACATGTAACAATGATTGTGTTTTCATTCAGGAAAAAATGTCATATTTCAAAACTTACTAGCAAAGAAAATAGACTTGCAGATTTATTATGACAGGTTGGAAAGTGGGATTAATTTAGTCAACTACAAGACATGAATAACTGTCTCAATTCATGCAAGTTCATTATGCCCCAGTCAGAGTAATCTCAGATACATTGAAGCATATGAATCAACTGTCAATTGAGCGTGCTTAGCCAATTCATTGGCACCCAAATTAAACCCATATAATCTTTTTTTTTAATGAATATATACCATATAATCTTAAGAGACACGTTGATGTTTATTTCCTTCCCCTCACAAACTGAGCCACCAGTTCACTCATCCTCTCTCTCTCTCTCTCTCTCTCTCTCTCTCCACCCCAATCCCTTCTCCAGTATCAAGGATATATACAAGTGAACAGCTACAAATGTCCTCTGCAGTAATACATGTTAGGCTGATGAAAGTTATGCGTAACTTATATGTTGTATAGATAAACCTTGATTGGGGAAATTTTTTTAAAAAAATCATAATTGGTATAAGAAAATAGTTAAGATTAGAGAATTCAGCTGATGTTTTGAAGACCTCTGAGTCACCAGTTTAAACATCATCTCTCTCTCTCTCTCTCTCTCTCATATAATCAGCATGTCGTTACCTTCATACCTAATCAAAAGCCCTTGCTTCAATCTCATCTTCTCCTACAATTCCTCCAAATTGACAGCTTTAACTTAGACCAATTCTATCTCCAGTATCAAGAATATATACAGGTGAATGGATACAGATTTCCTCTCAAGTAATACATGTTAGGCTGATGAAATTTCTACGTAACTTATATTTCATTAATAGACCTTTGGGGAAATGTTAGCTGGTACAGAAAAAATCATACTTAATACATGGAAAAGGTGAAAATTAAACAATTCAGCTGATGTTTTGAGGATCTATGAGTTAGTAAAAACAGACAAGTGGAAATTAAACAATTCAACAGGAGTTATTAAATTTAATATTTCAGTCAGGCCTTATATGAATTGCACATATAGTTCAAACACTATGCATACACAGCTTAATGCACTGAGATCATCTCATAAAGAGAAAAGCCAAAACAATGTAGTAGTGGAGTTATTGTTCCATATGTGTGTGTGTACACTTGCACATGAGTGTGCACTAGTTCATGAAACACAAAACATAAAGATGCATGTGCATAAAGCCAAAAGGGCAACTAAGATTCTGGAGTTACCATCATAAGATTCAAGTTGAGAGAGAACATCTTGCCAACGGCCAAATATTATCTTTACATTATCCTTATCACCCCAACCAGTACGAAGCATACGCTCATAAACTTCAGGGTGAGCCTCAACAATAGTGTGTGTAACAGGTGCATATTGCTGAATGGCAGTATCCACAAGACCCATTCCAAATCCAATGTTCAGAATGTGACCACCTCCTGAGCAAACAGCTTTGGCATGAGCTTCCATCAATGGTTTCTCCCAAGCCATCATGACAGCCTTGCTATCGGAGTCCATCAGCTTATCCTCACTAAAAGTAACCCTGTCTTCCAAGTAAGCTCCATCTAAATCACCATTTTCATTTGTTCTCGCAATTGTTCCTAGGACCAATTCAGCTTGAATCCCTGTTCATATGCAAAAACACTTTTTTATTTTGTATTACTTAAATTTTTTATTGGTAAGTTAATCTTACCCTCCGCCCCCTACTTATCTGAGGGGAAAAGTGCCATATGAGCTGAAGGGTATGGGTGCGGGTACGATACGGCAACACATCAATTTTTGAAAAAAGAGGACAAAGGTACGGCAGAACACATCTATTTAATGATTATTAAATATATTTTTATTTTTATTTTTATTTTCTATATATTATTAAGCATTTGTTTTTCATATAATGTTATATATATATATCAAATTAAGAGTAAAAATAGATAATAAAGAAAATCCATGACTATTAAAGGATGTTTAGAAATTAGAATAGAAACCAAGAATAAAGATTTATTAATTTCCAAATGCAAAATTACTATTCAGAGCATGAATGCTCTCTTTGTTTTGTAAAAGAATATTTGATTCCTCTTGTTCTTGTGTTCTGGTCGTGTTCCGCAATTTTTTTTTTTAACAAAGGACACAAATGGGACATGCATGTAGATACGGCATCCCAAATGAAGTGTTTGTGCTTCCTAGCAATGGGGGAGGGAGATTCAAACCCTCAACATCTTTGTTGGAAACGCTAGGATGTGCTAGTTGAGCTACAAGGTTCTTTAAGAGACTAAGTCTATTTTGAACTAACACAAAAGATATTCATTGAAATACAACCATGTCATTGCATTGACCAACAAACCACATAACTCAATTTAATTTTTGTTGGTGGAAGATAACAATGTTTGTGCTGCATTATTAGCCAATGAAGCCACACATGTTTCAATTCAATTGAGAAATGTACATAAGCTAAGAAACTGTACCTTCTTATCCAAAAATTTATTTGATATAAAACTTTCACTATAACGTAAGCACTGCCTAAAGTGGTAGCATATAGTAGCATAAATCATTGCCTCTTAAAATTAACCAGAAAAATTCTAGAGCACCATTAGAGAGAGTAGCAAAGTGCGTACCAGCATTGACGAGGATATCAAAAGCTTCCTGGTTGGAAGCTTCCATGGCGAGATCGCCGGCGGAGAGGTTGGACGGAGAGAGGGCGTTCCACGGCGCGCCGGCGTCGAGAAGGCTCTTGACGACGGCGGCGTGGCCGTGCTTGGCCGCGTGCATGAGCGGAGTGAGGCCTTCGCCGTCGAAATAGGACACGTCAGCGCCGGAGTCTATCAGAGCTTTCAGCTTGTCCAAGTCGCCGCTCCTCGCGGCCTCGCATAGTTGCTCCCCTTGTTCCATGTCGAGCTCAACAGTAACTAATGAAAGCGTAAAGTATAACCCTCTGCACAAAGTTTCACTTTCAAAGGATAAATAATAAATTAATTAGACTTACCTCCACTGAGGTTTTTTATTTTTTATTATTGAAAACCCCCTGCTGATTTTATTTTTTTTTATTTTCCTACCCTTTTCACTAAAAATGAACTCTACATCCTTTAAAACTTAGGTGAATTTTTATTTATCAAGATTTGGTGGAACCATTCATGGGAATTTTCTCTTGAAAATTCGAGGCAAAGCTAATCCCACATGGGCCACATCGATGGAGAAAAAAAAAACTTAGGAAAATTATACTTTGTTATTCTAAATTATGTCTCATATTACACTTTGCACCATAAAATTTTTCAATGCACGATTTGCATCTTAAATTGTGATCCTTGTTACACTTTGCACTACAATATTAAGTTTGATGTTAACTTAGAGAGAAGTTCAAAATTTAAGGTGCAAAGTGTAATTAGGAGTATAATTTAGGATGATAAGATGTAATTTTCATTTGTTTTTAAGGAATTGAGAATAAGGGAAATTAAATCTATCAAAGTTAACAGCAAACTTGATGTTGGAGTGTAAAGTGTAACAAAGATCATAGTTTAAGGTGCAAAATATGGATTCAAAAAATTTAGGGGTGCAAAGTGTATTTAATTGTATAGTTTAAGATGGATAAGTATAGTTTCCCAAAAAAAAACTTCGCATTCAAAACTTTTCATATAAAAGACCTCATTGACATGCATGTAATACACACAAGTATTCTAAAAATACTCATTATAATCAATAGAAAAGTAATTCTTGATATGGAGTTCTTAAAAAGGAGAGCAAGCAATGCCTTCTTCTTCTTCTTGAGAATAGAGAAAATAATGTTATTGAGTTATAAGTCTCTTAATGTTTCTAGTATTTATTTCGTATTTAACAGTCACATCATTAAAGACAAAGATATGACATTGTGTAAACCATCATGCATGGACTAAATTTGAAATTTAAACCTTATAAACTAAATTAAAAAATGACCCGAATTTAGTGAGCATACATTGAATAACATTATAAGTCCCTTGAAGTTTTAGGTACTTATTTAGTATTTAATACTCTGTTTGTTTCAATGAAAAATCTAGTGTAAAGATAGTTTTCCTTATTTTTCAATGTTTGGTAGCATAAAAAAATATGAGTTAAAGAAAAACTATCTTTGGTCAATATAAAAAATATGGTTTATTTTTAGATATTGTTTTCCATTAAATTTTTTTGGAAAACAATTCTATCTCACAGCAAGCTAAATAAGAGAAGTTAAAAGGTTGTTTTTCAACTTATTTAAAGTTGCTACCAAACATTGGAAAATGAGATAGTTTTATAGAAAATGTTTTTTAGAAAATGACTCATTTTCTAGAAAATATCATTATTGAAACAAACAGTGCGTAATCGTCACGTTATTAAAGATGGCATTGTATAAACCATCACGAACTAAATTTGAAATTTTAAACCTCATAAACTAAATTCAGAAATGACCCAAATTTAGTGGGCCTACATTGCACACCATTATTTTTTTTTTTTTCTCGCAGGAAGAACTTCAATTGAGAATATAATTCAATTAAAATGAAGAGTGACTTCATCTTAAATGGTAAACAACTTATTGGTTAACAGTATCATGAATTTCCTCTGTTGTCATTAACAACATGATACAACATAGGCAGCAATCCAGTCTATCGATCCATCCATATAATGCAACGGAGGCTCTTTCCTTCTTGATGTAATTTGAAGGCTTTGTTTATGTCTTGGAAGCTCAATTCATGCGATATGAACTCGTCCAAACGAAGCTCCTGCAGCACAAACAAAACAAACATCACTAGTAGCACACAGTATATTCAAAATCATAAGCAACAACATGAGTAGTGATTGCCTGATAATTGATGTAAACCATGAAAGAATGTCAACATACATTGTCTAGGTATTTCTTGGCGAAGACAGGGATATCAGATTTGGGTTTGATACCTCCAAACAATGAGCCAATCACGCTTCTACCGCGGAGAAACTCATAGGGGTTAAGAGTCACTTGCGCACCATGCATCTCCACTCCAAGTATCACTGTCTTTCCCCAACCCTGGCATTATCAAAAACTAATCATTGAATCAGTAAATACTTCAACACCAAAACGACTAGGAAATTAAATGATAATCACAGCTAATTTGATAACAAGTGGAAGGCAACAAGTGTGCTTATGCACTTGCTAGAAGGGGTGTTTTGTTATTACTTATTACTGTATAATTTGGGTTTTAAACATCCCAGACAGTTTAGTTTTTCTAATGAAGTATTCTTTATTACCTATAAAAAAGAGCTAATTTGGTCAACAACCACTACATTAATTTGTTTACTTTTTTTTTCACGCAATGCACGCACTATTTTCCCTATGGACACATTACACATCACATGTATGGTGGATTTTAGGGTTATCTTTTACCAAGTAAACTGTCGTCTAATGTGCCTTCTGCAACTTCTTGGAGTAAAACAGCGACCAAAACTTACGGATTCTCTCATTTGCAAGAATGAAAATTAATTAATAATGTTAGCATATGAACCACCCAAACCATGAAAAGATGCCATGCCATATGGTTCTATCAGATCAATATGAACCATCTTCTAAAATAAATAAATAAAAAGTGATCATTAGCAAGAACGTATCAAACATAAATCACGAGACATTTAAGGATTCAATTCAAATCTGTTAGTATATAGCTTAGACTAGATTAGCCCATTGGGCTTGGCCCAGTATACTGTACTTGTAGTTTACTCATATTACTTGTACTACACACATTCCTAGCCTATATAAAACTCTCTATTGTACATTATTGTTCACACATAATATACAGACTATTCAGTCTTTCTCTCTCACTTTATATTCTTAACATGGTATCAGAGTCATTCCTCTGACTTTTTGGTTCCTGTAGACATCTTCGGCGTTCTTCCGCTGCCCTCGCCTTATCTAGTAGCCACTGTCAGAAGCGAGTCACCACCGTCACGCCCACAGTCCCTGCAACTCTCGGATGTCACCGTTCTGTTCATCCAACTGTCAAAGCAAAGACATAGAGTGGCAGAACAGAAAATCCTGAGCAAAACCCAACCAAGAACAACCAGAAAAGACCTCACACGCGCCCACACGCGCCGCCTGAATATTCTGACTGTCGAACAAGCGTTTCACGCGCCGCCACGTGCCGCCAGAGGTTCTGCATGCGCTGCACCCGCCGGAAGGATATCCGCCACGCGCTTCCACTTGCCCCACGCACCTGAATCCATCTACGCTGTCCACGTCAACCTTAGGCTGACGTCATCCTGCACATGTCAGCGTCTAAGTCATCCCCCTACGTCAACACACGCCAGCCGTTGACTTTGACTGTTGACCATCACTATTG
Organism: Castanea mollissima; assembly: GCA_014183005.1. Lineage (NCBI taxonomy): Eukaryota > Viridiplantae > Streptophyta > Magnoliopsida > Fagales > Fagaceae > Castanea > Castanea mollissima. Next base: position 44,278 of record JACAVU010000111.1, read on the forward strand.
ACTGTTGACTTTGCATTGACTTTTTAACCAAAGTCAAAAATTTTCAAAAGAACCTGTCTTGCTCAATTTTTCACTTAGATTCAGATTTTGAGCTCCGTTTCTGCATTTGAGGTATTTAAATCCCAGTTTTTGGTCATTTTCTTCATTATGGCTCCACAAAACGAACAAGATATCATACGTCCAATCACCATTATGTTGGATGGTCCTGCTAGCTATCATGCTTGGTCTCAGAATATGATTGTCTTTCTCAAGGGTCGTAAACTGTGGAGATATGTGACTGGTTCAATTCCTAAGCTAGTACCAAAATCTACATCTAAAGCCACAGCTGCTGGAGATGACTCAAAGACCGCTGCTACAGTGGATGATTAAGAAGAACGCCTAGAGGAATGGGAGAGTATTCAGAGTAAGATTTTGCCTTGGTTTATCAATACCTCTATTCCCTCCATTCATAATCTTCTTCCTTGTCTTGAAACTACTGAGGCAGCTTGGAAATTTCTGGCCGATCGCTATAATTGCACTAATGATTCAAGCCTGGAGTTCCACATTGAATCAAAGATTTATCAAATGCGCCAAGAGACAGGTCAGTCTATTTCTGATTATTATTCTCAAACTTCTACTATGTGGGAACAACTCTCTGCTACAGATCCTCCACTAGTGTGTTCTAAGGACATTGAGCTCTTTGTCAAATATCGGGATCACCGTAAATTCATGCACTTCATGATGGGTTTATGTGAGGATTTTAAGCCTACTAGGGCTTTTCTGCTGAGCCAGTGTCCTACTCCTTCTCTTGATGCTGCAGTCAAGGAGCTTATTTCTGAGGAAAATCATCAGCCTACTTATCACATGTCATCATCATCTGATCATGTCTTGGCTACACCATCTCCACAGCCTCCTGTTGCTGCTTTAACTGCTCCTCTATGAATAAACTCTGGGCGTCCCACCTCTCAGTCTTCCAAAGGTACTCGCTGCAAGTTTTGTAGTGCCAAAGGCCATGACATCTCAGTTTGTCGCAAACTGCAGAAATTTGTGCAAGAGCAAAATAAAGCTTCTTTTCCTTGAGCAGCTGTTGTATGTCCTTCAGATCCATCGGTTCCTACAGGTCCATCTTTGCCTTCCTCACTTACTACAGCTAATATTGAGGCAGTAGTTCAACAGGTTTTATCCTGAACTTCCACTGCCCTTTCTGTCACCTCAGGTAAACAACCTTGGTTTTTTGATACTGCATGTTGTAACCATATGACTCCTGATGAATCCCAATTTTCAGATAAGGCACCCTTAGAACACCCTATCACTATTTACACTGCTGATGGAACTCCTATGCTTGTTAGTCATAAAGGAACAATCTCTTCTTCTAGTTTATCCCTTAGTGACACCTTTCATATCCCAAAGTTATCCCTCAATTTGCATTCTGTTGGTCAACTTTGTGAATTAGGTGTAAATCTTCTATTTACTAATCATGGTGTGGATGTGCAGGATCCCCGGACGGGTCAAGTGCTTGGGACAGGGCGTAAGGTTGGTCGCATGTTTGAGGTCCATGATTTGAAGATTCCTTCACAAATTGTTTCTGCAGCTGCTACCACCTCCACCCCCTCACCTGATTTATGGCATGCTCGTCTTGGTCATCCATCCTTATCTCGTCTTCAGTTGTTAGCTTCTCAAGGTCATTTAGGTTCAGTTTAATTTCAAAAATTTGATTGTACTTCCTGTCATTTTGGCAAACAAGCAATATTGCCCTTTAATAATAGTGACTCTTTTTCTCTTGCTCCTTTTGATCTTATACATTCTGATATTTGGGGTCCTGCACAAGTTCCCACTGAAGGGGGATCTAGATATTTTTTCATATTTGTGGATGATTTTTCTCGATATACTTGGATTTATCTACTTCACCATAGGTCTGAACTTGTGTTTATTTACCAAACATTTCATAAAATGATTGAAACACAGTTTAATCGCACGGTCAAAGTCTTTCGATCAGATAATGCCTAAGAATATAATGATAAATCTTTCCTATCCTTTTTAGACAGTCATAGTACACTTCCTCAGCGGTCTTGTCCTTACACCTCTCAACAAAATAGTCATGCAGAACGAAAACATAGTCACATTCTTGATGTTGTCCGCACCCTACTCATTTATGCCTCTCTTCTTAAGCGCTTTTGAGGTGAGGCAGCACTCACTGCTGTGTACACTATTAATTGTATTCCTTCACCAACTACACATAACAAATCACCATTTGAGCTTCTCTACGATCAAACCCCTAACTACTCATCTCTTCGGGTTTTTGGTTGTGCTTGCTTTGTCTCTCTTCCTCCTCATGAACGAACAAAGCTCCAGCCTCATGCTCGTCTCTGTTGTTTCCTTAGTTATGGTGTCTCTCAAAGGGGGTTTCACTACTATGATCCCATTTCTCATCGGGTTCGTGTCTTTAGTCATGTTGAGTTTTGGAAACATCGTCCTTTCATGAGTCTTCAGCAGTTTCCTGCATCCTCTTCCTCGGAGTCTCCCATTTTTACTGATCTTTTCCTCCCTCTCTATCCTAAACTTATGGAGGACTCTTCGACATCGGCTGCCTCTCCAGACGACTCATCTCCGGTTCTGTCCCCGGCATATGACCCGCCTGTCTTGGATCCTATGGCACCACCCTCTCTTGAGTTAACTGTTGGTCCTGAACTTCGTCGTTCCACCCGAGTAAGCATTTCTCCCCCTTATCTCACTAATTATCACTGCTCTTTTGCTCTTGCCACCCTCTATGAACCTCACACCTATTGTGAGGCTCATACTGACCCTCTTTGGCAGTAAGCTATGAACGAAGAACTAGATGCCCTTTATAAGAATCACACTTGGGATATAGTTGATTTGTCTCCTGGTCAGTCTGTAGTAGGTTGTAGGTGGGTTTACAAGATTAAGACCAAGGCTGATGGATCTGTTGAACGATACAAGGCTCGCCTCGTTGACAAGGGCTTTACTTAGGAGTATGGCATTGACTATGAGGAAACATTTGCTCCTGTTGCTCGCCTTACATCTGTCAGATGTCTCATTGTTGTGGCTGTTGTTTGCCATTAGCCTCTTTATCAAATGGATGTGAAGAATGCTTTTCTCAATGGAGACCTCCAAGAAGAAGTGTACATGCAACCACCCCTTGGCTATCCACACTCAGGAAGTCAAGTTTGTCACCTTCGCCATGCTTTTTATGGCCTTAAACAGGCTCCTCGAGCTTGGTTTGAGAAGTTTAGCTTAGTTGTTGCTTAGCAAGGTTTCACTTCGAGTCCTCATGACACTGCTCTTTTTGTCCGAAGATCCTCTGCTGGTATCACTCTTATTCTTCTTTATGTTAATGATATGATTATTACTGGAGATGATTCTACAGGTATCCGCTCTCTTTAGCACTTCCTTAGTCAGCATTTTGAGATGAAAGATCTGGGCACTCTCAGTTATTTTCTTAGGCTTAAGGTTACCTCATCCTCTGATGGATACTATCTTTCCCAAGCTAAATATGTTTATGATCTTCTCTCCAAAGCCGGTATCACCGACAACAAAACTGTTTCCACTCTCTTGGAATACAATGCAAAGCTCACACCCTTGGATCGTGAACCTATATCTGATGCTACTCGTTATCTTCAGTTGGTTGGTAGTCTAATCTATCTCATTGTTACTCGTCTGGATATCTCACATGTCGTGGGTATGGTTAGTAAATTCATGGATGCCCTTCGTTCTGTCCACTATGCTGCAGTTCTTCGGATTCTCTGATATGTCAAGGGCACACTTTATCATGGTCTCCACTACTCCACTCGGTCTTCTCTCGAACTTCATGCTTATTCAGATACAGATTAAGCAAGTGATCTGACTAATCGATGCTCTATTACAGGTTTTTGTTTCCTGTTGGGTACCTCTCTTGTCTCATGGTGTAGCAAGAAGTAGGATGTGGTTTCCCATTCCAGTACTAAGGTTGAGTATTGTACCCTTGCCGACACCACCTGTGAGCTTGTCTGGCTTTGCTGGCTCTTGGCTGACATGGATGCTCCACAGCCCACTACCAATCCTCTTGATTGTGACAATCGTAGTGTCATCTACATTACTCATAATGATGTCTTCCATGAGCGCACCAAGCACATTGAGATCGACTGCCACATCACTCGCCAGCATCTCAAGAAAGGCAATCTCAAGTTGTTCTCCATCTCCTCTGCTGATCTGCCTGCTGATATCTTCACCAAGACTCACCCACCTGGTCGTCTTTGAGATCTTATATTCAAACTCCAGTTGGCTTCCTCCTTGCCACCTCGAGTTTGAGGGAGGATGTTAGTATATAGCTTAGACTAGATTAGCCCATTCGGCTTGGTCGAATATACAGTACTTGTAGTTTACTCATATTACTTGTGCTACACACATACCTAGCCTATATAAGACTCTCTGTTGTACATTATTGTTCACACAGAATATACAGATTATTCAGTCTTTCTCTCTCACTTTATATTCTTAACAAAATCCTTACCCTAACTATTGAATTATATGTAGATACATACTATCTCCCTGGACAAGTGTTTTTCTATTTTTTTTCTCTAAAAAAACACAAAAGTTGTGAGAGAGAGAGAGAGAGAACCTTTCGGCTACTTAGAAAAGCTTCTTGCATTAATGATGCCAACCCGATACACTCAAAGCAATAGTCAGCACCCCCATTTGTTAATTCCTTAATCACCTAATTATCAATGTCACAAAAAATGGAAAACTCCAGGTGAGCACATACAATACAATACAATCCGACAACATAATGAACCTTATAGCTTTGTTTTGCACTTTGTAAGGTGCCCCTTATAGTGGTGATTGCATAATATATTTTTAAGGGGGTTAATAAGAAAATGCATTTTGGGTATAAAAAAAAAGTGAATCTTGTGGTCTACTTGATTTCTTTATTACTAAATTTTTCATAGTACGTACTATTAGGAGAATACAAGATGAGAAGTGCTACATTTATAACATTTTCACAACAGTTTTTCAACAAATTTTGAGTTATAGGTTGTTATTAGTTCTAATTTAAACTTACTACTAAAATTACTTTTCTTTTTTTCATTAATAATAGCTAGTAATAATCTGCCACTTAGGCTTTATTATGAGTGCAATATGAACATAGCGTTTCTCATGTAAGATAAACTATAAGTTCATTGCATATTGTTTATTAATACGATGAAGATACTAATTATTGTTGCTAAGATTAAATCTTGAAAACCATCTATTGTTTTTAAATGCAATCAACATATGAATTATTGTTGTTAAGTGAACTCCAAGTGAGATCTAAATATAATAAACTTTTATGTATTAGTTTATTTCAAATTTGTTAATCTATATAAATGATTTTTTTTTAAGATTTAAGATGAATAAATTTATACTTTTGTTGTTAGGCTTACTATTTTTCCCCCATATTTTAGATCAAATTGGTTTGTTATTGTGGTTTTTTATTTATTTAAAAAAACCAAGATATTGTTAAGATGATCATATTCAAATTCATTTCAGTTGGGCTTAAAAAAAATTTAGATCTAGGGGGTTCAATATTTATTTTAGGAGGGTCAAATAAAAAAAATTTAAAAAAGTATATATAATATTTTCTTTTTCCCCGACTCAGAGGGTTCAAATGAACCCCCTAAACTATACCTAGAGCCGCTTATGGCCCCTCACCTTCCAAGCTATAATAAAAAGCATTTTCTATGCAACACATTTCTTTCAAAATCATTTGAGAACTGAATATTAGTAAATAATCATAATAAAGGGTTGCAACTAACTCAATTGGTAAAATCTCTAATAGTTGAATAGGAGATTTGGGGTTCAATCTGTGCTTACACCAAAAATTGTTTGGTGTCTTGATTTAATGATAAAGAGCTATTATCAAGAATGAACACCGTAAGTTGAAACTCTCTCTAAAAAAAAGAAGTAAATAATCATAATAATAATAATAATTTCATTAAAAAGAAATCCCTACCTCACTGACTGACTTTTCTCCACAAGTTTCAGGGTTTACAAAATCAGTAACTCCAAATTTCTTTCCTGCATAAATTAAAATAAAATAACAACCGTGTTGAGTTTTTAAATACTCCTAGCAATTTCAAATAATAATAATAATAATAATAATAAAACTACTAGCTTACATTCTCCTTAAAAATAAAAATAAAAAACTTATAATCCCTATATGTTAAATGCAATTAAAAATAATTACAATTATATATATATAGTATATTCTAAGTTTAAATGCATGAAATTTCATATAATTATATTTGGCTCAAAATTAAAGTTTAATTGGAATGACACTTAGCATTAGTTGAAAATTTAAAGGAATTTGACATCAAAATATTGTTCAATTAAAATGATATATAATACAAAATTAAAGTGCAATTAGAATCCAATTTAAATTCTAGATTGAACTTTTACTTTAATATATTACAGGCTAAATTGCAAACTATACTCCTAAAGTTTGGAGGTATTTGAATTTTACATCCTAAAGCTTCAGAGCTTGGACTTTACCTCTTAATTAAAGTTTAGGAGTGTTTAAATTTTACACCTTTAAATTATGAAACTTCAAGGTGTAAAATCCAAAAATCCCTTAATTTTATGAAGTAAAATTCAAACACCTCCAAATTTTAGGTGAGTAAAATCCAAATTTTGAAACATTAGTGTAAATCCAAACACTTCCAAATTTCAAAGGTAAAATAGGGGTGTAGTTTAATTGGATTCTAATTGCATCTTAATTTTGTATTAAATTAGAATCTAACAATTCTATAAGAATGTAGTTTGCAATTTAGCCTATATTAGCCTATATTTATATACTCATTCCATCCCAAAATGTTGGTCATGTTTAGAAAATCAAATTTTTACGGGAACATCATTTAATCCATTATTTGTTAGTTAAAATGTACAAATTTCCAAAACAACCCTCATTAATTTAAACTATAGAAAAAGAATGACATTGACTTTTTAAATAAAGTTAAGGGTATGTTAGAAATTTTATTTATTAATTTTAAAAATATGACATCATTTTAAAGCATTCCAAAATGGAATAGAAGACCAACTATTTGGAACCGAATGAGTATGATCTATTGATAAAAGATAACGCAGAAAATAAAAGGAAACCTTAGGTTAATAGATAGACAGCTTACCTATGTCGAATTTTTCAGGATTCAAATCAACAGCTATAATCTTTAAAGCTCCTCTTTGTCTTGCTCCCTCCGCAACCTGTTATCAATTTGTGCTTCTTAAATCCATTTAAATTACAATTACATTTGTTAGGTAGTAATTCTTTTTTTCATTCCTTTTTTTCCCCATTCGGTATCAATTATTTAGTGGAACAAATGGATAAGTGGATTTGATATCCATTCCCTTTGAGAAAAGACGACATTTGCGATCTAAAAAATTCTGTACTTTCTAAAAAGTCACCTAATTGGCCCAATCTTGATTTGTCTGTAAAATGATCAAATTTTTTCGGAACCTTTTGTATTATTTTTTTTACCTTCGTTTTGTTTTTTCTTTTTTGGGGTCCCTTGCGCTGTGTCTTGATTTTGTTGGGACTTTATTGATATTGGCAACCAACATGGTCTAGCTCTGGATTTTTTTTTTTTATACACAATATAAAATTTTAACTTTATTCTAATTTAAATATATATGTCCGTAAAACTACAGACCAACTGTGGACTTGAAACGTTGAGCAAGATCCACATTAGTCATTGAGATCAATAAATTCATTTACATACCGCAAGTCCAACTGGTCCAAGCCCAAAGATAGCCACCATGGATCCCTCTTCCACCTCAGCTACCTTCCATGCTGCTCCAATTCCTGCAACCACATGAGAACCTGTTGGAAGTAACCTCTTCCACTTCGCAAATAACACCAAGAAAATTGGAAAAAAAAAAATTGTAGGGAACCAAAAAAATTATAAACACCAAGCTATCACATTATTATTGCTTTAATAATTTTACAATTGGACAAGACTTAAGTACAGTATTTAGGTGTTATTCCTTAGATTCCCCTCTTAAAATTTTGCCATGTGGATTTTTTTTCTTCATGAAATGAAAGTGTATTTTTTAATTAAATTGTTATCTGACTGATTTTTAAGAGGAAAACTTAAGAAACAGCACCTAAAGTTTTGTTCTTTACAATTTAACACCACAATTAGTCAATTAGTGGACGGTAGGAATCACTATAAAATGGTAGGTGGTGCGGCATTATAATTTATATTAATGATTTTGATGGTTGGTGGTAACATGACAGGTGTGATTAATTCTTGAATAATGGTTTCAAATAATGCTACGGCTACCGCAAAAAATATAATAATAATAAAATTATAATTATAATTAGAGAAACATTATTATTATTTTATTAACATTAATTATAAAGTTAAAGTAATAATTTAATGATGATAATAATGATATAATCTGTGGCACACAATATACATATTCCAAAAATTGATGTATCAAAATTTGAATCTTTCTCTCTTTCGAGAATCTATTTGACTAATTGTAGATCTGAAAACATCTTAATTATAGTAATCTATTTGTATAGTCAATGTTGTTTTTTCAAAAGATATAGAGATAGTTTTAGATTATTTGGAAAAAAAATTAAAAAAACTAGCTTTTTTTTTATAAAAAAAAGATATATAGTTTTAGATTATTTGAAAAAAAGAAAAACTAAAAGTTTTAGATTATTTCAAAGCAAAAAGAAAAGGCCTAAAACCTTTATCTTAATACTCGGAAAAAAAAAAATTCAATTTATGTTGTGGATTGTGGCCCACATATATGGTTTAGAAACTTTTTTTTTTTTTTTAGACATTTTTTTAATTTATAACTCTTTATTATTAAACCAAAACATCAATTAATTTTTTATATAAATAAAAATTAAACTCTAAATTTTTTATTTAATTATCAAATACTTTACTAATTATTAAAGTAACTATAAATTACTAATTTAAAATTCTTGACAACTAACGTCTACCCCCAAACCCATCCTCAAGACTTGAACCAACGACAGCAAGCCCCTAAATACTAAAATACCCCAAAACGGCCAAAACTTCGTGACAAGGGAAGATACCCGTACCACTTCAACAGTTCACCTAACATGGCAGTAGGTGTAGCCCTTATCAATTTTTTGGCCAAAATCCAAATTTCACTAATTGATTGAATATAAAACTACAAAAAGGACCACAATGACCGACAGGTTGATAAAGTCTATAAGTCACAGGTGGTTATCGATTATCAAAGTATTTCTGCTCTATTTCTTGGCGACCACATGATTGCTGGTTGCTTTTATGCTTCACAGAAAACTATGATTTTGTTCTCCAATTTTCAATTATAAATTAGTCTCAAAATAATTAGCCAGAGAAAACAGTTATTCGGTTGAATAACATCAGAAAAAAAAAAAATTTACTCCATTGAAAGATTGTACAATCCGAAAATCTGGCCAAAATGCACAAAACAAATCACAATGGCTTCCTATTACGGCCGTGAATTTGCATTGATGATCTGTAAAAAGTATGTAATCAATTCATGTGGGATTTTTCAAAGACTAACCTGTGGACACTCCACAACCAAGCAAGCAGGCCTTATCAACTGGAATCTCAGGAGTAATCTTCACTGCATGGGTTACATCTACCACTGTATACTCAGTGAAGCTAGACACCCACAAGAAATGGTGCAAAATCTCACCATTCATGTCCTTAAATCTGCTAGTGCCATCCCTAGGCATGTCAGGGGAAAAATTGTTCTCAAATATTGAGCAAATGTTGCTCTTTTGAGACTTGCAGTCGCTGCATTCCTTGCAATTCGGTAGGAACACTGGCAACACTGTATCCCCCACTGTAAATTCTTCTACATGATCTCCCACGCTTTCAACAACACTATCGCCACAAAAAAGCCAGAACTATAACACAAGCTAGAAACTCAAATGAAGAATATTAGTTCGGGAAATGGAAACAAGTACAGGTGGAGTTATATAAAATTACCCAACAGCTTCATGCCCAAAAATTCTTGGAAAAACTGCAGCAGGTCCCTTGAGAAATAATGCACTAATACCATTTAAAACTTTGAAAATTTACGTTGGATAGTAATGAGTAGACTTAATAGGAGAACAATATATTTGTTATTTCTATGGTGGGGAAGAACTTACTGCTTTCATTTTCCAGAAGGTGATATCAGTGTGACACAGGGATGTGCATATAATTTTGATCCGAATCTCCCAAGCTTGTGGGGGGTCTACTTCAATGTCCTCTATCACGAGTGGCTCTCCCGGAATCCTGGAAATTGCAGCTGTTTGGGTTGCAAACAAAGAAACAAAATGTAGTTAATATATAATAGATATCCAAAGAAACTAGAGCTGATAAATTAATAGAAATGAAGCAAAAGTACCTTTGCATCTCAAAACTTTTCCTGCTGTTTCTGATTTGTTATTGCTCCCCATGGCAATGGATAAATTAAACTAGATTCTATGACTTCTCCTTGACCAAAGCTCAGAGAGATGAGAGAGTTCTTTGCTTTGATCTTCTTTGTACCTTTCTTTTCAATTGATCTGCCTATGTGACTTGTGAGTTTGTTGTTCTCTTCCCTACATATGGAGTTGAGTAGCAAGTCAGAGAAACTCGTACAGCTTTTGATATAAAATTGATTTGTGTCAGTGGATTCTCAACCAAAAAAAAAAAAACAATATATTTGAGTCAAAGGATAAAATATATGTACAATTTTTTTAACTGTACAATTTTAAGTTTCAAAAAAAGAAATTTTAATGTCCACCTAATTTGATAGATCCCAAAAAAAAAAAAAAATGTCCACCCAATCTGATGATCATTATTCCGTAAGCAAGATACTCTTTTTTCTTTTTTTTTTATTATTGTTACATGATTCTATAACAATCAATAATTTAGGGTATGTTTGGATAGAATTTATTATTGAAAACTGAAAACACTATAACAAAATAATTTTTAAATGTATGAATAGTGTTGTAGGACTCATTTTTAATGAAAAAATTACTGAAAAATGAAGTTTGTGGGACTCGTGAACTGTACACGGGTACATTGTTCACATAAGAATAGTCAAAAGTTGCAGCTTAAAAATAAAAAAAAAAGAAGGAGAAAACGCACAGACATGAAACGCGCAGACGCAGACACTGAAACCAAACAAATACTTAAGAGTGTATTTAGATACCGCTTATTTGCTGAAAACTGAAAATTTATTACTGAAAACACTTTAACAAACTAATATTTAAATGTGTGAATAGTGCTGTAAGACCCAAGTTTATATTGAAGTCTGTGTTTGGATGACTTTTGTGTGTCCCATAAACAATGCCGTAAGATCCAAAAAAACACAAAACGCAGCACTGAAATAATTTCAGTGCTACGCAAATGCACACTTGGACTATTTCTTTTTCAAATTGAGAAAGAAGACTTGAACTTTATTTAGATAATGGCATGTCTGCCTAATAAACATCTAAACAATGGACTGAAACATCCTCCATCCAAATATTAAAATATGTGACGTGACGTGTATGTCTAGCAAGGTTATGAGTTAGTTTGTTACCCTCCTTACCCACATGTTGAAATCTAATCCCATTGAGTTGCTCTGCCAATTGTTGTGCATCATGAATCAACAAACCATAGGATGCCAGTGATGGTAATGGATCTGTTAGGGCCTTAATGATAGTCTCACAATTGCCTTCAAGTATGATCTTATCAAAATCCAGCTCATAGGACACTTCAATGGCTCGGATTGCTACCATGGTTTCCAATTCCTCCACCGAAGTTGCGAGTTGTATATTCTATGATAAGGGGGCCACTACCAAACCGTTGGTGTCCCATTATCACTCTCACACCTACTCTATCATCTTCTTTAAAAATTGCTGCATCAAAATTGGTCTTATACCAACCCACAGGAGGTGGTGACCACCTTGCGCTTGGCCTGTTTGGGTTTTCCTTGGCTGAGCCGACCTATAATCCATCAATGCATCATAAGCACTCTGTGAGATGAGATTCAAAGGGAAGCTTGAGGGTGCCGTTCTGACCTTATTCCTCCTATACCAGATCGTCCAAGCCTACATTGCAAAGAGCTCCACACTACAACCTAAGCTGAATATATGGAGCAACAATTGAGGAAAATCTTGGAAATTCATGTGGTTCTTAAAACGCCACTGCAAGTCTTTATTCCAGACCTGTGTAAGGCTCGGACAAGATTGTAATGAGTGAAGTACATCCTCATTGTGTTGTGAACTGAGGGAACACACCAGACTATCAACCACATGGCGGTGGTGCAGATTTGCATTGTCGGAATTGCATTTCTACAAGCTCTACAAAGGAAGTCTCGGACTTTACAAGGCAGTAGCAACTTCCATATTTTTTTTCCACAAAGGTTTAAGCTTCTCGACATTGCCTTGGCTTCCAGTGGGTGTTGTTCTTGCTTCTATTTTGAGGAAGAAGTATCCAAACCTAACAGTGTACTCCCCGAATTGAAGAAAAGGCCATATGGGAATGTTAGGTGCATTGATTCGGCTTAGAGGGAGTTTTTGAATCAGCTTTGCTTCCACTTCACTGAACCTACTATGCAACAAACTTACATCCCACTACGTTGTGACCAGGTTTATAAGAGCACTAACACTAGCTTCTTGCAACTCTGCCGTGAGGGGACCTTGGATTGATGGAGTGTTGAAAGAAGGCAGCCACTTTCCTCCCCATAATTTGATTGTTTCCCCATTCCCAACTCTCCATTTTGCACCTCTTATAATCACGCCCTCCCTTTTAAAATGCTCTTCCAAGCATACAAACCTCCATATCCTTCCTTAGCTTCTAAGATTGAGCAATTTGGAAAAAAACTTGGACTTGAACACATTGTGGAACAAGGAATTTTGATTATGCAGCAGCCTCCATGTTTGCTTCGCCAAGAGGGCATCGTTGAACAAAGATAGCTCCTTAAAACCCTTACCCCCTTCAGATTTTGGTTCACACATATCCTCCCATTTGACCCAATGAATCTTTCTACAATCTCCTCTTTGACCCCACTAAAACCTTCGAATTAGCTTCTCAATTTCATTGCAAAAGCCAATGGGGAGCTTGAAACAACACATTATGTAGGTGGGGATGGCTTGCACCACCGCCTTGATTAAAACTTCTCTTCTTGCTTGTGATAGTAACTTCTTCCTAACCTTGCAACTTCTGCCACACTCTTTCTTTGATATATTCAAAGCTTGCCTTCTTGTGTCTTCTAACTAGTGAGCGTAAGCCCAAATATTCTTCATAATACCGAATTTCCAGAACCCCTAAAATGTCTTTTATTTCTATCCTCATTGCCTCGGTTGTGGATTTGATAAAGAAGATGGAAGTTTTGCCTCTATTAATTTTCTGCCCCGACATGCTTTCATAGGTAGCCAAGATTTCCAACACTTTTTGGCATTCACTCCTGCTAGACCTGCAAAACAATAAGCTATCATCTGCAAAGAGCAAATGAGTTAATTTTGGGCTTTTTCTACTCAAGGCAAATCCGTGAATGGAGCCTTCATTTGCTGCCTTCAAGATAAGGCTATTAAGTCCATCCGTACATAGTAAGAACAAAAAAGGAGATAAAGGATCGCCTCGGCAAACTCCCCTTGTAGGATGGATCAATTTTTTTGGTTCCCCATTCACTAGCACTGAATATGAGACTGTTTTAACACAAGTCATCATGAGAGTAATTCATTCCTCATTAAACCCCATCTTTCTCAATTCTCATCACTTCCTCCAAAAAAAACCACTCAACTCTATCATAGGCCTTACTCATGTCCAATTTTACCGCCATATAACCTGATTTGTGGGATTTATGGATATTCATGCTATGCAAAGTTTCAAAAGCAACTAAGATATTGTCATAAATTAAACGGTGTTTGTTGAAAGAACTTTGGTGTTTGGTTGTAATGGATGGCAAGATTTTTTTAACTAGTTTGCAAGGACCTTAGAAAAAATTTTCTAAAGTACATTGCAAAGGCTAATAGGACAATAATCAGACATAGCAATTGGGTTCTTTATTTTTGGGATTAAAGTTATCAAAGTGTGGTTTAAGGGGTGGGGAATTGAGGCAGAATTTAAGTAGGATAAAATAGTTTTTGATACATCATCACCAACAAGACTCCAATAATTTTGATAGAAAAGAGGAGGCATACCATTGAGACCAGGAGCTTTTAGAGGAGTCATTTGTTTGATAGTTGCTTCTACTTCCCATTCCATGAATTCTTGTAACAAAATGGCATTCATCTTTTCGGTAACAACCCTCTCCATCTGATCTAAAGCTAAAGCTTCATTGCTTGGGTTTGATGAAACCAAAAGGTCCTGATAGAAGCTAGTAAAAGCCTCGGCAACATCATCTGGGTGTGTTACCCAAGTCCCCACCGAATTTTGGATGCCCGATATTCTATTTCTTCGATACCTTTGAGTAGCCGGGCTACGAAAATACCCCAAATTCATATCTCCCTCCACCTACCAAAGAGCTTTTGCTTGCTGCCTCCACATTGTGTTTTCCTTTGCCAACAATTAATTAATCTCCATTTTCAACTCCCTAACCCGGTGATTACTACCATTTTGCCTTGCTTCTTGTTCGACTTTCACCAACCATTTTCTTTTCTCCACTAGTTCTCTTCTTACATGGCCAAAATTTTTCCAGCTCCATTGAGTGAGTTCAAGACCACACTTTTTTTTTTTTTTTTATTACCTGAGTTTTGGCCTCATTGGAGATGGTGTTTCTTTATACTGCTTCGACTACTCAACCACACCTTTTATCTGATAACCTCATTTCTTCAAACCGGAAAGGCCTTGCCACGAGAGGAGGAGGTATGTCACTTAGAGTAATCCAAAGCGGGATGATCTGATGTTATACAGGTGAGGTGGCTGACGTTGGTAGTAGCAAACAAGTTGAGCCAATCTGATGTGCATAAAGCTCTATCAAGCCTCTCCCGTATTAAGTACCCATTGTTGTAGTGCTTCCTCCATGTGAATTTTGAACCTGTGTACCTAAGATCTATAAAACCACATGAGTCAATTGCATCCCGAAAAAGTTGCATCTAACTGTGACTTCTTCTATTACCCCCCCCCCCCAATTTTTCTTCACTTCGAACCAACTCATTAAAATCTCCTGTGCATAACCACGGCACTCTAAATTTCTGGTTTAAGTTTCTAAGCAAATCCCAAGATTCAATTCGCTTATGTGTGTCCGGTTCATCATAGAAACCAGTAAATAGCCACTCATTTTCTTTGTTCTTATTTATGATTGCATTAATGTGATTTTTATCAAAACCCTCCACCAAAAGATTAACTGACTCCCTCCAGAATAAAACTAACCCACCACCTCTAGTAGTTCTTGGGGAAACAAACATGTTTTCAAATTGAATTTTCCTCTTCACGTCTTTTAGCCTTGCTTCATTTGCCCATGTTTCGACTATGAACATAATAGAGGGATCTTTTACCCGCACCAATTCCGCAAGCTTGTTCACTATACATGTGTTCCCAAGCCCACGACAGTTCCAAATTAAGCAACTCATTGTGATTGGCAAGGTTGAACATCAACCTCCACCATTAAGTAAAAAGATACACCTTCATCCTTAGAAACCTGCCTATGCTTGCTTGGTAACTCCAGATGAGAAACCCCCTTCTCTTTCCACCAATTTTTCTTCTGCTTTCACTTCAATCATGGTCTTCTCCCTGCTTACCCGACTGTGTTTGCTCCTATCGTAGGTTGTCTTTTTTTTTTTTTCGTGTTGCCCTAATTCCTTCCTAATGTGTACTTAGATTTTCTGCTGAGATGACATGCTGAGTTGGCGAGTTAGTCACCCTATTAGTTGCTGTCATAGGTGTCTCTCTTACATCAAAATTCTTCCCATAAGTCATTAATGCCTCATCAATCTCCCTGATTTGAATGTCAAATAATTCTGGCATTATAACTGAATTCGGAATTGAATTTTCAGATTCCTTATTCACCTCCTCAAAATTAGGAGCCTTTATTGGAGGTGATATGGATGGGATTGAGTCCAGATTTGGCTAGGTATCCTGATCAGAAAGTAACGCATCTCCCTCTTCCACGTTTGTTGGTTTCAACGGTTCACCCACATTAATATCATTGATACCAACATCAATAAATTCTATGACCATCTCCATTGGTTGCTCCTCCACCTAACCTCCATTCTCTACTCTTACCTCTAATGAGCTTGGCTGTGCATGCAGACCCTCGGGTGAGGTACGAGCTTTAGGCTTCCATTGCTCGTAATAACCTAGAACATAGATAACATCCTTCCCTGATGTAGTATATGGAGGTACCTTCAGAGACAAATTAAACTGTTGTTGCTCCGGCATGAGAGTTCCATTGCTCTCAATCCACAGTTCACAGTCTTTATCACTATGGTTTAGGCATCCACACCAAAAACAAAAATTAGGTAAACGCTTGTACTTGAAACTGAGTTGTATCTTTGGAACATGACTAAGGGGGTATTTGGATTTCTAGTTTCCATAACTCATAACTCTGTTTCCATAACCATAACTCAAAAATGGTGGGACCCATGACTCAAAAGCTTGTTTGGATTTTCATAACTCTGTTTCTAGTTTTTGTTTCTATCATTCAATTCTCTGATTTTTGAGTTATAAATTATGGAAACTGAAAACACATTTTGGGTGTTTTCAGTTTCCAAAACTCAATTTTCAATGGCATTTTGGTAATTAAACACACATGGAGGGACCCACAAATCAGGGCCAACCGCACCTATTGAACTTTTTTTTTTTTCTTCTACACTTTTCTTTCTTCTCCACTGTTCTTCCGTTGTTCTTTCTTCTATTTTTTTTTCATCCTTTTTGCTCTTGTTAGTTCGTTCTTCCTTCCTTTCTTTTTTTTCTTTTTTTGGTTCTTCATCACATAATATTTTTGGTCTTCGCTCAGTTCTTTCTTCTTCTCTTATTTCTTCTTCTTCTTCTTTCACTGGTCTCCATTGGCTGGGGGTTTTTTTTTTCTTTCTTTCTTCTTCGCTTTTTTTTCTTCTTTCTCTGTTCATCAATTTGTTTAATCTTTCTTCTTCTTTTTTATTCCTTTTCGCCTTCAAGCCCAGAACCTACGGCATCAACAAAAACCCAATGAAGAAAGTCACTAATCCACAAAGCATGAGAGCCAACAAAATCCCCAACATCAAAGATGCGAACCCCGCTGGTGTTATCTTCATAACCACCACCTCCGTTGAAGACCATCTCAACACCAACGCCGTGGCACAATCAACCACCAAGACGACCACAAATCACAGCCTTAACCCAAATGCAACCACAGTAACCGATCTACCAACCCACATATCAACCACCGATCTGCCATCGCAACACTCATAGCATCAACCTAGATGCAACCCAAAAGGGCCAAAACACAATCTGATCTTTGATCTGCCACCGCAAATCAAGCACCTAACAAATCTCAACACAATTTGATCTCCAATCCACAAACCGTTGGCACTAATGGTGGTCTGGTGTTGATTTTTTTTTTCTGTGGGTTTGGTGGCTGTGGTGGGAGAGGAAAGAAACATTGGGCAAGAGGCAGAGAGAACAGATATTAGAGGCAGAGAAAGATGAGAGTCAAGGGGAAAAAAAAGAGAGAGATAATGAAATGACATTGGGTCAAGCAGTGGGTCCCACAAACAATGGAAAAAAAAAATGAGTGATGTAAAGTGAAAACAAAAACCAAACGGGTAGTATTAGAAAATTGGGGTATTTTAAGTGACCAGTGATCAGTGATGAGTAATGAGTGATGAGTGACGAAAATTGAGTGAGGAGTGATGAGTGATAAAAAAAACAAAAAAAAAAACAAACAGCCCCTAAATGTTTGTCGAAACTGCAAGGATGGTTCTTTAGAATCCGATCCACATCACCCAGATTGTCAAAAACAAACAAAACACGATGGTCCTTTTGATTGCGAATCTTAAAACCATTTGTGGATCTCCACAATTGTTTGAAAGCTCGAGCCATGATTTCCACGTTGAGAAAGCAAGGAGTCAGGAACTGTGAAGCAAGCATGAACTCCTCGGTTTGTTGGTCCCTTTGCAGAACAAATGCTGCTTAGGTTGGTTACTAATTGTGTTTCCCAAAACCCCCAAGAAAAAACCCACTAACTCCAAAGTAAACTTGTTACCTTATAGAGACAGAATTCTCCTTCCTTGGAAGAGACAATACACTTCTACTACCTAAGAGAAGGGAGAGAACTCACTTTCTTAGCGACAAAGAGACATAACTTCACAACTATAAAAAAAAAAATAAAATAAAATAAAACATAAACCGTTTGTTGAGGTTTAAAATATCACAAGTATTAAAATCTAAAATTAAAGGGCCCTCAAAGACAAGGAAGGCCCAATTCGCCACCCAAGACCCACTTAAAATATTGAAAGAAAGCCCAAGCCCATAAAGCCCTAGGCCTTAGAAAAGGAAGAAAAAGGAAAAAGAAGCTTGGCCCAACCTTTGTGAGAAGAACTCTCAAGAAGCCTAGAAAAATACTAGACCAAGATATCTTGGAACTGTTAGGACCAAGGGGTAGGACCAAGGGGATTCTCGAAAAATGCAGGAAAGAATCAACTAAGATTTGAACAGCTCAAGGAAGCATGCTTATGGACACAAGGAACGAAGATAGGCATGTACCATTAGCTGCCTATGACTCAAAAAAAAAAGTTGCTGACTTAGGAATTAGCATTTGATAAAAAGAAGCCTAGTACCTCGAAAAATGCAAAGAAGGTAGACCATGAAGGAAGGTGGCTGAGGATCTTTCAGCTTAACAGAGAGGAATCTACCTATTTAGAGATAAAGACAAAGGGTGAAGCAGCCAAAAGTAGGGGTTTAAAATCTCCATCTAGAAGCTTTGGGAAAGAAGCTTAAAAGTAAGCCTTCGGGACCTCCTGAAAAAGGAAGATCAGCTGGGGACTTTTGGGGAGGAGGGGGGACCTTAAAAGAAGAAAGTAGTGAGAAAATAAAGAAAGGACCAACCATCAACGTTGCTAACAACATTGGTTGGGGTACCCAGGTCAGCAAATGGAGAGAATCAATGGCGTACCAAAACCCTAGGAATATACTATAAAAAGGGGGATCAAGCCATCATCAAAGGGCATTCAACAACAAATAATCAAAGCAAAAAGAACCCTTAAGGGACTCATTAAAACCTTAGAAGAGAGAGAGAGAGAGAGAGGAGAGAGAGAGAGAGAGTGTGTGTGTGTGAAACGCTGTGAGGGATCTTGAGAGAAATGTTAGAGGATACACTTAGATTCAAGGGCATTCAAATTTCACAAGTTTTGGAAGCCTACAAAGAGCTATTTAAGTCTGTGACTTTTGAATTTATTTGAACCTTGTGACATATCTCAGCAGAAAATAGGGCCTAATCTACTAAAACTCAATATAATGACATAACACTCTATTTTTTGAGGATCCCTAACGTCTTCACTTGCTTTTTCTTTATTTCTTTACTGTTCCTCAACCATCTATTTTACAATATGTATATGTTTGCATGTGTGAATATGTATGTGTTGGAGGGCTTATGTTTTGCGCACAACTTGGTTTGTAATCAACCCATTATAGCTGTGGTGAATCAAGCTCAATCCACCAAACAACAAGTGTAAAACTCTTTGGAGGCTCAAGATCCTTGTTCCTACCTTGGACCTAGGTACTATCCAAAAAAAAGAACCCACACGGCTTAAACATAAAATTTTCCAACGGAACAAAAGAATCATATAAAATTTGTATAACAAAGAAAATAGTTTTAATTTGCTATTTGCATATTACAGGTTCAGTGGGTTGGTACTTGGCAGTACATCACTTCCCAATTTCCATACCTAATTTTATATGTAATAGAGTAGGGAAAACCTACTCCATTATATATGTAATGCTTGTGTTCTTAACCATGCCAATAATCCAACCTCTTTTAAAAAAAATTCATTGAGAAATAAGTTATAAGTCATGGACAACCACCCTCATGTAAAGCCTATTATTAACATTATTTCTATTGTTCTTCATTTATAACTTGCAAATTACAATATGTTGTGAAAAAAATTGTGTGGCCAAACTTTTTTTCCCTAGGTATGTAATGATTGATCATTGAGCACTTATTTTCTTAATTTTGTTATTAGTACTATCTTCTTCTTCTTTTTTAATAACTTGTTGAGGGAATAAATGGTGAGCAGAGAAAAAACATTTTCACATTATAAAAAGGTGTCTCTAGACTAATTCTATATTGTTGTACTTTATATTGATTACTAATAAACTCGAAAAAATGTCCTTAACTTTTTCTTCAAAAAGAAATGGTTGAGAAATTAGAGGTGGTCATCTTCATCGCCCCCACCTCCATGTGACAAGCTTGACCTTTTCACGCTTCCTTAATCACATTTAAAAGTTCATGAAAATTTTTATTGTTGGATGATCATTAATTTGTCACTTATCATGCCAAGCTGATTTATGGCAGTCATTAACCTGTTATGGCAATGACACAATAGAATTTGAACCCTCCCAAAGTTCCTGACATTTACAGTCCTACGGAGAGAGAAAATGCCTCATTCTAAAAGCCCTGAAATTTTTATGACAATGTAGGTTTTTTTTTTTTTTATAGAGTTTCAACTTATAGTGTCCGCTCTTGATGATATTTCTTTATTATCAGAATAAAATACTAATAAAATACTAATTGGTTTTTAGTGTAAACTGTGATTAAATCATATGTTTCTTATGCAACTATTAAAAATTTTACCAATTGAGTTTACTGGAATCTATGACAGTGTATGTATTTGTTTTAGCATTTCAAACACTAATAGCATTAGCATCCGAGGATGCAAAAAAAAAAAAAAAAAAAACCTAATTTGCATCCTTAAACACTATTTTATTAATTTTACCAACACATTTTACAACTTAACCTACATCCTAGTTTTTATTTTTACATACAACCTAATAAAATAATATAAACTACCTCACAAAATAACAAAAAGTATTATTCTCTCTTTTTCCCCACTCTCTTTTTCTTTTCACACATAACCACAATTAAAATAATATTCTTTTTTACAACCTATGAATAGTAACATTGCATATATGTAACTTAACTATTCATAGGATGCAATTTTTTTTTTAGTTTACAAACTCAGATGAAGTGAGTTTTGGGTAAGGAGATGCTATGTGTATTTCTCGTCATTCTAAAAGCAACATAACTGGAAGTGATATGTGACTAGCTGACCCAAAAGAAGCCACCTAGCCCAAAGAATCATCGGCCCACTCTCATGAGCCCATTAGGGCTAGATCAATCTAGGGTCCATTACAAGAAGTTATACATAGCCCATGTCATTCGAGAAGGTGCTGATTGTTAGTCACGTATGGCTTGCTCTTGACATTGTCTTTAAATCTCAAGACATTCTACCAAAAAATTTCATTTTTTTAGTTTATAATTTAAAATTAAAAAAAAAAGTTATTAAGGCAATCAAATTGGAGTACATATTCATATTCTCTAGAATTTCCAGAGTATTCTACTAGAGTTTTTAAATTCTTACACTTCTTTTAAAATACATTTATCAATTTTTTTTTTTTTGAGGGGGACATTTATCAATTATTCATTAGTTTAAACGTACAAATTCATTGCAGATGTGTCTACTTTTTTGGATATATATTGTGCAATTTGATTTTTTTTTTTTGGAAAAATATATAAAAATATCATTTAATAATATATTAAATACATCTTATCATTGACCTTAAGTCATTCGTTAACAACGTTTTATACATTTATACATTAAATGAATAAAACTTGTCTTTATAATCAAAACATAACACAGTGCCATGATGGATGAAATTTTGAGGAATTCCTGGGGCAACTGACCCCTCTTGCTCCGCCTTGGCTCCGCGAGTGCAATCTAGCAATCCATCCATATAATGCAACGAAGGCTCTTTCCTTCTTGATGTAATTCGAAGGCTTTGTTTATCTCTTGAAAGCTCAATTCATGAGATATGAACTCGTCCAAACTAAGCTCCTGCAGCACAAACACACATCACTAGTAGCATATTATATTCAAAATCATGATCAATACCATGAGTAGCGATTACTTGATTGATGTAAACCATAAAAGGATGCCAATATTTATCCTACACTTTCTTTTCTTCGGACTTGGTAGTTATACAATAATAATTTTAAGAATGAGAGATATTTTTTAATAATTTGATATGATATAAATTATTTGATTAAGACATAGGTATATAATAATTTTGAGTAATATTATTGAAGAATTCAACAACAAACAAAAAAGAGCAACCACTACACACTCTTGGTGTGATGGTCAGTCTATAAGTATAAATACTTGTGGAGTGTAAGAGATAAGGCTCGGGGTTCAAGTCATCAGGAGGGAGTTTCAAACACATATACACTTAAATTAGGTTAGTGTAGAAATTCTATCTTGTATCAAAAAACCAAAAAACAAAAAAGAGCAATACTATTGAATTAAAAGGGGAAAAACTGAAATGAATTAAGAGGGCAACCAACGTAAATTAGTGAAATAATGTCAACATACATTGTCTAGGTATTTCTTGGCGAGGAGAGGGATATCAGATTTGGGTTTGATACCTCCAAACAATGTACCAATCACGCTTCTGCCGCGAAGAAACTCATAGGGGTTGAGACTTAGTTGCGAGCCATGCATCTCCACTCCAAGTATCACTGTCTTTCCCCAACCCTGGCTTTCGCAAAACCAATTATTGAATCAAGAAATACTTCAACACCAAAACGAATAGGAAATTAAATGATAGTCACAACTAATTTGGTAACAAGTGGAAGGCAACAAGTGTGCTAATACATTTGCTAGAAGGTTAAAGGGTGTTTAAACAAAGTGAGATTGTATTGTAGCTAAATCTTGAAAATTTTAAGATTTAGCAGCTTTAATGTAAAGGTGTTCGCATCATATGAGGTGCTAAAAATAGCATTTTTAGCATTTGAGAGCTTTAATGTGAATGTTCAAATTCTATCAGATTAACAGGAACCATCTTCTATAAAATAATAATAATAATTAATAAAAAAAAGATGAACAAGGAACCATATCAAACAAAGAGTAGAAATTGAGAGAGAGAGAACCTTTCGGCTACTTAGAAAAGCTTCTTGCATTAATGATGCCAATCCGATACACTCAAAGCAATAGTCAGCACCCCCATCTGTTAACTCCTTAATTACCTTATTATCAATGTCATAAAAAATGAAAACTCCAAATCAGCAAATACAATACAAAACTTTTACCTGTTTATGCCAATTAATATGTTTTATTGTGAGTTCTAGTTAGTTCAACTGGTAAAGTCTCTAATGGTTAAATAAGGAATCTGAAGTTCAATTTCCACCTACACCAAAAATCAATTAGTCGGTGTCTTGGTCTGATGATAAAGAGTTATTATCAAAAACGGATGCTAAATGTTAAAACTCTCTAAAAATAATTATATATATGTTTCATTTTTTTTTCCTTAATGAGTTAAATAAAAAAAGAAAAATGATGTGCAGATCTGTTTATAGCTTTGTTTTGCACTTTAAAAGGTGCCCCTCACCTACCAGGCTATAAAAAGCTTTTTCTATTCAAAGTATGCAACACACTAGAGGGGCTTAAAAGTCTGTTTGGGATTCGTTTATTTCGTTGAAACTGAAAATTTTTTACTTAAAATATTATAAATAAATATAAAAGTTAGCTAAAATAGTACAGAAAGATTCATGAATAGTAGCAAAAAAAAGCTGAATAGTAAAATAAGTTAACAAAAATAATTAATGCCAAACGCAAAAATAATCCTAAAGATAATTTTATTAAAAAGGAATCCCTACCTCGCTGACAGACTTTTCTCCACAAGTTTTAGGGTTTATAAAATCAGTGACTCCAAATTTTTTTCCTGCATAGAAGAAAATGAAATGACAACTTTGTTGAGCTTTTAAATACTATTAGCAGTTTCAAAAAAAAAAAATGATAATTACTACTAGCTTATATTTTTCCAAAAAAACAAAAAAAAATTATAATCCCCATATATGCATAGGAATGACACTTAGCATAAATTGAAAATTTCAACGTATTTGACGTCAAATTATTGTTTGATTAAAGGGATATTAAATACAAAATTAAAGTGCAATTAGGATCCAATTTAAATTATGGATTGAACTTTTACTTGAATATATTATATACTCATTCCGTCCCAAAATGTTAGTCATGTTTAGAAAATCAAACTTTTTACTAGAACAACATTTAATGCATTATCTATCAATTAAAATGTATAAATTTTCAAAACTACCATAATTAATTTAAATGATAGAAAGGAAAGAAAAAAAAAAAAGGCATTGACTTTTTAAATAAAGTAAAAGGTAAGATAGAAATTTTATTTATTAGTTTTAGAAGAAAAAAAAAACTCATTTTGAGAGATTTCAAAATGAAATAGAAGATTAACAATTTGAGACAAATGAAATATGATGTATGGTAATGCTAAAAATAATAGGAAACCTTAGACCAATTAATGGACAGGTTACCTATGTCGAATTTTTCAGGATTCAAATCAACAGCAATAATCTTCAAAGCTCCTCTTTGTCTTGCTCCCTCCGCAACCTGTTATCAATTTGTGCTTCATAAATTCATTTAAATTACAATGACTTTTTCTAGGTAGTAATTCTTTTATTTAATTCTTTTCTTTTTCCTATTTCGGTATCAATTATTTAGTGGATTTTGATACCTATTTACTTTGCGAAAAGACACCAATCCGCGATCTAAAAAAATCTTAAAATTTCTAAAAAGTCACCTAGTTCGCCCAATCTTGATTTGTCTGTATTCTGTAACGATCAAATTTGTTCAGAACGTTTTGTATTATTTTTTTCATCTTGGTTTTGTTTTTTCTTTTTGGGTCTCTTGTGTCCTGTCTTGAATGTTGATTTTGTTGCGATTTTTTATGGATATTGGAACCCAGCTGACTTTGATACGTGGAGCAAGATCCACAGGCTCACTACTGACTGAGTTAAATAAATCTATTCAGTTTACCAGCAGTTTTAATTTCACAAATTATTCTACAATTTTGACGTGATAAATTATAAGTAGTTAATTTCATTTACATATGAATTTTTTTTTTTTATCAATCACATCCTGTTACGCCACAATTATGAAAAAAAATTGTGAACATTTTTTGTAATCCTAAACTTATACTTACATACCGCAAGTCCAACTGGTCCAAGCCCAAAGATAGCCACCGTGGATCCCTCTTCCACCTCAGCTACCTTCCACGCTGCTCCAATTCCTGCAACCACAGGAGAACCTGTTTAGAAGCTTTAAAAAGAAAAAAAATTATATAAGAACCTGTTTATAACTTTGGTAGTAACTAGTAAGTAGTAACCTCCTCCACTTCGCAAATAACACAAAGAAAATTGGGAAAAAAAATTGTAGGGAACAAAAAGATTTTAAACATCATGTGATCCAATTATAATTATTTTAGTAATTTTACAAGTTAACACCACATTTAGTGGACTTTGGGGCTCACCATAAAAGGCTAGGTGGTGCGGCATCAATGATTTTGGTGGTTGGTGGTAACATGACAGCTGTGATTGACTCTTGAAAGGTGGTTTCGAGTAATGCTACCGCACACATACACAAATTAATAAATATAATCTTTTTTTATAACAATTACAACATTATTTTTTTTATTAACATTAATTAGTGTTTAAGCAATAATTTAAAGATAATGATATTATTTGGGACACAATATACATCCCGTAATCCAAAAATTTCCCTATCAAAATATAAATCTTCTTTATATTGAGAAACTGTTTGACTAATTATTCATATGGAAAACATCTTCTTTGTGGTAATTTATTTGTATAATTTTTATCAAAAGATATTATTTTTGATAACTTTGATGTTTGTGATAAAAATTCAAAAACTAATTTATTTTCAAAAAAACTAAAAGTTTTAGATTATTTGTAAAAAAAAAAAAAAAAAAGGCAAAAAACTTTCTTTTTAACACTTTATAAAATTTTCCAACTTATGTAATGAGTTGTGGCCCCTTATATTTTATAAATTCTAATAACCCAGACTCCACCTCAAGCTCACCATTGGGCTCCAATGAACAAACACAAGCTCATGGATACTACCAAGCCCTTATGGCAAGGGGGAGATGTGTATGGTCTAGAAATCTTGATAGTCTAAATTCTAGACTAAGCTCACCCTAAGCTCGAACAAATGACCCTAAAGAGGAGATACTTCTTTGCCATTTTACTATGGAAGAAATACCACTTTGCTCAACATACCACTTTGCCCAACATAGGCGGTTGAATGTGGTCCATATTCAACTATTTTTGGCCAAAATCCAAATTTATCGGATGACCCGGAAATAAAATTGCCCAAATGACCTAGACTTGCTCTATGCAAAGCAACATTCAGCAAAGTGACTTTACCAAAATGGCCGACCGGTTGATATAAGTCAGCGGTGGTTATCGGTTATCAAAGTCTTTCTGCTCTATTTCTTGGCCACCACTTAATTGCTGGTTGCTTATGCTTCACAGCTACGATTTTGTACTCCAGTTTTCAATTATTGATTAGTTTCAAAATAATTAACCAGAGGAAACAATTATTCGGTTGAATACGACCAGAAAAATGGTACTCCATTGAAACTCTTTGAAAGATTGTACAATCCGAAACTCTGGCCAAATATAGCCACAAAAAAAAAAAAGGACAAGACAATGACTTCCTAATGCAGCCCTATCAATTTGATGGTCTATAAAATGTGTGTAATCAATTCATGTAGAAATTTACAGAGACTAACCTGTGGACACCCCACAACCAAGCAAGCAAGCCTTATCAGCTGGAATCTCAGGAGTAATCTTCACAGCATGGGTTACATCTACCACTGTATACTCAGTGAAGCTAGACACCCACAAGAAATGGTGCAAAATCTCACCATTCATGTCTCTAAATCTGCTAGTACCATCCCTAGGCATATTAGGGGGATAATTGTTCTGAAATTTTGTGCAAAGGTTGCTCTTTTGAGACTTGCAGTCTCTGCATTCATTGCAATTCGGTAGGAACACTGGCAACACTGTATCCCCAACTATAAATTCTTCTACATGCTCTCCCACACTTTCAACGACACTATCACCACAAAAAAGAAATTAAACGTAACAAAAGAAGCCAAAACTATAACACAAGCTAGAAACTCATATGAAGAATAAGGATAGGTGGAGTTGTATAAAATTACCCAACGGCTTCGTGCCCAAAAATTCTTGGAAAAGCTGCAACAAGTCCCTTGAGAGATAATGCACTAATTCCATTTAAAACTTTTGATAATTGAGGATGGATAGTATTGAGTAGACTAAATAGCTGCACTATTTGTTATTTCTATGGTAGGGAAGAACTTACTGTTTTCATTTTCCAATAGGTGATATCAGTGTGACAGAGGGTTGTGCATATAATTTTGATCCGAATCTCCCAAGCTTTTGGTGGGTCTACTTCAATGTCCTCTATCACAAGTGGCTCTCCCGGATTTCTGCAAATTGCAGCTGTTTGGGTTGCAAACAAAGGAACAACATATGGTTAATAATACAGATCCAAATAGTCTTGAAATGGAATGTAAATGAAGCAAAAGAACCTTTGCATCTTAAAACTTTTCCTGCAGTTGCTGATTTGCTATCGCTCTCCATGGCAATGGATGAATTAAACTAGATTCTATGACTTCTCCTTGACCAAAGCTCAGAGAGATGAGAGAGTTATTTGCTTTGATCTACTTTCTACCTTTCTTTTCAGTTGATCTGTCTGTGTGAGTTTGTTGTTCTCTTCATATAAGTCAAATATTGTGAGATATGTTACAGATTTTAATATCACTTTTATTTATTTTAGTGGATTAGAATTTTTTTTTTTTAAATTCCTATCCCTTTGCTTTTTAAATAAAATAGAATTAATAATATTATATATATGGGTCAAAGGATAAAATATATGTACAATTTTTGTAACTGTTTCTAGCTTTTTCCTTAAATTAAATAGCACTTGTTAGAAATTTAATAGGAGTCTATTAATTAATAATATGATACTAAGTGTGACTATGTGAGTGTTTTTACTGGAGTGTTTTTTTTTTTTTTTTGATAGATACAACATAAGAAATTATAGTGTCCATCTTATGGGATTATTATTATGAGAGCAAGATACCCTATCATATTGATGACTCATACCGTAAGTTTTTTTTTTTTTTTTTTTTGAAAAAGTTGATTGAGTTTAAAAATATAAATCTATGACATTATATTAATCATTTACGTTCTTTATTATTATGGGTCAGGCTAACGAATGTCTTTTGGATAATAGTTAACAATTTATTTTAGAAAAAATTTGACACCATTTTTATAAAAAAAAAAAAAATTGAAAAAGCTATCAAAACATTAATTGCTTTTTTTTTTCTTTTTTCATAAAAACTTTCTTTAAATAGATTATTAGCCATTACCCTAAGAGCATTCATTATTATTATTATTATTATTATTATTATTATTACATGATACTATAAATAATCAATAACTTAGACGGTGTGTGTGGGTTTCTCAAAAAAAAAAAAAAAAAAAAAATTAGACAGTTTACCAAAAGCCTTGCAGCTTAATTTGCACATCAATTTACAAAGTGTTGGGCGCGCAAAGAGACAAAGCTTTGCCTATATCAAAAAAAGGGTGTGGAAAAAATTGCAAGGTAATGATGGTTGGAAGGGTTGGAAGGAGAAGCTCATCTCCCAAGCTGGAAAGGAAATTTTGATTAAGTCTGTCATTCAGGCCATCCCTACATATACTATGAGTTGTTTCAAACTCCCTAACGGGCTGATTAAGGAACTGGAAACGCTCACTAGGAAGTTTTGGTAGGGGTATGATGGTACTAATAAAAAGGCGCACTGGATCAAATGGGAACGACTTTGTGAGGATAAAGGGAAAGGAAGTTTGGGTTTTAAGGACATTGAGAAATTCAATGATTCTATGTTGGCAAAGCAAGTGTGGCGTATGATAAATAACCCGAATTTCCTATGTCATAGAATCTTTAAAGCTAGATTCTTCCCTGATTGTTCCATCCTTGAAGCTAAGGAATCCACCACTGGTTCCTATGTGTGGAAGAGTATTTTAAATGCTAGGGATGTAATTCAAAGAGGGATGGTGTGGAGAATAGGGAATGGGAGCTCTGTCAGAATCAGAGAGGACAGATGGTTACCGGTGCATACTCATAGATCTGTGGTATCACCAATACCTACCATTGACCCTGATACAAGAGTGGATAGGCTCATCAATGCTGAAACAAGAGAGTGGAAATGCTCTGAAATCCAACATTTGTTCCTACCCCATGAAGTAGCCATGATCAGTGGCATCCCTTTGAGTACTCGACTCCCACAGGATCGGATCATTTGGGGCCTCACCCCCTCTGGTACTTTCACAACTAAGAGTGCATATAAGCTTTAGTTTCCAATGTTTCAACTAATCATGCAGGTACCTCCTCATTGGCGCAACAAAGGAGTTTCTGGAAAGGTCTCTGGCAGCTGAGAGTTCCAAATAAAATAAAACATTTCTCCTAGCGGGCTTGTAACAGCTCCCTTCCAACTATGGTCAACCTCCAACTCAGGCATATTACTAGCATGGATACGTGTGATAGGTGCAAGGCCCAACCGGAGGACAAACTACACGCACTTTGGTCATGTTCGAAGCTTACAGAGGTGTGGAGCTCTCTGACATGGACCCAGCAGGCTGCTGATGCTCAAGTTTCTAGTTTCCAGGATTTGCTGGATCGGTTCGTGCAGATTTTTTATGACTACAGGAAGGAGATCTTCATCATCACCGCATGGTCCCTGTGGAATCGCCGCAACGCCTCAAGACGTGGGCTGCCCACTCAACCTCTGCATAAAATCACCCAAATGGAAGGAATTCTACTCCAGGAGTTCCTAGAAGCACAAGACCTCATCACAACTAGTCATGAGCCATCTCCGATGCAGCATTGGTGTCCACCTAAAGCCCACACCTTCAAGGCCAACTTTGACATTCCAGTGTTTAAGTCAGAAAGCTTAGTAGGGTTGGGCGTTGTGATTAGGGACTGGCGTGGGGAAGCTATCGGCGCTGTAACCATGCCAGTTAGCCTACCTCAGACGGTCGTGGAATTAGAAGCTATGGTGTGTCAAAGAGCTGTGCAGTTGGCCAAGGAGATAGGCCTTTCACAGGTCCTTTTTGAAGGTGATTCTTCAACAGTCATTAAAGCTATTTTGGAGCGGCCTACGGATGTCTTACCATATGGCCATATCATTGAAGATATTTGCGTGCAAGCTATGGAATTTCAGCAAGCTGCATTCACTTATGTCCCACGTAATTGTAATGTAGTTGCTGACGCCTTGGCTAAAAAAGCAAAATCATGTAGGGGTACTCAGGTTTGGCTTGAAGAATTTTCTGAGGATATAGCCCCACTAGCTTTTTTTGATGTCCACTGATGTTTCTTTTTTGCCTATTATGAATAAAGGCCCAGCCCATTAGGCTGGTTTCTCAACAAAAAAAAAAAAAAAAATGTACAAAGTGTTGGGATTTAAGGGAAAAATGGTTTAAGCAATAGAATGGTAGCATAAAGTAACTATCTGATAATAATAACTTAGAACGTTTAAGGTTAAACATAAAAATTTCCAATGGAACATAAGAATCATCTAAAATTTGTATAACAAAAAAAAGGGCTTTAGTTTGTTATTTGCGTAGTACAGATTTGGTGGGTTTGCGCTACATCGCTTCCCAATTTCCATACCCACTTTTGTATTCATTAGGAAAAACATAAAGCATACTAGCCACTAGGAAAACCTAAGCAATTATGCAATGCTTGTTTTTTTAACTTTACCAATAACACAACCTCTTTTTAAAAAATGCATAGAGAAGAGTCATGGAGAACCACCCTCATGTAAGCCTATTATTAACATTGTTTTTATTGTTCACCATTTATAACTTTGCAATCTTAATGTACTGTGAAAAAACTGAGTGGCCAAAAAATTATTCCCTAGGTATGCACTCCCACACTTTCAACAACACTATCACCACAAAAAAGAAATTAAACGTAACAATAATAACTTCAATGATTTCCTTCACGGTGAATGTAATTGGTATGAGCTTCCTTAAAAAGCTGAAGGGTAGACCTGCAATCAATAACAAGATTGAGAGCATTACAATTTACAAGGGTGAGTGGTATCAATAAGAGAGTTTTGAGATGTAAAAACATTGACAACAGAATGGGCATCAACTTCAATAATGAACTTGCGAATATTGAGTACCCGAAGACCCCGTAGCTCAGCTGCTATGGAATGGGTATAGCCAATATTCCTATAAAAACTTCCTATCCAAGAGCCATTAGAGTCCCAGATGATACCACCAGCACTCGCACAACCTAGATTCCCACGAGCTGAGCCATCGGTGTTAAGCTTGTAAAAACCTAGAGGAGGTGGCTTCCAACCAATGTAGATAGAGGTTTTCCTAGATGCATTTATCTTGTAAGGAAGGGAAAAGAAGACCTTTGTCGTGAAGGACTCAATTTCTTTAAGTATTTTGTGGGCTTCAAAAGGAGCAGTGTCCATGACAAGAAGTTGAGTGGATATTTCTTCGGAAACATGTCAGTCCACACTTCATTTGGATTGGTTCGGAATTCGGATGGCCCAAATCATATTACTGGGAAACAGAGGGGACGCAATAGCAACAAGATAGAAGGTCGGTGAATTGGGAACAAACAAGCCCCACAAAATTACAAGAAAAGGCCCAATCCTTTAATGGGCTGCTTTGTCAGGTCCAATATGATTTTCCTGGAGGACCAGGGACTACCATCAGTAACGATTAAAGCTATGTTTGGAAGTTTGGAGGGAGAGGAGAGTAAATGGGAGTAGAGGCTAGGGAGGAGAGTACTTGAGAGAAGAGTAAAGAGGAATGGTTATCTTCCATGTTGTTTGGATGATTTTAAAATTAAAGGAGAGGGGAATATTAGCATTTTCATAGTTTTTAGTTTTGTTAATATAGTAATGGTAAATTTGGCAATATATTTGTTCAAGCATTACTATGCTCTACTCTCTCTCCAAATCTCTCTAATTTTGGAGAATTAAAAATAAGATATTAGAAATAGTTAGATCCCCTCCAAACCCCTCGAAATCCCTCCTCCTCCTTCCTTAAAAAACATCTAAACAAGATATAAGATCAACTATATGTATTGGTATATTTGATCACAAGGGAGATGGGAATGAACTCGAATCAACTCTAAATTGATTATGTATGTGAACTATTGGGAAGGAATGTTACCATATTTAGTAAACCAATGAAAAATAATTGGGTTAATTGTGTTCGTATTTTATTAGTTTTTTTATTAGGTTAAGTTATAAATTGCAATTTTTTTTTTTTTTTTTTTTTTTTGAGAAAGAGAAAAAAAGTCAACATTTTTAGGACACCTAACATTCTAAAGTGACTTACATTAAATAAAAGTAAAGTTATATATCTAAAATGAATAAATTCAAAGTTATATTACTAAATCCAATTTTTATCGAAGTTAGAAGGTATAATACAGATATTCAATTTCTTTTTAATTTCTTTATAATTTTTTGTTTTAATAAAATCTTTCCAAATTAATCATAGATTTGCTATCAATCTAATACGGGAAGTTTTAATTTGAAAGAAAAATGACAATGAAAAAAGAGTTATAGCCTTATTATAAGATTTTTTTTAGGAAAAAAAAGGGTTAGTGATGCTTATTTTTAAAGAAAAATATTCTTCTAAAAAATGGGGGAAAAAAAAAGGATTTTGAGATATACTGATACTTAAAGATAAAGGTCAACTAAATTTAACAATTATTGTCCCTCTTCTAATACAACACCACCAATTATACTACTTTCTGATAATAAACAATACCCACAAACCAGAAATCATAACTATCAATTGGAACAATCTGGATGTACTCTTTAGATGAACTTTAGTTCACAGTGATAGCCTGACAGGGTTGACAATGTCAATCTTCTTTAAATGTATCATAATTTATCTAAAAACAAAACATAAAACATGTTATAAGAAGATCACCATGTGGATAGTATAGTCACTGTTACATTCTTCACTATGTGTTTCACCACTTGAGTCGCTCAGAAAGGTTCTTTGATAGTTGGAAACGCGGGCTGACGTGGACAGTATAGTCAATGGGTCTTTACCTCGAGCGACTCTAGTAGTTTGCCCATGCTCGAACCAAGGGTCATGGGCTTTGTTAGGTCAGATTTTGAGGTTCGGGATCTTGAGGGCTTTCTTGACGACTTCTTGTTTTACCTTTGGTCCATGCTTTGGGGCATGCACTTCCGTAGTAGAGCCCCATATCTCGAAATGATACGTTCTAGACCGGTTCTAATATAAGGCCTAATGTTTACTTGGGTTTTATGTGCCCCTTCCTTACCAATATATTTGAAATCTTTTTAAATTTTCCTTTAGACTGTTTCTTATCTAGTCATTATATAAGATTATCCCATTATCTTCTCAACAAAAAAAAAAAAAATCCCATTGAAGTACGTGTGAAGTGGAATAGTAGGTTACTGACTATTCTTTCCTTTTGAATACATTTTAAATATATATATATATATATATATATATATATATATATATATGTATGTATCACAAAAGGAATTCGCTTTAATTGTTAAGCATTATGCATTTAATATATTTATCATATAGCATTATTGTAATAAATTAATGCCTAATTAAAAGTTATATATATTGGATGTTGTTTTTAATTTTCCATAAAGCGTGTAATTGATTTGTTATGATTTACTATTAAATGCTATCATTTGTATTTTTTTAAGGAAAACTGTTTTTTTTTTTTTGAGAAAATGTTTTTAAGGAAAATTTATTGACAATAACTCAAAAGAAATTAAGAAAAAGGTAAAGAAGGGTTTTTTTTTTTTTTTGGTCTTTATCATTAGACCAAGACACCAATTGGTTTTTGGTCTTATCCAACCACCCAACTGAGCCCAAAATAAGAAGCTTGAAAATTTTCATATAGACTTTTTTACTATATATAGTAAAGTTACCAAAAAGGGAAAAACAAAGGCTTTTGGTTTATTTATATTAAATTATTGGAAGAAATTGATATACGTTTAAATATTAGAAGAAGTTAATTTTAATATATTAATAATTTTTTTTTGACACAAGATATAATTTATACTCTAGCCTAATCTAAGTGTACATGTGCGTAAAACTCTCTCCTAGAGACTTGAACTCCGACCCTTGCCCCTCACACCCTATAAGCACTTATACTTGTGGAGTGACGATGACACCAAAGGTGTACAGTAGTAATATATTAATAATTGAATAGCTGGAAGGAATAAGTGTTAATCATTATGCATTTAATAATTAAAGGTCATTTATCGCCTTTGGTCAAAAAAAAAATATTGATGGTCATAAATAAGAATTAAAACGTTAACATAAATATCATAGTAAAGAAATGCATTTACTTAATTCAAAATCTTAAATTATATGCCAAGTGTCTAGTATTATGACAAACATATTGACATGTATAAATAATTTTATGACATGTCATGGTCTGACCATATCCTAACAATTAAATATAGGAACTTGCCACATGTCATTGTAGCATACTTTAAAAACGAATAAGTGTCATCAAAGCATGCATCACCAGTTTTGGAATCCAATTTTTATATTATATTATAGACAGATACATATTATTGATAAATTGTGGATGTTAAATAATGTAAGACCTTTCAAATTATCGCATAAACATGGACTTGGTTCCTTAAATTAGAAGTGTCAACCTCCTCAGGAAAAAAAAAAAAGTGTCAACACTTTTCACTCCCCCCAATTCTTAGGCCTCGTTTTGGAGAAGGGAATGAAAATGAATGAAAAGCATTAGAATATTATTCTCTTCCCTTATTTAGGAGTTTTAATGGAGAGAATGGAAAGTTTATTCCCTTATTGGGGAGTTTAAGGCCTCGTTTGGGAGGAGGGAATGGAATGGAATGGAAATGAAGGAAAAGAATAATTTTAGAATATTCTTCCCTTCTCTTATTTGGGAGTTTTAATGGAGAAAATGGAAAATTCATTCCCTTGTTTGGGAGTTTAAGTGTGAGGGAATGGAATGGGTAGGAGTGAACATTCATTCTTCTCTATTCCCTTAAAACCTCAAATTTTCATTCCCCTGAAATTGGGAGGAATAGGAGGGAATGAAATTAGATTTAATGAATTTTTTACTAAAACTCCCAAAATACCTCTATATATTCAACCCTTTATTTTAAAATAGAGGTCTATTAGTAATATTGTCATAAAATGATTCCATTTTATTCCCTTTATGTTATTCCCAAACAAGATTACTTACATTCAATTCATTTTCATTCATTTTCATTCCTTTATTTTAAAATATCCAATCAAGGTTACTTAATTCCATTCCATTTCATTCATTTCCCTTACTTAAACACATTCCATTCTATTCCATTCCCTTATGATCATTCCACTCCATTCCCTTCCCTTATGAACTCCCAAACGGACCCTAAGTGGAAGGAAATGGAATGAGTAGGAGGGAACACCCATTCTTCTCTATTCCCTTAAAATCTCAAATTTTCATTCCCCCCAAAATTGGGAGAAATGGGAGGGACTGAAATTATATTTAATAAATTTTTTACTAAAACTCCCAAAATACCCCTATATATTCAACTTTTTATTTTAAAATAGGGGTCTAATAGTGATATTGTCATAAAATGATTCCATTTCATTCCCTCCATGTTACTCTCAAACAAGATTACTTATATTTCATTCATTTTCATTCCTTTATTTTAAAACATCCAATTAAGGTTACTTAATTCCATTCTATTCTTTTCTCTTACTTAAATTCACTTCATTCTATTCCATTAATTTCCATTCCTTTATAATTATTCCATTCCATTTCATTCTTTTATAAACTCCCAAACGAAGCCTTAGAGCATTCTCATCAACAATTGTAAAAATTTTAGCTTTTTACAATTTCAAAACACTACATTTTCAATTTTAACACCCCATTTTACAATATACCAAACATCAAACATAATATAAGTTTTACAATTTCATTTAAATATTCTTTCTTCAATATTTTTATTCATTTTTTTTTCCAGCTTTATTCAATTTGTATTCTTTCTTTAAAAGAAAGCAAGGCCCACCTGAATAAAAAATAATATAAGTTTCACAATTTGTGAATAGTGCGGTCTCAAATTTGAGATTGCATTATTCATCAGTGCAAAATATTATGATACTTAAAACAATTTATGAAAGTATTTTTTAGAATTTGGTGTGTCAAATGCCAAATATTTAGCATTTGACAAGTTTGATGGGAATGCTTTACAAAAGGAATCATCCTAGCTATAACTTGCAGCTGCCAATCATAAACTTAAGCATTGCAATGAGTTTGATACCTACACTGCCAACAGAAAAGTGAAGGACTTAAAACAGATATGAACAAAAAACGAAATATAGGAGAACAGGAAACAAATAAATTTTTTTATCCAACGTATTTGGTAACTGGTAAGAATTATAGGAAGTAGAGAAGGGGAATCATAGTCTTTCCTTCGGTAGGAAAAAAATGGGAGCAACGAAATAGTGGTTTTTGGCAATTTATTATCATATTCTTATTATATAAGAAGCCAGTTTTTTAACATTATTATTTTTTAAAAGAAGAGACAAAGAGCTTTTGCTTATTTTATCGTTTTTAAAATAAACGTCTAAAATTCAAATTTCCGAGACCCAACTATCAATTAAAAAATTAAAAAATATTTACAAAAGAATAGTATAATAATAACTGTGCTTTTTTCCTCAATTTAGAGGAAGTAAATTTTATGGAGAAAATGAGAACAACCCTATATCATTTTATTTTTTTTCCCTCTTTTCTCACAGACCAAACACTAGAAATTCTTTCTCTCTTTTTTTTCTCGTATTTTTTTTCATCCTTCCTAAAATCATTTCAACCAAGCACACACTTATTAATTTTATTTAATATCTGAAAAGTATGTTCAATACACACTAACGTTAACTTGGGACTCTTCTGGTAAATGCAACCATCATGACCTCATTGATCCTACTCTATAATTATTATTTTTTTATCATTTCAGGGATGAACCCTTCAACCTCAACTACCGTTTGTATTCAAAAATACACATAACCTATAACTAAATTTGATGACTTATAAGGATTCTCATCATTTCTTCAGGTTCGAAACAAGACAAAATCAAAAAAGGAATGCTTGTGTAATAAATAGTACTTGAGACTTTACAGTTAAAATTATAAACCGCAATAAAAAACTAGTATAATAGCAAGTATTTCTTCATTTATTTAGGTTGGTGCATGTCGTCCCACCACGTTGGTGACATATTTCTTACTAAGGTCCCTGCGCCTAATGATGCTCCTTGGACAATTTATTCTCTTACCCTCTAGAAAATGACGGTCTAACCTTATATAGTCCATTACTAGCCATCAAAACCAAGTAGTCAAAGTCAAAGATACCAAACCTTAGATCCAAATACTACTCCACAATAATTCTAGAATTCTAGTTCAGTGGTTGGTTTTCATTTTCCTGTTTCTTTTCCAAATTTCAGTGACTGTCCTCTTTATACAGTTCTCAGAGCCACACACTTTATATAGCAACGTTTTAGGATAGAGCTCTGTCAAATGTTAATGTGCACCGTGAAGTATTTGTTAACATTTTTGTCTTTCTATAAAACTGGTCTCACATCTTATAAAATTGGAAGAAAAAAAAATTGACATAAAACTATTAAAAAAGACAAAAAACTATATATAAAAAAAATGTAAAAAAAGCAGTTATTAACGGGCACAATAACGCAACTCAAATTTTAATCCATTTAGACCAGAAAAATATATATACACAAGTTTGAGTTCAAGTTTATTTGCTATATCATAAATATACTAAAATTTGAATGAATCACCCACCTCTACCACATACCATTCTGTATTTTTCAAAATTGTACGCTTTCTTTCTCTAATCCTCAAGTCCTAGCCTTCTTTTTCTAAGTTCACCTCCTCTTGCATGGCTTCACTTTCTCTGCCTTCGTTACTTTTCCCAATGATCATTCTTCACCTTCTTTTGCTGATGTAACCTTTATATTTTCTCTTTATTCATATTTCTTAACATGTTGTGTCGTCTACGTATATGGGTTTTGTGAACTATGTTTGTCATTTTATTTTCTTTACAATAAATTAAGGAGGAGAATTTGAACTTAAATTCTTTTTTATGAGAGAATTGGATAATAGTAAAATATAATGCCCTTGGAACATGAGCTAAACAAAATATTTATAATATAGTAAAAAAAAAAGTCAAAAATTGAGTACCAATCATTTAATCTAAAATGATAC
Source organism: Castanea mollissima (assembly GCA_014183005.1). NCBI lineage: Eukaryota > Viridiplantae > Streptophyta > Magnoliopsida > Fagales > Fagaceae > Castanea > Castanea mollissima. Next base: position 82,606 of record JACAVU010000111.1, read on the forward strand.
TGCTAAAGGCAAAATACTAAAATGTTGGTTTCATTCTTAAAATTTACCTGGATTTCACTTTTTGGGTTCGCAATTTTCAAAATATCATTTTTCATTTTTAAATTTTTTAAGAAATTTTCTTTTCCAGTTTAGAGAAGAAAATAGAGAAAAAAAATCCCTTATTTTTACTAGTTTAGAGATGAAAAGATATATATATATATATATATAAGTTCAAGAAAAAAAAAATAGAACATTGTTATAAGTAACTTTTTTTTTGCTAAAAATAGAACATTGTTAATAGATCAAGGACAAAAAACCTAGCTTAATACTTTAGAGACTATAAAACATTATTTTAATACTAATAAAGCAATGAAAACAAAAGGTTGTAGAGGAAAGCTATCAAGGCCATTGGCACAGATTTTCAGGGATGACAGAAAAACGGTGGTTTGATTCGTTTAAAGCCCAGAAAGAGTTTCGGAGAGACATGATATGACCAAAAACCCAAAAAAGAAATTGAAGACATGGGCTGTTGAGGAAGTGGAAGTGGCGATTGTGCAAAACCCTTTTAGGCTTTTTGCAGCTTTTGCTCTAATCTTGGCTTCCAAAGAAGGGCAAAACTGGACACAAAGAAAGGAAGATCAAAGATGGAACAAACTTTGTTGAAATTTAGGGCAAAGTTTTCACATTTGGACAGAAACTGCAATATTGACCAGTTCAAAGGAATTTTCCAATAGAGTAATAATAATTATTGGCTGGTTGGAAAAGGCCAAAACACTAATTGTATAATTAAAAGACCCTTAATCCCTACAATGAATCCGGTTGGGGAGATATTGTTGCCTCCTACTGAAGCAAGCATCTTCTAATTAATAATCTGAAAGTGAGTTTTGTAATTTTGTATTCACAAAACTATTTAACTAAACAAGGACAAAATGGCTGTTAAAAACCTGTAAGTAAATAATATTCAAAGGAAGAGTTTTTAATCGAATTTTGACCACAAGGACCAGTCAAATGGTCCACAGAAACACAAAGGGTGCATTATATGATTAAATTATTAAATACTGGGTCCGGAGTGTAAAGACTTTAAAGAGAGATTCTGCTTAAAGGAGAGAAGTGGCTTTGAGCTTTGACCGGCAACAGTGAAATAAGACTTGGGTCATTCACTATCAATGGGTTTTTTAGACTTTAGCCCCGTGAACCGCAAAGCAAACGGCACTATGCGGTGTTGACGACTCGACGCTACCAAATTGAATCACATTTTAGTACTACTAGGAAACAAAGATAAAATGATGTAATCTCAACACCGTAACTGTAACTTTATCATACAGATAAGAGTCATAGAGAGAGTCAGAGAGAGCATGAGAAAATTGCGTGCCTTCTTTTACGGGCCATGTCCATTTGGTCTTTGGACCCTTCTTTTTTTGTTTTGTTTTTTATAAAATGCTAAAAAAAAAAAAAACTAAAAGCACGATAAATAATTGAGAGGGAGATAGAGAAAGAGAAAGAGAGAGAGAGAGAGAGGCAAAGAGACACAAACGTATTCCTTCTTTATTAATTTGTTTTTTTTTTTTTTGATGATACTCATCTCTTTCTTCTGTTTCTCTCTAGAAATGGTGAAAAAGTCATCTTACCATGTCTCTTTAACCCCAAAAATGATGAATTTTTATAGATAGTCCCTCTCTGTCCCTACTCGCCGACTACGATAAGAATAAGGTTTATCATTTTTATCATTTATCCCCCACACACAAAAGCATAGAGAGAGAGAGATATTTAGATCCACAGAAACAAATAGAGAGAGAGAGAGAGAAACAAAGGGTGTGTTTGTGTTTTGTGTTTGTGTTTGTGTTTGTGTTTGTGTCTGTGTCTTTGGCTTGGTATGATGGATAAAAGCTGTCAATCCTCTGCAGACTCTACTACAACAACAACAACAACAACAAGTAGTAGCAGTACTACAACTAATACTAATACAACCCAATACCTCAAACACCTCAACAAGCTTTCTCACAAGATCTCCAAACCCATCATCAAAAAACCCCCTTTTGATCAAATCCCAAATCAAAACCTTAATCCAAATCCCAATCCTAATCCAATTCCCCAACAATCACAGCCACCACAGATTCAACAACAACAGCAGCAGCAGCAGCAACAACAACAGCAGCAGCAGCAGCAGCAGCAACAGCAACAGCAACAGCAACAGCAACAACAGCAGCATCAGCCACCAGTCTACAATATCAACAAGAATGACTTCAGGGACGTGGTTCAGAAACTCACGGGCTCACCGGCACACGAGCGCTTCTCAACTCCGCCGCCTATTCATGCGCCCAAGCCACCGAGCTCTCGCCTCCAGCGTATTCGACCTCCGCCCCTGGCGCAATTTAGCAATCGCCCACCTCCTTTGCTAAACAACGCCGGCTCCGCTGCTGTGGTCCCCATTCCCAACAATAACAACGGCGTTACGAATTCCGGCGTCCACGTCAGCCACCACCACCACAACAACAACAACTACGGACGCCCAGCAACGCCGTTATCGCCTCTGCCGCCATTCCCGACGGTGCACGCGACGGCGGAATCGCCCATCTCGGCTTACATGCGATACCTTCAGAACCCAATCTCCGGCGTCGATTCGAACCCTAAGCAATTCTCGGGATTCTCACCCTTGGCCCCCCGATTCTCGCCACGTTGGAACACCGTAACTCCGCCGCAACCTCAGCTTCAGCATCAGCATCAGTTTCCGCCGCCGCCGCCGCAGCAACATCAGGGGATGCTTCCTCCTCCGCCTCCGGCGACGATGGCTTCACAGTCACAGTCACAGTCACAGTTTCTGATGCCAACTTCACCGCTTCCATTCGGGTGCTTGAATTCACCGAGGTCACCGTACCCTTTGCTCTCCCCAAGTCTGCTCTTTTCGCCTTCGTCTGGCCAATTAGGGTTTCCACAGCTTCCTCTTTCGCCTACAGTGCCATTACCAAGCCCTAGATGGAGAGCTCTCTGACTCAGGTAGGTATTTTCTTTACAAAACAAAAAACGGTGTCGTTTCAAGCTCAAAAAAAAAAAAGTTCTTTTTATACAAGGTAGGAGGGTGTTTGGTGACAGATTATTCAATTACTGGTGTTTGGATAAGGAAACAAAAAAGAAATTGTCCACACTGGTTAATTTTAAAGGGTCTCTTTTGTGTAAATTGGTTAAGAAAGACATGTGACAAAGGAAAGTTCTAGATTTGTTCTTTACCTTTTTTATTTTTTGTTGGATAATTTTGGGGAGGGAACCTTTAAAAAGTTAGGGAAATTATAGAATTATTATGGTTGGATTTTGTTGTTGTAATCAGGTTGTTATTACTTGTGAAAATTGTTTATGAACTCAAATTTCTGTTTTTTTTTTTTTTTAATGGATTTTGATAAGTTAGTTTCTATGCATGTCTGGATTAATTCTGTTTGGTAATTTGGGTAACCGTCAGCAATGTCATATGAGCGATATTTTGACTTCTTCAAAGTGTGAGCAAGATTTGGCTTTAGGAATTGGGTGCCAAGCTAAAAATAGCAACCTGTTTTAGCTCTTTGGGTTTACTATATATGACCATACTTCCTCATGTTGACTATTTGTGTGTTGCCAGAGCCTTGTAGCCAATTGGCACTTCCTGGTATCAATGAAGACATCGTCCAGTTCGAAACTTCGAATCAAGTACCCCCTCCCCCAACTATTGAAAAAAAAAAATAAATTAAAAATCTATGTTGTGTTGATGGTAGTGGCTACTTACTATGGTACACATCTTTGGCACTTGTAGATGGGGATGATTTATTGATTGGTTGAACTTTATATGGCAAGGGATGTTTTTTAAAATTCATGCAGTGTTGTCAACTAGCCTTACCAAGCCTGAGTTTGGTGGCAATGGGATGGATGGGTAGTTCAAAGTCCACTGAAGAGAGATTAGCTCTTATTGTGGTGGAAAAAGATTTAGGGTTGATTGTTTGGGGGATACCCTTTTAGGTAATTATATGGTGTTGGTGTCACCAACAGTTTGTTAGCTCTAGCAGTACATGCTATGACTTTGGTGATGTGTAACTCTGTCAATGCTAGATCTTCTTGGGTAGATCTTCTTGCACTAAAAGACAATTCACATAAAAAAATAATTTTATAGTTGGTTAAGACGTGGTTAGTTAAGAGAAAAAACTCAAATTATTTTTTGTTATGTTAATGAGTAATTAGGGGGCTTTGTATATAAGTTTGAAGTTGTCTGTGTCCCTTTTTGACAACTATTTTATAGTTGGAAGTTCAAAAGAATGGAACCCTTCTGAAGCTTGTATTTCTGGGAATAGTGTTGAGGATCAAACACTGGTTTTTCTCCATGTAGTTTGGTTTTGCAATTTGAGGAGAGGAGGAAGAGGCGGGGTGGGGGGTTAGTTTACTTGAACGTTGCTATGGAGTGTGATTTGTAGTTAACTATATCTGTGAACCATCTGGAATTTTCATGTTCCTGTTGATCTGATGTTAGATTACTCTCAAGAGTCCTCTGCCTTTAAGGTGATTTTTAATTACTGGATTGCTAAATTCATGATACTTTTAATCAGTTGTGGTTTAAGACATAATTTTATTATGTCTCTTTCTTCCACTCCCTATAGCCACCTTCTTGAGACTAAGAGAGTGCTGAAATTGCTTGGTGCTTCTTACTGTTGGAGGAAAGTCCAGGTCTTCCTTGACCGTGAGTGGTCTTTGCTCAGGAACTTGATGAAGGGTTAATCCTAGTCTCTTTTCCTATTTTCTTATGATCATGATCATAATTCATAACTATTTTATGTACTAATATCTTTAATTATTTATTATCTCAAACTGGTTTTCAATTTACCTGGTCAAGTCTACAGTCAAGAATCACAAGCCTGGACAACTGCTTATGAATTTCCAAATGGATGAGTTCTAATTTACAATCTATGGTAGATTTGTTCTTCCCCACTATCTTCTTCCCATAGTGTTGTTGAGAGTGGCCTAATATATTAGGGAATCAGTGCTCCATTATTTCAATTTCTCACATGGCAGTGGCTTATTCATACAGCTTCTCCTTTGAGTACACGCAACTTGAACTAACCCTCACACCAATAAGTAACCCCCCCCCCCCCCCCCCCCCTTTTCCCTTTTCTTTTTCTCAAAGTGGTCAACAATGAGTGCGTAGTTAACTGGTGAAAAATGATCATTGGGAAAGATAATGAATTAAATGCACTTGGGATAGCTTGTACTTGTTCCAAATTTTATGCATTTGTATTGTGGTTTGAAGCCACATTGCTAGAAGCAGTTATCAATGTGGTACAGAAACTGGAATGCTAGGTAAAATTGTTTATTTTTGCATGGTTTTCTTCTTATTTACCAGTTAATCTTTTTTGGAGAAATACAGAGAGAGGAGGCAGGAGTAATTGGTATTGAAGGGATTCTTGGTATTGGGTATTGTCAATGCATGTCACTAGGGTTAGTTTGCATTAATTTTATGCTTCATTTGTTTCGATGTAAAATATTTTCAAATGTAAAATATTTTACATTGAAAATGTTTTTGGTAAAATATTTTTATTTTACAGTGTTTGGTAGCATCTGTGAAAATGTTCAGGAAATTATTTAGTAAAAATTTTCTAATCTCACAATCCACCGGATCATTGCAAAGTCCAACTAGATTAGAGCATTGCAAAGTCCAACTAGATTAGAGCAAATTCAACCAAATCGAAGCTAAATTTTGTCTACTTGGAGCTATTGAAGAATCACCACTAAATCCAAAGTCATGACCCATGGAAAAAAACTGCAACAATCATTAGATCCACCCTACCAAGTTACATAAGAAACCCATCAAACAACTCAAGTCATCCAAGAAGCCACCGTCAACCCACCACTGTGACAAGGGAAAGCCATACTTGAAATCCATCAAACATCCCACGCTGTCTGTCAAGCCACTATCACCCTGCCTCTACCATTGTCAACGGACGCAAACTATACCCAAAATCCATCAACACAAAAATCATCCACTCGTCAAAACGAACGCAATCCAACCCACCAAAAGCAACTCCACCACAATCCAACCTCCATAAAATCAACTTGAAATCTTAGATGAATGGTTCTAATCTCTTCAATCTTGGTCTTGAAGGGTGATTTTCGAAGCTGAAGAACTGGGTTGGATTTGGTAGGAGTGGCGCCACCAGTGGTCTGTCATTGGTGGGTGTTGTCGCTGGTTTCACTAGTTTTGCTTGGGAGAGTTTGAGAGAGGGAGAGAATAGCTGAGAAGAAGAGGAAGAAAGGATTGGGAGAGAGGGAGTGAGAATTTTGTAAGATGTTTTACCGTTGATTTTTTGGTAAAATATTTACAAGTTTTAATACACAAACTTTGGCCAAACTAAAAATATTTTACAACTGACTATATTTTACATGCAAACAAACACTTGAAAATAGAAAAATATTTTACTTTGAAACAAACATTGTGTTAAACATCTCGATGGATATACCACCAGTCCTTTGTGATGTCATGAGTTGTCTTACTTGACCATGAGTGTTTGCTTCTCAATACTTGATCTTAAAAGGACTTAAGAATCTTGTCCCCCTATATTACTAGAGAGAATCCCTAGTAAGATAGTCATGATAAAGAGTGTGGTCTTAGAATTACTCAAAAAAATTATTATTGAGTGGGGTTTTTGAGTAGCTCTATCTAGCAACTTCCTACCTTGTATAAGTTGCGTAACATAATGGATAATGCACGTTTACTATTTTCTTCCTATAGTTGGCTTAGCTTCTAAAGCTCAAAATTGGTTAGGTTATATGTTTGAATAAATTTTAGAGAATAAGTTGAAATCGTCTCTTCTTGTGGTAAGCTTGAATAGCAAAATTTAAGCATGTGGATTTGGATTTGAGTGATTAAAATCAAAATATATTTTTTGGTTACTTGTAAAGATCAATGATTTGGATTTGAAATGATATTTTGAAATCAAGACACTTTAAAATTCAAATCCAAATCTAAATCTAATTTCAAGTTAATATTTTTGAGGGGACAATTTGTTTAGCTTTACTAAGTCTCACAAATTGTTGGGCAATCATATAATAGTTGAGATAAGTTATATGATTATCGTAGAGAAAGTCGCAACGCCTTTGTCATAATTGTGTTAATGCAAATCAAGTATTGAGACAAATACAATTATCCTTAAAAGATGTAGTCTCTCAATGTAAATTTTCTTAACCAAAAATTCAAAAAAAGAAAAAAAGAAATTTTATGATTGTGGGAAATACCCATACATGGCCATTGTTTGAGTTCTCTGCTTGTTGATTATACTTAGTATAACTTTAAAGATTATAAAACATGTATAAATTAAAAAAAAATAAATAAATAATTTATATGATAGGCATCACTTTTACATGCCTAAACATATTCAAGGCACTGCACGAAAATTTTAACTATAATAAAAACTAAGATAACAAATGCTACGAGGATCTCTAACTCTAATCCTCAGAAATTATAATAGTCCTTTCTTCTAATGATTTATTATTATTTTGAAAGAAAAAAAAAAGTATACATGTCTAATTCTCCGTATATGCGCACACACAAAAAATAAGTTTTTAGAAAATTAAAAAAAAAATTATTAAAGATTTTTACTTATCTATTTTTAGGAAGATATATATTGAATATACTTTGGTAAAATGAGCATATGGTATAAGAGTTATAAAAGGGAGAAAAAAGAATGATATTTAGCATGTCTATCTTGTTTTTATCCCGAGTCATTTTCTCTGGTTAACAATGAATTTTTGTGTGTGGGTTTTTTTTTTTTTTCTTTGCGAGTTCTTTAATTTGTTCTCTTCCTCGTAGAAGAAATAAATAAGACAAAATACTATATTTATTCACTTAGCATCCCAACAGATTCTCTATATTTTCGTATTGTTTGAACTTGAAGAGTAAAAAGTAATTTTTACCTTTTGTCTACCTATTTTTTCAAATACACTTTCTGATGATGCGAAGAAAAATCAGTAGGCTGGATGCTTCAGACTTGAAAAGACTACTTGTTGCCTTGGTGGTCTGAAAAAGAAAAGAAAGCAATCAAAGGTGACCGGGGTTGCCAGCCAAGAACCCTCCAATGACAAAGTTAGTTTTCTCTTTATAATTTTGGAGTTCCAACTTTTTGGGAAAAATAAAAACGTACCTTTGTCTGGTCTGAATGAGCGTTTATATAGTGTCCTAAGAGTAGTTATTAGACTTGTAACCTCCCCTAGATTTGAGGAAGTGTGAGGGTTCAGGGATAATCTTTATAACTGCTTAGGAGTAACATTTTTCTCACGTAATGGTCACTGGAAGTTATGCGCGTGATACGGAATTGTTGTACATACTCAATAATTTTTCTAAGTGTCAAGGGTCGTCCAGTTATCCTCGTCTAGAGGTCCTCCTGCCAAGCGTATCTCGTTCCTTTGTGGACGACCTTATTCAGGACGAGGCTGATGACTTCCTTGGAGGAGCTGACGTTTTGTAAAACATGGCCATGAGAACCTCGTCCAAGCATCTTCCTTTCAAGGACAATCTCCCACGACGAGGTTCTTACAACATTCGCTTTCCTGGTCTTGTCCTGGACGACCTTCATGGACAACGATGGAGTTGCATTTTATCATACCCTATCAGTTGCCCCCTTGTCTATGGGTCGTCTAGGACATACATTAATTGACCTCATCGTTTGGACGCGTGTCTTTTATTAGCTGTCAAGTATGCCACGTGTCGCAGTTTCGTTGGTAATTTGTCATGTCGATTTAATTTTCTAATGAAAGTGCCATGTGGCGTGCTCTGGTTGGTCACGCAATTCGAGACACCATTTTCAACTCCTATAAATAGTGGAATTCCTCTCGTACCCTCTGCATTTTCTCAAATTTTTTTCTTTGACATCCTCGTCTTAGCGCCTCGTCTAGAAGTTTTCCAGCGTCTCTAGTTTTCCACCGTCTAGAACCAGGTATCTTCTTTACACTCGTCTTTAGGTTTTTCTTAAGTTTTCAAGATGTCTGAAATTGCCGTTTCTTCGTCTAGTAATAGTGTTGAAAAAGAGATAGACGAGTATCATAACTCTTCTAGCTACAGTGGTTCTAGTAGTAATAATAGTAGTGGGGGAAATACCATGGACGAGAAGTATACTTCCGGAGTTCCTGGGGTTACTCTGGAAGTCCTTCAAGAACAACTTAGGACAAGGGTATCGTCTGGGTCTGGGGCTGGTCCGTCGAGTGCTCCCCCGTTTGTCCCACAGGACGAGGTAGAAACCATTTATAGTTGTGCTGTGGGAGTCCCTTCTAAGACGGATGACAAGAAGTTAAGAGTCTTTTAGGAGTTTGTACCAGATTCCAGAGGGGTTGAATCCTAGGTTGGCCGTCCGAGAGAAATGGTGCTGCCAACCTCGTTTTGGTGTAGGAGTTTATGAGGCCTATCTTTTAGAAGGTCTTAGGTTGCCTCTTAACCCTTTTGCTAGGGAACTACTCACTAGGTTAGGTTTAGGGTCATGTCAATTTAACCCCAATGCGTGGAGATTAATCGTTTCTATGCAAATTTTGTGGAGAGAGATGTTTGAAAGGGATCGTCCTCTCACTGTGGACGAGTTCCTTTATTGTTACAAACCCTCTAAGATTAGTCAATCTTGTGGTTTTTATCAATTTACAGCTAGAGGGAGAAATTGTAGAATTATAAAGTCTTTAGTTACGACAAATAGGAACTGGAAGACAGAGTTTTTCTTCATCTCGGGTTTGTGGGCAGGACACCCTGTTGAGGTTGGTAGGGATCCATTTGCCCCTTATACTGGAGAGTTAGGGAACCTTCGTCCTGAATGTATGTTTATCACTATGCATTGTTCTTTGTTGCATGTTATTTTATAACCGTCTAACTCTAATTCTTCCTTGCAGGCGTAAGACGGCCGTCCTTGAACAGGTTTTACCTTTGACGCGTGCAAAAGGCTCGTCTTCACCCTGAAAGGGATTTCCACTCCTTGGTTACTCTTCAACGCCTCGCTACTTGGGGGCTTGGTCTTGAGCCTTCTCCTGAAGCTACAACCCATGAGCGCACAATCTGTAGACGTAAGTTTTTACTTTGAGTAATCCCTTTTGTCATCTTTAGAAATGATACTAACAAATTTCTCCTCAGGAATGGCTACAATGAAGGAGAACAAAGGGAAGGAGATAGTGGACGAGGTTATAGGGTCAATGGTTCAGCCTCAGCCTCGTCCTGCCCTTGAGGAGTCTCTGCCTCGTCCTACCCTCGAGGAATCCCAACCTCGTCTTTCCACTGGGGATAAAAGGAAGAGCTTACCTAAGGATCTAAATTTGGAAGATCTTCCAAGTCGTTGAGGGCACAAAAAGGCAAAGCATAGGTCGTCTAAGCCCGGGATTGTTAAGCCAAGCACTACCCCCCTGTCTGGCTGTCTCCTATGCTCCTCTCGTCCAAATCCTTGACGTGGAAATGCCTGAGTCTGTTGGCGTCACCCCTTCAAAGGTCGTCACTCCTGCCCCGTCTCAGCCTCGTCCTAAGGTTCCCATGAATATAATTGAGAATGAGGACTTGGCCTAGGAGAGGTTTGAAAAATCTGTAACGAAGGAGGATATGGCCGCTTGCTATGATATGTCCTTGAAGGAATTTGAGCACTCTGCTGTCCATGATCTCTTCAAGGTATATAATTCTATGTTTTACCTCGTCCTGTCATTTTATTGTGGCCATTATTTTATTATTATTATTTTTTTAATCGGACTTTTAATCGTTTGTGTAGGCCATGTCAACGTTCATAGCAGCATCCAGACAGGCCACAAAAATAGACAAAGAGATGAACAAGCTTGAGACGAGGCTACGACATGTTAAGGACGAGTGTAGAAACTGGGTTGAGGTAGCGGGCAAAGCTATGGACGAGGTTAAGGAGCTAAAAAATCTCGAGAGGAGCTGAAGGTTGACATCGTCGAGAAGGACACTTGTCTGGATCATTTGCAAAAGAGAAATGACGAGCTTAGTACCCTTCTCAAGGACGCCAAAAAGGTAGTTGAGAAGGAATTCAAAGCTTCCAGCCAGTTGACTGACATGTTGGACAGACTATGCTGCTGGCTTCGAAGACTTCCGTATGGAAGCTATTGAACGCTTCCCCGAGGTCAATTTTAGCCTTGTCAAACTTCAACTCGGTGGCTCTGCTAGCTCCCTCCTCCAGAAGAGCTCAGAGGACGTCAATGTTGAAGACGACACCACTACAAAGCCACCTCAGGACGACTCCAATGCTGACGCCTCCTCCATTTGAAGACGAGAGTTTTTACTTGAGTGTTTATTTGTTTGTTTTCCTTTGATTTGGTCCATTGCTTTTAGGACCTTTATTAAAATGTATTTGAAAACAATTCTCTTGTCCATCGACTTTGGATGAGCGTATTAACAATTGCCTTTTAAGGCTTACTTTGTAAGGGTTTTTGGACGGTGGTCGTCTACCCTTTTTAAACTTTAATGAATGTTTATTTTCTACCATTATTGTTATTGCACGGATGAGTTCACCCTCTATCACTGTTGTTATTGAGATTTGCATACTTCTAAGTATTAAAGGGTCGTCCATATGCTTTTCTTACGAACAATGTTAAAGGTTCGTCCACGTGCTTTTTCTATGGACGATGCTCGAGGTTTGCCCACACATTTTTTTTTGTGGACGATCTGTTTGTGTATGGACGATTCAAGATATCAATGATGGTTTTGTCAGACCTTTGCCTCGCCCATAGGCTTGACTTGGCATTTGCCTTTTGTCAAGACGCTTTTAGCGATTGACTCGTCCTAGAGCACCTGAGCGTTTTGGTCTGATGCTCGTCCATGGACCAGTACTTCACTGTATGGCCTTTTATTCCTTGGCTTATTTTTTCTTTACTTTATCATCTTCTTGAGGAAAGCTTATGAACGTTACATCCCTGCATCCAGAGATTTTCATTCGTCTTAGGGTTTTGCCCCCTTGTGGGTACTATTATGGAAATTAGATTTATGCATTAAATACATTAGAAATCCAAACCATATTATTATATGAGCATTGTCCACGAGTATGGCACACACTTAGAAGCTAGTGCCTTAAGAAAATACTTAAGGAAATACATAACCTCGTCTTTCACAAACTTGTCTGTAGACGGTGCAAAAATTTAAGAACTAGTGCACTTTTTATTCTTAATACACACCATAGTAGTAATAGAAACACAACAGTAAATATTAGTAAACCATAGCTGTGATCCTCGTCCATATTTGTAAGCTCGTCCTTTGGTGAATCTCGTCCAAGCTCATCACTGATAGTACCTCCTCAGGTGCTCCACATTCCAAGGGTGCTCTAACTTTCGTCCATCTAGAGCTTCCAGGTAGTACGACCCCTACCTTTTATAGTTGATTACCCTATAGGGTCCTTCCCAATTGGGTCCCAATTTTCCATAAGCTAGGTTCCTGGTTACCAAGGACACTCTTTTAAGAACGAGGTCCCTGACGTTGAAACGCTTGGGTTTTACCATGGCATCATGCTGCCTAGCCATAAGATTCTTGTATCTTGCTGTTCTTTGCTCTGCATCCATCCTTACCTCGTCAATGAGATTGAGGTCAAGACGAAGTTGTTCCTCATTTTCTCTCTCCTGATACTTTATCACTCAATGGTTAGCCATATGAACCTCTGCCGGTATGACGACTTCACTTCTATAGGCAAGCTTGAAGGGGGTTTCTCTTGTCGGGGTTCTTACAGTCATTCTATAGGCCCAAAGAACACCTGGTAACTCATCTGACCATATCCCCTTTGCCCCCTTGAGCTGAGTCTTGATGATTTTCAACAGGGATCGGTTCGCTACTTCTGCTTGACCATTCACCTGTGGGTGGGAGGATAAGGAATAGTGATTCTTGATTCCAAACTGATCGCAAAAGTCCCTAAAGGGTGCGTTGTCAAACTGACATCTGTTATCTGATACTAGTACCCTAAGTACTCTGAACCTACATAAAATATTCTTCTAAACAAAATTCTTGACATTTTGCTTAGTGATTTTTACAAGAGGTTCGGCCTCCACCCACTTGGTAAAGTAATCAATCCCTTCTACCAAAAACTTCATTTGTCTGGTTCCCGTGGGGAAAGGACTTAGGATGTCCAATCCCCACTGTGCAAAAGGCTATGGGGCCATCATTGGGGTTTGGTACTCCGATGGCTGTCTAGGGACGTTGCTATAGCGCTGACACTGGTCACACATCTTGACATAGGCCTCAGCATCTGCCTGTATTGTAGGCCAGTAGTAGTCTGCACGGACAACCTTATTAAGAAGCGATCTTGCTCCTGAGTGATTTCCACATGCTCTTTCATGAACTTCCCTCAAAATATAGTTTGACTTGTCCGGAGCCAAGCACCTTAGGTAAGGTTGAGAAAAACCTCACTTGTAAAGGACTTCGTTTATGAGGATGTACTTGGCTGCTCTAACCCTTAGCTTTCTAGCTTTGTCCTTGTCTTCTGGAAGCATTCCATCTTTAAGATAAATTATTATTAGACTCATCCAATTTTCTCCCCCTTTTATTAGTTGTATATCTAGGAGGTCTATGCTTGGCATGTACTGGATTCTATCGTACGCGTCCATAACTTCTCCTCCTGAAGCTGCTTTCGCCAAGGCATCCGCTTTCATATTTTCCTCCATTGGGAGTTGAACAAAACTCACTTCCGTAAATTTTTGGGCAAGCCGTCTCACTTTGCTAAGATATTTCTTCATCCTATCTTCCTTAGCATCACACAGTACATTCACTTGGTTGATGACAAGCTGAGAATCCCCTTTAACTATTATTGATTCTGCCCCTAGGGACTTAGCCAATTTTAGCCCTTTAAGTAGAGCTTCATACTCAGCTTCATGGTTGGTGGTTTGGTACTGCAAACGGGCTGCGTACTCCAATTTTTCACCCTCCGGGGATTTTAGTATGACTCCAATCCCTCCTGCATATAGTGTCAAAGACCCGTCTACATTAATAACCCACTTTTCATCTCCTTCGTCTTTGTTCAGCTCGTCCTGGCTGGGGGTGAACTCTGCAATGAAATCCGCCAACGCCTGTGCCTTTACCGCGCTCCTTGGCTGGTATCTGACATCAAATTCACTAAGTTCCACTACCCACTGAATCAGTCGCCCTGCAGCTTCCAACTTGTTCATTGCTTTCTTTAGGGGATGATCCATTAGGACATTAATAACATGAGTTTGGAAATAATGCCTCAGCTTCTTGGAAGCCAAGATCAAGGCAAAGGCTAGCTTTTCTATCATCGGATATTGTCCTTCCGCCCCTCTTAATGCGCGGCTTGTGTAATACACCGGTTTTTGAACTCGTCCTTCTTCTCTAACCAACGTCGAGCTCACAGCGTGCAGGGACACCGCCAGATACAAATATAGTTCCTCTCCAGATACAGATGGACTTAGTAATGGTGCTGTCATGAGGTAAGTCTTCAGTTCTTGAAAGGCCCTCTAACACTCGTCCGTCCACTCAAATGCCTTCCTGAGGACTTTAAAGAATGACAAACACTTGTCAATAGCTTTCGAAACAAACCTGTTAAAGGTGGCAACTCGTCCGGTAAGAGATTGGACTTCTTTGATGTTCTTCGGTGGTTCCATATTCAGTATCGCCTGGATTTTGCCCGGATTTGCTTCAATTCCTCTGTGCGAAACCATGAACCCCAAAAACTTCCTCGACGAAACTCCAAAAGCACACTTGCTTGGATTTAATTTCATGTTATACCGTCGAAGGTCTCTTGAAGGTCGTCTAGATGTTTTCCCTCGTCTAGACTCTTTACCAACATATCATCCACATAAACCTCCACATTTCGCCCGATTTGAGGTCGGAACATGTGGTTAACCAGTCTTTGGTAAGTCGCCCTTGCGTTCTTCAAACCGAAGGGCATTACCTTGTAGCAAAATAACCCTTAGCTAGTAATGAATGAGGTCTTTTCTTGATCTGCCTTGTCCATCTTTATCTGGTTGTAGCTTGAGAAGGCGTCCATGAAGCTCAACAACCTGTGACCTGCCGTCGAGTCCACCAGCTGGTCGATGTGTGGCAATGGATAACTGTCTTTGGGGCAAACCTTGTTTAAGTCAGTAAAGTACACGCACGTTCGCCACTTGCCGTTGGCCTTCTTTACTATGACTACGTTCGCCAACCAGTTCGGATAATAAACTTCTCGGATGAACTCCACAAAAATCAACTTCTGGACTTCTTCTTTGATGGCATTGTATCGTTCAGGAGCAAAAACCCTTTTCTTCTGACGCACTGGTTTGGAGTAGGGACACACATTTAGACGGTGAGTAATGACACTCGGATCAATACCCGGCATGTCTTCATGACTCCATGCAAAGACATCAAGGCTTTCCTTCAAAAACTGGACCAGAGTATGCTTTGCCTCTTCTTACATGTTCGCTCCAATTCTAGTGAACTTCTCGGGTCTACTCTCATCCAAAGGGACATTTTCTAACACCTCAGTGGGTTTGGCTACAATCCTTCTCTTATCTATGCTCATTGTCTGTACATGCTCGTCCATTGCCAACATGGCTAGGTAGCACTCTCTGGCGGCTAGCTGATCTCCTTGTACTTGGCCCACCCTATACTCGGTCGGGAATTTGACAGACAAATGATAGGTAAAGGTTACCGCCTTCCAACTATTCAAAGTTGGCCTTCCAATAATAGCATTATATGATGATTCACAATCAACAATAAGGAAGTTTACCTCTTTGGTTATTTGCTGGGGATACGCTCCAACCACCACTGATAATGTGATGATGCCGACAGGCTGCACCTTCATTCCTTCAAATCCCACCAATGGGGAATTCGCTAGTCGAAGTTGATTTCGTCCTAGCCTCATTTGCTGGAAGGCAGGGTAATACAGAATATCTACCGAACTGCCATTGTCTACCAATACCCTCTGGATCATATAGTCAGTAATGAGTAGGGTAATGACTATTGCGTCATCGTGTAGGTGGTGAACTCATCCAGTATCCTCGTCCATGAACGTAATGGCTTGCTCATCTGCTTCCCTCGTCATTGGAGGTCGTCCAGACAGCTGGAGGTTTTGCACCACCTTCAGATATGTTTTCTTCGACTTGGACGACTGAACTGCCGAGGTTCCTCCTATAATAACCCTGATTTCTCCAAGTGGGGGTCGTGATGACTCTTCCACCTTGGCTTTCAGCTTCTCATCTCTTTGATCTCGACCAAGAAAATTCCTTAACTTCCTTTGCCTGATAAGATTCTCTATCTGCTGCTTTAGATCAAAACACTCGTCCGTGTCGTGCCCATGGTTTCTGTGAAAGCGGCAATACTTGCTCCTATTACGCTTGTTAGGATCTCCTTTCATTTTCTCCGGCCACTTCAAGGGCGGATCATCCTTGATCTGCATAAGCACCTACTCTAGTGGCATATTCAGGGGTGTGTATTGCTGATTTCTAGCTGAGGAACTTGTCTTCTTACCATCCCTTTCTTTTTTCTCTTCTGCCCGAGCCTTCTTTGGACGAGGACCCTGATCTAGATAACGTTGGTGACCTGCTTCCAAGCGTTCTACTCTCTTCCTCTTCTTGGCTATGATAGCGTCCTCAGCATTCATGAAATTTTGGGCCAAATGGACGAGTTCGGCCATAGTCTGAGGTTCCTGTTCATAGAGCTTATGAATGAACAAGTCAGAGTTGGCCCCATTGTAAAAGGCAGTCAATAACAACTTGTCGTCCATTTCATCAACCGTCAAAGCTTCTTTATTGAACCGAGTAATGAAGGACCGCAAAATCTCATTTTCCCCTTGTTCTATAGTTAGTAAACTAGAAGAGGAACGCTTGTGGCATTGCCCCCAATAAAATTGTTGACGAACAACTTACTCAACTCCTCAAATGAACTTACAGAATTTAGGGGTATTTTGCTAAACCATACCCGCGCTGGTCCCTTAAGTGTGGTAGGGAAAGCTCTGCACATAATCTTCTCTGGGACCCCTTGGAGGTGCATGGTCTTCTTGAAGGTAGCGATATGATCACACAGGTCACGATTTCCATCATACGAATCCACAGAAGGCATTTTGAATTTCTGGGGTAAGGGGTGACTGTTGATGGAAGCCGTGAAAGGAGAGTCCGTTTGGTGAACTAAATCATCCACGGAGTTCGCTCGCCTCATATTCTCCTTCATTTCATCCATAGCTTTTCTCATCTGGTCCATCTCCCTCTCCAAGTGTGGCACTCTTCTTGGAGCAGTACCCCTTGTCTGATTTTCCGACTCAACATTTTCTCCTCTGCCTTCCTGACTTTGGGCTCGTCCTTCCATGTGCCCATCATGGCGCTGCCTCCTTAGATTGATTTTTCTGTTCAACTCTTGATTCTGACAGGTCAATTCTGCCATAGCGGCAGCCATGGACTGTATGTATTAAACAGAAGGCGGTTGCATAACAGGTGCTGACTGACGATCGCTGAGGGGATTACTGGAAGCATCCCTACTCTTCTAGTGGCCTGGGCTGGTTGCCCTTGATCTTGTTTGAACCATTCAGCTTTTTGTCTAGGAAAGGCTAATTGTTGAAAACAATCAATCAAACGAAAAGAAAACACTTTTCCCACAGACGGGGCCAACTGATGATGCGAAGAAAAATCAGTAGGCTAGATGCTTCGAACTTGAAAGGACTACTTGTTGCCTTGGTGGTCTGAAAAAGAAAGGAAAGCAATCAAAGGTGACTGGGGTTGCTGACCAAGAACCCTCCGATGGCAAAATTAGTTTTCTTTCTATAATTTCAGAGTTTCAACTTTTTGGGAAAAATAAAAACGTACCTTTGTCTGGTTTGAATGAACGTTTATATAGTGTCCTAAGAGCAGTTATTAGACTTGTAACCTCTCCTGGATTTGAGGAGGTGTGAAGGTTCAAGGATAACCTCTATAACTGCTTAGGAGTAACATTTTTCTCACGTAACGGTCACTGGAAGTTATGCATGTGATACGGAGTTATTGTACATACTCAAGAATTTTTCTAAGTGTCAAGGGTCGTCTAATTATCCTCGTCTAGAGGTCCTCTTGCCAAGCGTATCTCGTTTCTAAATGAGGTCGTTCCTTTGTGGACGACCTTATTCAGGACGAGGCTGATGGCTTCCTTGGACGAGATGATGTTTTGTAAAACATGGCCATGAGAACCTCGTCCAAGCATCTTCTTTTCAAGGACAATCTCCCAAGACGAGGTTCTTACAACATTCGCTTTCCTGGTCTTGTCCTGGACAACCTTCATGGACGACGCTGGAGTTGCATTTTATCATACCCTATCACTTTCTATCAAACTCTCTACCATTTCTCTATCTCATTTTAAATATTCATTTTTAATTTAATTTTTATGTACTTGTTTCAAATTTTTTACTTGAGAGAAAGAGATAGGGTTGAATATTTCATTCAAATAAATTCTTTTGCAACAACAGTAGACACTCTAGACAAGAGAGAGAGTTACCATTCATTACCAAAACACTTTTTGAACTTTGGAGAGACTGTTGGAGTTGTGTTTTTAGGTTGTACTCTCTATAATAGAGAAGATTTTAGTTTTAACTCATCTATTGGAGATGCTTATTGAACTCCTTTTAATAACCCATGTATTATGTTACCATTTTTAGTTTGAGAGCATCTCCAGCAGTCTTTTCAAATTTTTGTACTGTTTAGAGAGTGAACAGTTCATTTTACCTTTTACTTACCTATATTTTCAAATACACTTTCCAACGAACTCTCTATCATGTTTTCTATTTCATTTAAATATTATTTCTTCATTCTTTCTTTAATATTTCTTTTTCAATCTTCTTTCATTCGTCTAATTTTAATGAGAAATGTTACTCTCTTAATATTCTACAATATTTTCACAATAAATTATATGTGATAAGTTATTACTGATTTTAATTTGAACACATCACTTAAATATTTTTTTCATCAGTATTAGTTAGTAACAACCCACCACTTAAGATTTATTGTGAAAATATTGTATTGGCATTTCTCAATTTTAATTTCTAATTCTTTATTTTATATTCCCCTTATCTCCTTTTTTTTTTTTTTTTCATCCTCACGTTTCTTTTCTACTTTTTTTTTTCCTCTTTTTTTCTCCTCCATACCTTTCCCTTATCTCTATCTTCTCTAGCACTTCGTCTAGAGCTCTATCTAGGAATGGCAATGGGTCGGGTTCGGGCCGGGTTTTTTCATACCCAGACCCGACCCGCGGGCCAAGGCCCGAAAACCGGACCCGGCCCGAATAATAATCGGGTTTTTTTCTCGGGGCCCAGACCCGCCCCGCCGGGCCCTGCGGGCCTCGTTTAACTTATTGGGCCCAAATTTGGGCCAACCAAAAAAAAATTGAAGCCCATTACCTCATTTTTTAAGCCCATTACTGCGAAAACCAGACATTCCACATCTGGTTTTCCAATCTAACATTGTGCTGTATTTAATTAATCAAGTCCTACTATCCTATATTGCCAACAGTCCAGATTCAAATCCCTTTTAACTCTTTTTTTTTTTTTTTTTCGCCGAGACCTTCTTTTACCCAATTGATATGCTTTCAACATTGAGGATTTAAATGGTACCTTTTGGCCACGAGGCGAGACCGCGAGGCGAGGCGAGGCGAGAGCTGCGGGCTGAGGCGAGGTCGCGAGGCGAGAGGGCTGTGTGCTGAGGCAAGAGGGCGGCTGGCGAGAGGGCAGGGCTGAGTGTGAGAGAGGCGGCTGGCTGTGTGTGTGCAGTGAGTTGAGAGTAGAGACTTAGGGTTCCATAAATCAGAAAAAAAAAATAATATATATATATATAAGGGGTATTTTAGTAATTTAATATACCGGGTATTTAACTGGGTATTTATCCGGGTCGGGTCTGGATTTTTTTGATAAACCTCGGACCTGCTTTGGGTTTTTTTTTAAATCCATACCCAACCCTATTCTTTATTGGACCGGGTAAAACCCGGCCCATTAGGGTCGGGCTAGACTGTGTATCCGTGGGTCGGATTTAAATTGCCATCCCTAGCTCTATCCTCACTTTTCTTCTCTAGCAGCATTTCGCCTGGAGCTCTGTCTTCACTTTTCCTTTTTCTTTTCTTCTCTAGCACTTCGTCCTACCACTGCATGTCCTCCTCCCCACCGAGGCTCAGATGGGTCAGCTTTGCTCTTTTTTTTTTTTTCTTTTTTCTTTTTTGGTTCTAATTTGATTAGTTTTAAAATTGTGATTTAAGTTTGTGTTTTGATTGAGAGCTCCGTCGATTTTGTGCTTCACCATTGTTTTCTGATGAGGAGAGAGTTTTTTCTAAAGAGAAAAGGGATGAGAGAGAAAGAATTATTTTTTTATTCAACTGGGTGAATATTGTTTAGAGGTGCTACAGTAATTGCTACAGTGCTCTCCATGTCAAGAGAGTTACTGTAGCAAATCTAAAAAAAAAAATTTGGACAGAGAGAGGCTGCTGAATTTTTTTTTTTTTTTTTTTTTTTCTTGTGTGTGTGGTTGCTCTTTATATTTGGCTTTAGAGAGCCTATTGGAGATGCTCTGACGATCCATTAACTTCTTATTAGGGTTGCCATCCTTAATTTTTAGGGGCTTGGAGTGGATTAGCCTTTTTTTTCTTTTTTCTTGGCCTGCTTGGGCTTCTAATCTTAAGCTAGCTTTTCTAGGCCTTAGGCTTGGCTTCTTCACAGGTTCCTTGCCTTAGGCAAATAATCTCTATTTTATGACAAATCTGGTCAGATAGCTGTTCTCCACACACCTATTAGCCATTTATATAACGTTCTGTTTGTTTCAGCATCAACGTTTTCTTTGGAAAATGGCTCATTTTCCAAAAAAACATTTTCTAGAAAACTATATCATTTTCCAGTATTTGGTAACGACCTTGAAAATGAACTTGAGAATGTTTTCTGGTGTTTGGTATGCAAATTTTAATTTTAATTTTTTATATTTCTTGTGTAATTTAAAACATGCGTATTATGTAAACTAACTAATGTAATCAATATTAAAAATAACCAAGAATGAATTTGGTTTTCATACTAAAATTTTGACAATATATACAATAAAAATTAGTTGTCAAATTTTTAGATCTCTACCACTCATCTTGCTCATATATATGGATAGGAACGTCCACACACACACACACACACACATACATACATACATACATACTACATACATATACATATATATATATATATCAACCATTGTCTATAATACATAAAATTGACAGGAGAGCACATTTTTAATAAGTACAAAAAACAATAACTTTTCATTGTCTACTATTTTGCTGGTACACTAATTGTCTACTATGGTCAACTAGAAGTCTTTAATATTACTCAAAATTATGTATTTATATAATGTATTTACATAATATCATCACTACATAGTATCTACATAATGTATCTATCACACAAAAAGATTATCCTATGTAAAGCAATTTAAAGTCATATAGGCATTATGTTTAAAATTTCCGTCTTTTACTTCATGCATTCTTTCTTTCTTTCTTCTTTTTTATTTTTTATTTTTTTTTATTTTAGTACTCTTATGTGCAAAAATAACTTATACATAGAATCCATCAAACCAAAAGTTTCTTAGAGAAAAAAATAAAATTGGCTTTGAAATTCAAAGTAAAGAATTGAGATTTTGGTAGAGAGGAATGAAATAATTACTGAGCAATGAGGGGAAAAAATGTACTCAAAGAACTATGTTATAAAGGGGAAGAGAAAAATGGAGAGAGAGTGGAAGAGAGAGATCTATGGAAGAGAAGAGACCAGAGTGAGTGACAGTGAGGGTGTGAGGAAAGAAAAAGAAAAGGGAAAAGAGAAAGAGTGATAGTGAGAGAGCGTACTGTGAGAGAGTGTGTTTTCCAAAAAAAAAAAAAAAAATTGGAAAACAAGCTAAAAACACAAACCTTATTTTTATTAGGATTTTCCATTGACTAAAGATAGTTTTTCGTTGATCACTTTTTTTTTTCTTTTTTTTTTTGTGCTACCAAACACTAAAAAAAATATCTTTACAGAAAGTTTTTCAACAAAACAAACCGCGCGTAAATGTTGCACAATTTTAAAGAAAATAATCAGAGTGGACCCGGGACCATTAGTTATTTTTTATATATATTGAGATGGGGATTTCCAAACCCTAAGCCCTCCCAACTTGCTCCTCTCCTTTCCCTATCTTGGATGGTTTCCAGGTAATATTAGCCATCAAAACTGGACTCAGAATTGAAAATTGATAAGATATTTTGGCCTGATACCAAATCGATGTCACACATTTATAAAAGCTGTCCACGAAAGCGATGGACTTCAAGTTTAGAACTATAGAAGCATGTGTTTAGGTTATTCAATTTAATTTTGGCTTAAAAAGATGAGTAATGTTTCGTACACGCACTTTAATGCACGCTTTTATACGTTTAAAAATAAATTAAAAAAAAAAAACCAACTGAGTTTGTGACTTTGCAACGGTACTTATCCTAAAAAGATTGAATTTAGAGGGCCAAAAAGGGGCTGAAACAAAGAACAAAGGATCCTGGAAATTTTATGGACAGCATGTCATCAACTTTGGTTGGGAATTATGGTTAGTTGACAGACTATTTGGTATGGACAATATGTGGGGTTCTAGGGAATTTAGGGACAGCTCCAAACCCAAAAAATTAAAAAGAGACGGGGCAGGTGTCACATGAATGCAAAAGATCACAGGTAAACCCAACCTTAAAATTCTTTTACAATTTTTTATTATTTCTTCATTCAATGCTCCTTTCTCTCACAATCCTAACACTACTAAAAAATACTAAAATATTAAATACACAAGCTACAGTAACTATACATATATACACAATTACACCTACTAATATAGGTATTTTTTAGATCACTGTGTAAAATAAACTACTTTTTATGTTTTGCAAAACTTTACCAGAGCTCATGCGATTCTTCTAACACTGCTCTAACACCCACCAAACTCTTTCAAAATATCAAAATCTTGAACTGCATCAAGCCATCAATGACTTTTAGAATTGATAATTACCAAATCTCGTGTCAACCGAGTGGGACCGGTTAGGCGACACACAGATGCTAATAACTGTGCGGAGTAAGAAAGTAATACAATTGCGTTTGTAAACATCGTGCATCTTTAGATTTTAGAAAAAGGTGATCAAGACAAGTTATTAGCATAATACCAGAAGGCAGTGATGATTATGCCTCTTTATATGTAGACTAATACTATAATCAGTCAAACAATCCATACAGTTATCATAATTGACAGCTTCAGCGCCTAGTCCAACGATTATTTCACTGGATGCCAATCGCAGTCCATCGCATTATTATTTTCAAAGCAAAAGCGAATCAAAGCCTATCTAGAAAATGTGCACTTGGCAAGCCGCCCCTATGCATAGAAATTAGACAGTATATGAAAGTTAAGCATCAAGTGTCTTGTGTGACTCAACTGATTGACATATTTTAGTGTTTCTAACGAATTAGATTTATGACATGTTTGGATTGAGAGAGAAGAGAGTTGGCCGGAAATTAGTGAAAATTCCAAGACAAGTACAATGGAAACAAATTTACTACGCTCATGGGTGTAGACTGAAAGCAAATCATCAAACATCCAAAATATATCAATGCACCTTTTGATCTTACAGAATAGAAACACCAATCAAACTAGACTATGATAAATTCCCTCAAGTGGGAAACCGAAAACATTATGAAGCTACTGACAGAAAAGAAAAAACAAAAAAATGCCCAAGATGGGAAAAACAAAAGGCATAAATATCTTCAAGAAACAAGGCGCATCCAGAAAACACATGTAATTTGATAGGATAAGCTAAAAGGACCCCGGAGCTTCCACCATTCAGTAACATAAACAAGAATGCCTACGAATTCAGAGTAGCGGCGAAATTAGTACCAAGCACCTTCTCCTATTAAAAACATAGAGGAGAAGCTCAACTCTAATCCATAGTTCACTGCTGTTCATCGTTCTTGGGTGCAGCTGCTGCTGCTGCTTCTTTGATCTCATCACACCATCATCCTACACCGAAACCAAAATTAACGCAGAACCAACATAAGATTGGATATAAAAACAACATTGAAGGCAAGAGAGCAAAGATATAGCTTTAAATAAGGTTCGAGTGCTAAACCTGCATGTCAGAGGTCCAAAGAGTGAGGTTATCACGGAGAAGTTGCATGATCAAAGTGCTATCCTTATACGACTCCTCGCCCAGGGTATCCAACTCAGCAATTGCTTCGTCAAAGCCTGATTGGCACAGCCAAAAAATAAAAGCACTAATAAGTAACACACATGACTCTACTAGTCTTCCCAAAACAACACAACTCCGAAACCAAACAACCATTGCCTAACCTGTGAAGCTAGCCTATGAACAATCTAGATCAAATGCAAGACAATATATACAAAGTGATACGGAATTCAGGTTCCCAACCTGTTTAGCAAGGTTGCAAGCGCGATCCGGGAATTCAGAATCTCATAATAAAACACAGAGAAGTTCAGAGCAAGTCCAAGCCGGATCGGATGTGTAGGAGCCAGCTCAGTGTTTGCAATATCCTGCATAAACAAACCTACATCAATGAAAATCGTCGAACAATTCGCAAAACCAAACAAATAACAATGAAATATATAGCAAAAAATTATTCGCAGGAAATAAAATTATACCAAATTAATTTAAATAAATGCAACAACAACAAGGACGTGAAAATAAATAAGAAATCAGATTTAATTAAAACAGTAAGGGTCCTCATAATCAATATATATATTACGCACAAATTTCTCAAATGAAATAACACGCATTTAAATTTTGGATCCAAACAAACCCTAACTCCCTAGGGCTAAGCATAATAGATCTGCATTTAAATCGAATGTATAAATATGATTGTATATAAGATACGAGAGATAGAAATGAGAAACCCTAAGATCTGACCTGAGCGGATTTGTAGGCAT
>JACAVU010000091.1:0-100653 GCA_014183005.1 Castanea mollissima
CAAGTGTTCTAATCTATTTTGAGGGTCAAGAGACCCTTAAATAACCTTTTACCAAGGTTTAAAAGATTTACCTACAACCCTTGATAAATAAGGTTATTTAAGGGGTCTCTTGACCCTCAAAATAAGATTTTATTTTATTTAAAAAAAAAAAACCACAATCATGCACTATATATATATATATATATATATAATATATATATATATATATAATATTATATATATACACATTCATGAAGTTAGACATGGTAGCAAGTGGTGGCAAATTGATGCTAACCATAAACCTGGCAATTGATTAAGAAAGCTTAAAACAAGAAATTAAGGACTGCACAAGAACCAAATACACAAGTGAAAAGTATAAACAATCCTGTATGATCAAACATCATTAGGGGAGAGAAGCATCTATAAACAAGAGCACAGGTCCAAAAGCAGCATAAAACAAAGCTACTACACTGATCATACTCAATTAAGCCAACAACCCATATAACATGGTATAATCTACATTATTTTGAGCACTCTGCATGCATCTAAGACATCTTCATAATTAAGAAGGTTGAAAGCAAACACAATGCACCACCTCAAAAGAGGTTCAAAGTTCACTAAAGCAATTCATTCTTTTGACAATGTGGCTCATAGTATTAAACCATTTTGCATGAAGCACAAAACCAAAACAGAGTCTGCTAATCATGTCACCTGGGTGGACTTCAATTGTTTCATATTCAATGCCATCTGTGAGGGCCTTTCCCATTAATAAGACTCCATCTGGCATTCCAAGATCTTTCCCTGCATCAAGAAGCTTCCTCAAAGCCTACATTCCAAAACCAAACCAGCATCAAACACATTGCTAGTGTTAGGGTCATTTACTAAGAGTTAGAATATTCCTTATTGTGCTTAGGATTTCATTCTTGAACACACATTAATCTCTAACCATACCACCATGGAAAATTAAACTATTCAACAAACACTAACCGTATGGTTCCGGGTGTACCAATCACCAATCATAATGGTTATATCCCCATCTGGGGTTCCAAAAGGAATTGGAATTATGTCCCGGTTATTGATAATAAAGCCGCCATACCCTCCTGATGCTCTCTGGAAATTGAGAGATGGAAAATAGAAGAAGCTCCCATCTGATCCTTAACCTGAAATTGGTAAGTCCAGTTCCACTTTGGCCCATTTCCCCCACGGCCCTTTGTCTGATCCCTCTGTACACGTTCTTCCGAGTTCTTTCTTTCTTTTTCCTCTTCCTTTGCAACTTGCTTGGCTTTCTCATCAGTATCACTACGCTTCTCACTCCCCTCTCTTCAATACCAAAAAAAATAAAAATCATCAGATTGGATTATATAATAAAGAACCACTAGTTATTAGAAATTTATTTTGTCAAACTGATAGTACAACAATTATAAAAGAAAAATACCACTACAATTAAATTACAAAGCAAAAAAAAAAAAAAAAAAAAACAAAGAAGCATTATTTTGGATAATAATAATAAGAAGAACCACTAGTTATTATTGTTAATAACAAATTTATTTGTCAACGTACAACAATCACACAAAAGAAAAAAAAAACCACTAACAATAAAAGAAAGCAAACAAGCAACGCAAGCTAAATGACACATGTCAACACCAAAGTATAAACTCAACAAATTGTGTCCATAGATGGGACCATTCATTGTTTCTATGCTTCCTGGCAAAGGTTCTACAAAATTTTAAACCCAAACCAAATGGTTAAATTGCAATTAGAAGGGATGATCTTTGACAAAGAAATCAAGGAAAATGGAAGAAAGATTTTTTTTTTTTTTTAAAAAAAAGTACCTAAGCATTTCTAGCACACTACAAGAAAATGCACAGTACAAGAACTAAACGAATAATTCCCCAACCCAATAAGCGGACCCACACTCTGTGGCCCAAAGTCCCCTAATAAACGAGCTGTAGTGTAAACTCAAAAGATAGTGTTCTAGATCCTTCCAAAGAAGACACGTTTAACAAGTCCAAACTGAACTGGAAAGGGATTTCCCATACCATTTCCAGATAAATTGGTCACTTTTATTTTATTTCTAAGTGGGCTCCATAACTCAAGATGCACATTTAGAGTAAACAAAATGTTCAATCTTTATCATTTGGACAATTCGGACATGCTACTTTAGAGGGAGACAAAAGCCTGCATATCATAGCTGCCCGTACACTATAGCAGAGAAGCAACTTATAATTTCCATCTATCTACAAATTTTCTGGGTAAGATGATGAGTGGAAGGGGAACATGGGAAACTCAACTACAATGCATAATATTGCAAGTACAAATCACATTTTCTTGACCAGATTCGTTGAAATAAGCCTTTAACTTGAATCTTCAAATTCCCTAATTAATAGTGATCAATGCTGAAAATTAATAACATAGGCCTACCTCTAATTAGATTATTCAAAATAAAGAACAAAAAACAGATTCAAATTGCACTTGATGTATGAGTTACAATTCACCAGCCACCTAATTGATCTGCTTCTTGTTGACCCTACAGTGAGACATATTTTGATTGCTCCACTTTGTCTTTTCCTTCACATCACTAACATATGATTTATTATTCTACTCACAACAAGGGGAAAAATTCTTTTGTTGCTTCTTCTTTTGTTTATTGCTGTCATATCATTGACACATGTCAACTCATACTTATAATCCCCTTGACACTTCAAAGGGAATAAGATTCTATTCAATGATATGGTATTATTATGCTCAAGCTATGAAACGCCTAAGCAAATATACAAAAAGAAAATTTATGTCTTAGAATGACTAACATGGCCTAGAAGCAGGTTTCAAATAACTAGAACCACAGTATGGTGACGGCTTTCTTTTTCAAGGTGATTGGTGGAAAATTTCACATCAAAACCATACAATAATTAACAAGTAATAATTTCACCAGTCCCCCAAGCATAAAATACGAATGACAGTAGATTAGAAAATTACCAGTAATTCTTTTAGTAGGATCAAATGTGAACATTTTCTCTATGAGATCATGGCCATGGATGAACATGTGAATTATATGTGAGGGATTTCTTTTTTGGAGTTTCATTTGATCGCTGGATTCAAATGATTGAGATGTTAATCGTTGGCATTCTTGTGTAGGTGCATATTTCTAATTCATCCAAATTATTTATAATTTAAATCCATGGGTCAACACACTCATGGTTGCATACTAACACTTAAATCTAATTCATCCAAAGCAACTGAAAATCCAATTACTCCAAAACCAAATAAACAAATACACATTTTCGTTCAACACACAGATAAAGGAACTTACAGCCTAGTGAGATCCAAGAGATTAGTCACAGCAGTAGGGAAAGTCCAACGATCGAAACCGCGTAAACTCCTCTGCAAAAATTGAATCCAATTTAGCTCAAAACAAGCTCCTAATACACAATCACATTCTACAAAATTCGAATAAAAAAAATTCATCAATTGTGAAATTCCAAAAAGAGACAAAGAAAGAATCAATATTAACATAATTCTATAAACAAACACACACAAAGGTTCAGATCAGTTCTGTATGAAGTGTGGTAAAAGTTGGCATTAAAAAAATCACACAAACTATTAAAGTTGATGATGTAATTGACACTAGAGACGCAAGGACTCAAAGCAGAGACAATGCAACTACAGGGCATCATGGCAGAGTTCACATTGCAGGTGCAGGGTGTCTTAACAAGTTGAAGATCAACATAGCAAACTTGGAAGGAATTCAATAACAACAGAGCATAGTTGGGCTAGCAGTGAACTTGACTCGTTTGCTAAATAATCATGCACATAACTTAACGGGAGCTGGACATTTAAAAAACACAGCTTAAACTGATATTTCTGATTCTCATAGATACCACATTTTACATTGTCAAAGTTTCATTTAACTTTCAGTAAATAAATTTATAGCTTGATTTATGAAATACCTGTCAATAAGTGCCACTAAGAAGGTCACTGGTATTTAGTAAAACAATCTTACATTTCTACTTTTGCTCATTCATTTAATTTGCAATTCAGGCGACACAACATTAGATTAGCACTAAAGATCTCTCCTCGCAATTTCTAAGTTCTAACATTGATCAGACCAAGTAAACACTTAGTTCAACTGTTCAATTATATAAATGCTAAAGGAGACAGTCAGGCCAACTAAGCATTCATAGTTTAGACTACCACTGATATTTATGCTCAAAATTTCTTGATGTTGGTGCTCCATTGCTCTTCAGAGAAAAAGGGGAATCAAAAAATCATTAATAACCCTTAAGCCCACGGCGTTTTAGTTTCTTTGGCCTTTCAGGTTTTTCAAGTCCTACAATTACATAATTGCTAATTCAAGTGCTGATTTTTCAAACTTGACACAGCTTAATCAAACTTCTAGTTCCCCCATAAAGAAGGCATAACCTTCTTGAAAGTCCTTTGCACCCCCTCCTTTAGAGAGAGAGAGAGAGAGAGGGAGGGGGGGGGGGGGAGGATACTTGTGGTAAAGACTTGAACCAGCAGAACACCGTCAAACACAGTGTCTCACAACTGGAATGAACTTGCATTTTACCCAGATATGAACCATATATAAGGCCAGGAAGGTTACCTTTTCAAAGAGTATTTTTTCATGCAACTTATGACTGTGTGAAGTTAACAGAAAAGAGAACTAAGAACTATATTGGAGAAGTACGCACTGTTCACTTCTTCCACTTGGTCATATAAATAGATGTTTTTTACCATAGTTAGACTTTGTAATGAAATTGAATGTTGATACTATCCAAACTTACTTCTCAAGCTTTATATAAACACATGTAGCAGCACGATATAGATCAAAGGCCATTTGTTCCTTGTCATCCTCTTCAAGAATAGAACAAGCTTCAGTGTAAAGTTGAATAGCTTCATCAGGAACAGCATCTTCAAGAGCACTGTAATAGAAAGTAATACTTCAGTTAGTTTGCCAAAGACATTCCAAATTGAATGGTCAAACTTGGGAAGAAAAGGGAGGAAAAACATGGTCAGAGGCTATAAGGTCAGTTCTATGATTCTATGCCATACGGAGAAAGGAAGTAGAAGAACAAACAGAGAGACTAAAGCACAAGAAAAGACACAGACAGAGGCATGCATATTCATACAAGTCAGACTCCATTGGCATAGGCATGCATATATATTAGTAATGAAACTATTTACAAAGTTTTAGCCCACCTTCCTCTTTGTTCTATTGTAAAGAAAATTGAGCATTAAAGAACTTGGAAAATAGTGAAGAGATGTGTTGAAAATAGACAAGAAATGAAGTTCCACACCAAGTAAGTAATGGTGGTCTCAAAATTCAATGGGCACTGATAGGCTCATTATTTCTTTCACATGACATTTGAAGCACAAACTATCATCCAAATTGAGCCATCAATGTAAACGGGACAACGGTGAATCAATGTTACAATTTCATAAAATTAATCCATTTCTATTCTTTTCTTTCTGACCATTCAATTATATCATAACAAGCGAGGAGGAGGATTCAAACCCCAGTTCTCCTCACAACGAAAACCAAGCAATGCCACTAAGCTACAACTACAATACATGAGGATGACTGCCAAATTCTACTCACAATTAATGCAAAACAAAAAGGCGCAACGAAATCAGTCTATATAAAGAGCAATAACATTACCGGGCACCCTTTGCAAGAGCATCGGACGCGGGTTGTGGTCTGCTGCAGACCATGTAAAGCTCAGAATACCTCCATATGACCAAATTAGCATCACTGTAACAATTGAAGTCATTAACAATCTCCTCATCCTATAAGCAAATGTATAAATATATATATTCCCATACCAGATTTAAAATTTAAGTAGAATATGCAGCACAGCATCAACCAATTTCTATCAAGATATATTCTAAATACACATACACCCCTTACCAATTGCAAAAACCATAAACCCCATAAGTAAATTAACTTTACTCATATCATAAGCAAATAATCCCATGTATGCAAATTTATACCAAAATTTTGGAACCCAATGAATTTAACACAGTTTTCAACCAAAATCAGTTCCTTATTAGGTGGTTAAAACAAAGAATCATCGTGTTTTAACAATTAGTAACACATATTCATATGCTACACAAACAAACACACACCATTCATAAGAAAACCACAGTCTATAAAAAAAATAGCATAAAAAATCTAATGCTGAGCGATTAAACCCTAGACGTACCAAATGGCTATGAAATCAGAATCGCACAGAGACATATCACAAAGATTTCAACAAGTGATAAAAAGTTAGCACTAAAATTATTCAGTAATTCGCATAATCCAACAGTTCAAAACCCTAGAAATCCATAAAACTCCGATACTGAAAAGAAATGAAATTTCAGAAACTAAACTAACGAAGTTGATCGCATCAATTAGAACCAATCCATGTCAGATGAAAAATATCATAGCATTGTTCATCTTTCTTGTTCAGAAAAACTTCGAAGCGAAGGGAAGAAAATTTTGAGAGAGAGAGAGAGAGAGAGAGAGACGTACTGTGAGAGTGAAGGTTTTGCTTGTTAAATTCATTATCATATTGCACAAAATCGCTGATCGTCGAGCTCTATGAGATCTCCATGATCGACGAGCTATGAGAGTGATAAGAACTTTGTGTTGAGAGCTCTGCGATTTCTATGCTCTGAGTGATAGAATGCTCTGAGCTCTGCGATTTCTTTATTTCACCCCCATTTATATCTAAGGAGCTTTGCGGGGCCCTATGAGAGTGATAAGTGTTTTGTTAGTTAATCTGTTTTAAGTTGATATAATACGGCTATAGTTTTAAATTTAGTTGTGGGCTTTTTGTAAGGGATGAAATTTTGTTGTGAGTTTTTTTTCAAGGGCTGAAAAATTTGTAATATTTTACCAAGGGTTTTAGTTGAAAAAATTGGTGAGTTTTTTTTTTTTTTTTCATTATTTCATGGGTGCTTTAACTTATTTTGAGGGACCAAATAACATTTGAAATAAAGTTTAGTAATAAAACCCTCTGCATTTTTATTTATAGATTGTATCGACAGATTTTAGTAAACCCTCGATAAAAAAGTGTTGAAATAACCACACTTTGTTGTAGTGAATATCATAAGATTTGAATCTATGATTCTACTATTAATAATGTACTAGCATTTAACTCGCGCAATGCGTGAGATCATTTTATGAATTAGAAACAATTAAGTTAATATAACAATACATTGAATTCAAATTTGTCAAGGGCATGTTGTACAGCCCCTCATTTGTCCTACTTGCAGGAGTGCTATCTATAATACAATATCACTCCATTAAAATCAACTCCAATTATCTTTTATAGAATTTAAAATATATATATATATATATATATATATATATCTTATGTTACAATGGTGTCCATCTAGAAAAAAAATGAAGCACATAGTGAGCATCATATGTCCTTGAAAATACACAGGCCCAACCCAAAGCAAATTAACCACAAACTAAAGCCCTTTTATGTTGGGGTGATTTTTTTTTTTTTTAATAATAAGTTTTTGGTTTATAGAGATAAACCTAGCCTAACTCACAGCACATACTTTGAAAACATTCTGTTTTTTCACTCTTCAATTTCCAATGAAGAGGAAAAACAAAATGTTTTCCTTGTTAATATGTCAAGCTTACCACACCAATGAGCCAAGCTCATCTAATAAAACAACTTCAAATTGTTAACTGCATGCTAGATCCAAACGCAATGGACATAGTTAGAACTTAGAATTAGTGGAGTCAACGCATAAAGTGAACTCTAGAACAAATGTAAACTACCTATGCAAATTGAATCAAGATGTAACTAAGCAAATGAATTATAGGTGGTTTGAAATTGAAACATGACCAACAATTAACTTTAAAACCAACCCCAAATAGCAAGCCCACCCAATAACTGAATGCACAATTCAGCATACTTGTATAAATTAAATATACAAAAATAAATCTATAAACTTACCTAACACCAGCATCACCAATAATATCAATTGGCATACCAATCAAAATGTGCATACCAAGCATTCTAGCCATAACAATTGGACAATGCCACTTCATCTTCATTTCAGGCCTCATCATACCCATCACACCACACCAACCATTATTGATTGTCCCATAAGTAGCTCTCATACCTAAAAGACCAAAAATCTAACCCAAAACAGACTAAAAATAACCCAATCCCTTCCAAAAACAAAGCAGCTACTTGTTTTTTCTCTCCCTAACTCTTGTGCTTTTGTGGTTCTATTAGTCTAACTTAAACAACCTAAAATTGAAAATTGCATTAAGATGAAAATAGTATGACACACAAACATAGAAATTAGCAAAGATCAAATTACTTGCAGCAAGTAAGCTATTTAATAGAATTTGCAAATTAAATTTTCTCAAAGAATCATGCCAAGTAGAAATTGTCCATCAAAAGAATAATTCTGCCACAAAAAAGCTTACCATAGATATAGGATGGCAAGATGCAGAGCAATAATTTCAAAGAACAAAATACCCATTGTTCCTAATTTCCTATTTCTTTGCCAAGTTTACATTCTATTACATATTCGAATTTTTTTTTTACATGCTCGAATAGATTATATAATAATATATATATATATATATATATATATATTTAAAAATCAATAGAAATAAAGGGGGAAATCCCTAAACTTACCACTAAATTATGATTTCATTGTAACACAATTACATGCCTCAATCACTGTGATTTGTGAACTCTTTGACCTTTACATCACAACGCTAGGAAAAATATTAAAAAAAGAAGCCCTCAAAGAACTTGTAACAACGAAATAAAAAGAACATAGAGAACCAAATTATAAAGAGGAGCAACATGTGATAAATAACACCTAGTATGAATTTTCAAGTTAAATACATAGATAACTATCACAATCAAATTTATAAATGATTGGATTATAGTATATTTATGAACTGCAACAAAACAAATATATTTCTTTCAAATATTATAAGCACTAAGTGGTTGGTAACATCCCCTGCGATGGATACAAAATTTTAGCCAAAAAAAGAAAGTTAAAAAGAGAATGATGAGAATATCCTTGGAAGAAATTTGGTGAGAAGCCACTTGATTGTTGTCAGCTTCATGTTCTTTGTCTTAAACTTCTTCTTCATCTGAGAAGAAGTAGATCAAACGAAGCAATAATTTAGATCAAATGAAGCTAATTTATCCAAAAGAGAAAAATAAAATGAGGCTAAATTAAAACTGCAAATATTCAAGAAGTTTAGACATCAAATTTAGCACCAACTTTGATAAGACAATTACATTTATAAAAAAGTTCAGCCTAACCTCAAGTAAATTTCCTCAGGAGCAAAATAGTTGTAGAACCCAAATGATATGTTTCCCATATTATATTCAACAAATTCCAAGTGGGAAAATTCATCTAAAAAGTGTGATGCACTGACAAAAATTAAGATTGTATCCATCAACTTCTAAAATAAATTTATATATACTGGATGGAAACCAATTATAGAAACTATAAAGAGCTTTTTTTTCCCCTTTAATATTAAGAATGATGTACAATATGATCAAATTAAGGCTCCATTTGCATCCATATAAGAATTATATACTCACCAAAATATAAGCGTTTAAAGCCTATAGGGATTCTCTATGAAATAATTTATTTACCACTATCGTAGATACAATAGAATAATGATTTTGTAGCTATGAGTAGAGGTGCATAAATCATAATTACTCACCATCCCCCATAAAATTCATTAATTTATACATACACAGATAAATGCTATAGTGTATGTAAACATGTTAACCACAGTGAACATGAATGTGAAACATTTTAAGCAATAACATGAAGTAACAACTTTTTATCTACTAAAAAGAATTGCATTTAAATATTCAATTAGAATTACTTAAATACTAATGGCATTTGCTAATTAGTTGCATGCTACATCAATAAAAAATTTCAATTAACATAACATTTATCCTCAACTCCACAAATTGTAGATGACTTCATAAAACAAAACTTAGCTGAAGTTAAATAAGCGCCACTAATTATCCTTGGGCGAAACAAATTGAAGTTACATGATACATCAAAAAAATTTCCATTAACGTAGCATTTATCTTCGACTCCATAGATTGTAAATAATTTCAATAAAACAAAAAAAGGAAGTACCAACTCACTTTTAGTTAAATAGTGGCAGCACCAAATGTTACTAAACAAAATAGAAAAGAAGAAATCGTTGGACTTAGGAAAGTACTAATTGCATATGTTGCTTGCGATTAGCTTTCA
Organism: Castanea mollissima; assembly: GCA_014183005.1. Taxonomy (NCBI): domain Eukaryota; kingdom Viridiplantae; phylum Streptophyta; class Magnoliopsida; order Fagales; family Fagaceae; genus Castanea; species Castanea mollissima. The sequence continues at coordinate 10,237 of JACAVU010000091.1, forward strand.
CTGTTACAATGTTTTTAAAGCATAAAACTCTACCATAGTGATTTATCTGTAAAAAAAAAAAGAGAGGCATATCACTGACATAATCCTTATGGAAAAAGGACTAAACTTTGCACAATACTGAAAAGGAAAAAAAAATTAAAGTAAAAATAAAAATATGAAACAAACTGAAACCAATAACTTAGTAGTCCTTTTTTGCTTAGTTTTTTTCTACAAACAAAACTAAGTTTGAGTGCTTTCAAAGAAACTAACTATCACTACTTGATATAAAAAGAAATCAGAAACCGTGATATCAAAGACATATACCTCACCATCTTTGTCTAAGACCCCAATATCGCCATTCACATCCAGTGGAGTGATATCCCTCTACTTGTGAACCACAACACAGGCATCAAAAACACATCAAATTGTGCCCAGGACTAAAATAATAGTACCTATACAAATAATTTGACATTAAGTCCTCACATCAACGCAATAAGCAACAAAATAATAAATCAGAGAGCGTTAAAAAGATCCATGCATTCTACTTTTATTACTTCCATTACTACTTAGAACCAACTTAGCTTCTTCCTCATTTAGACTTTGTTCCACATGGAGATTTATATAACAGTAAATAAAATCACAAAAGTTAAGTTAAAGGGTAATTTCATCCAATTATTCATTTCTATTAGGGGCTGGCAAAATGAAATAGGGTAGGTTATCAAAAATCAAATTCTAAAAAAGAAGAAAAAGAAGAGCAAAACACCTAGGCATTTTAACAAACACTATGCGTTCAGACACCCTAAACAAAACAACTTCTAACCAAATCCCTCAAACCCAAATTTAACTCATCTATTTAAACTAATTAAACAAAACTACTCCTAATCGAAAAACCTAGATCATAATAGCATCCCTCAAAGAATCCACGTTAATACTACTAAAATACGTAGATAAGGAAAAGCCCAATTGCCATTTTTATTCCTACCCTGTTCGTGTGGCTTTATTTTTTGTAGAATAATCCATTGCTCTATTTTTTACCAGACACCATAAATAGATACCCACACATCAATTTAACCACATACCCAACAAAACCAAATCTAAGGTAACCCAGAAAGTTTAATAAAAAAGAATCCAGCCAAATTATTAAAAACTTATCATAATTAATGCACAAACTGAAAAGTAAAGAGAAACTAACCGGTAGAGAAATTGGAAGACGTTCTCTGATTGCAAACTATTTAACATGGGCAATGGAAGGTTTTTTTTTTTTTTTTTTTTTCCTTTTAATTGGGTTGATTGGGATTAAGGCTGTACTTCCAACCACTTGATGTTTTTAGTGGGGTTTTCCCGCGGTATATGGGTGGAGGCTGGGCTAATGGAAAGAGAACTCAATGGTTAGGGTTTTTGGTTTTAAGAAAGACAGAGAGAACGGCTGAATTTGTCGAAGGAAAAGGAGAATCGGAACGGAAGAAACTCTGTGTCTGCATTCTGGTGGTCGGAGTATGGCGAGAAGACCGGGGAGGCAGGATCCTCTCTCTTTCTCTTTTTCTTTCCTCCGTGTCTTCATCGCCTCTCTCTTTCCTCTTTCTTTCTCTGTGTCTTGTAGCCTTTCTCTCGATTTCATCGCCTCTCTATATTTCGGCGTTTTTTTCAGATTTAACTACAAAACAACAAACTATATCATTAGTAAGCAAAGGTTTGAAACAAATTGGTTTCTAACATTCGAGTTTATTGTACTCGATTTTCGGCTTATTTTTTTCCATCGTGCCCCTAGCTGACCTGGACTGGGAGTGGCTGAGATGGACTAGCAGTCCCTAGGCACAAAATCGAGTCCTTGAGCTTGATTTTTTCGCCATAAAAATCGAGTTCAACGTGGTCTTTCTTTTGGAGACAGGCCGTGCTGAATTGAAACAGAAATCGAGTTCATTGAACTCGTTTTTGGTCAAGAAAATCGAGTTCAATGAACTCGATTTCTATTGTGCACAACATTATCACGTGACTTTAATTAAATCAACTGGGCTCGTTGGTCACGTGATCACTTAAAGTAAATCGAGTCCATAGACTCGATTTTTGGTCACCCATAATATTTGGGCACGGGATGTAACTCGAGTGAAGGAGGCTCGATTTGTTTGCTTCTAAAATCGAGTCTCCTGAACTCGATTTCTGTGAATGGTCCCCAACCCATCCACGTGTCATGTGGGTCTCAACTGAGACCTTTTTCCCCCTTACCCGGCTCACACCCTCTCTTATGCTCTCATTTCTGTTCTGCTCTCACAGCAACATCACTCCACAACCCATCACTCACACAACTTACTTCATCACTCACAACAATTACAACAATTACACTCAACTTTCATCTCTCTCAGTAATGTTTTTTACAATATTGATGATATTTATTGTTAGTATAATGGTTATTTGCTAGGTTATTTTTTTTAAGAAACAATTAGAACATATTAGGAAAATTTTGTTTTTTTTTGTTTGTTAGTGTAATATTGTGATTATTTGTTTTGTTTGTTTGTTTGTGGTAGTTTATTAGTATATTGTGATTATTTGTTAGTATATTGTGATTATTTGTTAGTTTTTTTAATTATTATTATGATTATTGGAAATATTGTGATTAATGTTATTATAACATATTTGGGAATTTTTTTGTTGTTAGTGTAAATATTGTGATTAAATTATTTGCTAAGTTTTTTTTAGGAAATTAATATTGTGATTGTAAATTATTGTGATTAATTATGTTATTACAACATATTGGGAATATTTGCTTATTTTATGTTAGTGTAATATTGTGATTAAATTATTTTTCTAGGTTTTTTTAAAAAATTAATATTGTGATTAATTATTGGGAATATTAGTATTGGGGAAATATTTAGTACCAAATATTGTGATTATGCTAGGTTTTTTCATTCAAATTAATATTGGGAATATTTAGTACTAATATTGTGATCAATTGTAGGAATATTTAGTACTTTTAGGTTTTTGTCATTGGTATGAAATGATTATGAGTTTGATACCTAAGACACCTATTACAGTCTTTTTAGTGTAAATTATTTCAAGATATAGTTGTTTCAAATTTGTAACAAAAATTTCAATGGGTAACTAGTGCTATAATATTTTGTTCATCATATCTTATTTGAATGGGTTTTGAAAGTCATGCCTCTAGAATGATTTGGATGTGAGTATATGCAAATTGGTTGAGGTTAGTATTGTTGGCATGTCATACCCAAAGTTTGGTGATTGATGTTTGATTGAGAGTTATAAATTTGTCACTAACACAATTGCACTTGATGATCTATAGGTTGATAATGATCTATATAAATATATACTACGGTGGATCCCTTAGCAATGCCAACCCTTATGACGGATTTCCATTTCAAGGTCGGGTATCCAGTGCTGTTATATGATGATACGCCATAAGTTAAAGACCTTGAGTGATTTGAAGATAAAATTATAGAAGAGCTGCAACTGAACCCTGCTTTGCATGACATACATATTACTTTCCGTTCTCCACATGAAGTCCTCAATCAACGCATTAATTACAGATATATGGCGATAACAGAAGACAAACATGTGAAGTTCATGTTTCACAAGATGCGTCAATGGGAACAAGTAGCAAATTTTGAGTTGTACGTCACTTTGGAGCCGCGTGCAGAAGTCGGCATAGAGGATATTGTACAAACAACTACATCTCTACAGTTTGCAGTCCTAGATGATCAGTGCACCACTTTGGGAGGCTATACCCCCCTTTTCAAGAGACACCAAGAACAGTTGAGAGAGAACCTGGCAATAGATATGAAGATCAATTTTGTACACATCGAGGTGAATCCTCTACAGTTCCAGTAGTTGAAGATGAAGACGAACACTGTGTTGGGGAAGATCTTAACGATAGAGATGAGTACGAAGAGAGGATTGAGCGAGGTGACTTTGATAGGGGTGTTGATGACCATGAAATTACTCTCAATCCTAATGTTGATGATATGGATGAATGTGATGAAGATGATGCAAACCCTACTGTTTAGTTCAGCATGTTACAAATGCAACCCCCGTTTATGAACCTCCCGCCTTATCATTTTTATGAAAATACTTGGGAAAATATGGTTGATCCTGAAGTTGGTGAGCAAGCATTTGCTTCTTCTTGGAATGCGGACATGAATTTTTGTACGGGGTTGATTTTTGCGAATAAAGAAGCGGTGAAACGTGCATTAACAATTTATGCCGCAAAGCATAACAAAACTTTCTGACTAGTAGGTCGACCAAAAGACTGTATGTGAAATGCATGGATGAGTCATGCAAGTGGTACGTTGGGGCATCATGAAGCCTAACAGGGAACATGGATGGTCACATCTTATGGGGGTCCTCACAGTTGTATGACCCTTGGCATGGCTCTTGATGGTAGAATGATGGATTGTAATTTTCTTGCGCAGAATTTGTTCCAATGTTGCGAGAAAATCACACACGGTAACAATCAACACCTAGAGATTACATCAAAGGGAAGTATTATGAACATAAGCTTTCTTACTATAAGATATGGGATGCGAAACAAAGGGCTATTGTAAAGATATTTGGCGATTGGAAGAGTCTTACAAAGGCTGAAAAAGTTGTGGTTGGCATATTTGGATCAAGAAGTTGGCACCCGTTACTGGTATCTCACTGAACCGAGGGAGGAAGGTGTTACAATATTGCGATATGTATTTTGGGCTTTCGCTCCTTGCATTGAAGGATTCAGACATTGTACGCCAGTATCAGTATTGATGGGACCCATTTGTATGGTAAATATCGGGGGTGTTGATGATTGCAATGGCCACCGATGCAAACAACAAGTTTTACCTCTCGCCTTTGCTGTTGTGGACAAAGAGTCAGGGCCTAGCTGGAGGTGGTTTTTAGATTGCGTCAGGTTTGCACTGGGGGATGTGATAGCAAATAAGGACATATGCATAATTTCTGACCGACATAAGGGTATTCGAAACGCAATTGCAAACTGGCCTAGAGATGATAATGGACGAGTACGAGTATACCACAGATATTGCCTTCGACATGTTGCTAGCAACTTCAACACGCATTTTCAGGACGCCACTTTAAAGTCATTGGCCTTCAAAGCGGGGTATGCTACTCAGGAAGCTAAATTTGAGTTGTACATGCAACCTATCAAGGAAGCCGAGATCGAGGCCCTTAGGAAGAAATCAGCCACTGAACAAGAGGTAAGTGAACCCTACAACAATAATTTTCAAAGACCTCAAATGATGTAGTGGAAGCCAATACAACTACAATAACTGGAGGACACATTTCCTAATCTTCTTCCACTAAAAATTTCCAATATGAAATTTTGTATATTTGAGTATAACACACACTATCAATTAGTGAACAGCAATCTCTTAGGGGGGGTTCTTTTTGTATGCTTCTGTTGTACTCTAGTTTCAAAAGAGGTCATTATTTTACAAAGGAAAAATGGGATATACCGCCAAACAAAAATCAGATGAACAAACTGCCCAGAAAATAAGAGATAAGCTTCTTTTCCATTCCAATGTTACATAGCATGGAAGTAATTATTCTCACAAATAGGCACTAGGCAACTAACTATATATAGTGAGAATAAGAATTAAACAGTTTACAATTGTTAACACCCATAGGACTAACTTTGAATAAGCACAAAAACGAAGTGGGACATTATTATAGTACCTTACATTTGAAAAGGCTTTCAACATGACCAACTACCTCACCTGTCAAAATTAAGCTCCACAGTCTCAACAAATTAACATGAAAAAAAAAAAGAGACAAAAACACAAATGTTGAATTTAAGTTGTATAACCTGGGAAAGGCAATTGAAGACCATGGTAATGGTGTTTCTGAAGAGCACAGTTTCCTATGGCACTTGACGCTTACGCTGTCTTGTATAATGTCTGGTATGTGGGGGAAGTGGTACCGCATCTCCCTGGTCAGGCTCCTTGCCTTGCTGCAAAGACGAAGTTACAAAGAAACAATGGATCAAAGGCATTTTAATACCAACTATAACAGCAGTCACAGAAGTATTCAAAGCTAGTAAATGACCAATGCATACCGTGGGGCCAGCCTTGTGTCCAGCTTTGTGACCACCTGTTCCACAAGGAGGTGCTTTTCTTGTGCGTTTAGGCCGACCTTGTGGGGGTGACTGTAGCTCATCAACTTGCTCATTCTCGACATGCACAGCTGGTTGATTTGCTTGACTCCCAACAACTGAAAATACTACAACTGTGGGGGAGGATGGTGTAGTGGATTCAATGTGACTGAGGCTCATAGTCATAGGAGCTGTATGCAGTCCAGGAGTGGGCATGAACGACATGGAGTCACTATGGGGTGGTACATGGTGTATATGACCAATGCTGTACGAGGGAGATTGAGTGTGCATGACCTGAGGGGTGTCATTGAAATCAATGCCGAGATCAAAGGATGGTGGAGTAAGGGATGGATGAGTGGGGTCAGAAAATGTACATAGGGTGGGTGAAGGGATCTCGGGAGAAGAAGATGCATGTGCAGTGGGTACAGGGATCTGTAGGTCAGGAAATGCGGGAGTAGTACGAGGAGGGATCTCTAGGGAAGGAAATGCATGTAGGGGTGGAGGGAACTCTGGGGCAGGTGATGCATGTGGGGGTGGAGGGAACTCTGGGGCATGATAAGCATGTGAGGGTGGAGGGGGTTGATTTTGGCCTTGATGGGGTGCAACACATTGGTCATGGCTATGGCTGGCAGGAGTTGAGCTCGTGCTTGGTCGTGCATTATGTTCTGGCAGTTCTGGATTTGCTGTATCCGCATCTTCCAAGGGAAGATGGGCAGCTAGACGATGAAGGCGATCCACTTCCTTCAGCATAGCTGTAATCAGCTTGTGCTCAGGACTGTCTACTACATAACGCATCAACATTTGCTTGTGCATGGCGACTTGCAAATGTTGTAATACAATTAGTACACGTAACGCAAAAATGGTAATACGCAACAAAATTTGGAAAGAAAGGTCAAAGCGATTACCGTAATAAGAAGAGAGGCGCTAGTGTGGTCGACAAACCTCCATGTGACTTTACCATACCAGCCGAAGTATGGATAAACACTCGACATAGCACCCTCTAGTCGTGCTCCATGACATAGTTTCTGTGCTCTCGTATTCCATCTTGGATGTGGCTAAAATGTCTGACCCTCCATCCACTTCATCTTCCCCCTCAAGTCTATCTTATGAAGGGCATTGTCAGTATCAACATCTTCGGGAATTTCTTGCACCATCCCAAACTGACGAAGAACACGATCCGGTGTATGTTTCTCTACTAGCCAGAAACATACAAGCGGCACCCTCGCCGTCCACATGCCCCGTCCTGCTACATAGAATGCAGGCAAGTGGCCTAATTCGGCTTCATATGGTTGCCACACCACCTGTAGTAGTAAAAAAAAAGCGCAACACATTATGCAATGTTCAATTATTTTGAATTGACATATTTTACAGTTATAACAGTATACACTAAGATAACATTACAAGAAACACAATTTGGATACCTGGTTGGGATACATAGAATCTAGAAGCTGACGGTACCGAACTAAACAGATTTCGGCGGGGCTATTCTTCGTGCTCACGACCCAAACCAACCTACAATGAAGAAAGAGGAAATCAATATCTACCAAATATGCAATGTAATAAAAAATAAAAAGGATATGTATGTTGTATGGTGTAAAGTTCAATGTGTCATATCGTTTAAAATGATGGATCCAAAAAAAATAGAGAGAATCGGTCAAGGAAGAGACTTACTTAGTAGACATTGGCGAAGATGGTAATGGTGGGCCATATGCACCATCTGGTGGGAGGTCCATCCTTGGGCACAAAAATGGGAATCTGGACCATGCCCAATATTGAACGAGTATTAAGGCCCCACCAATCTGACTAGCGTTTTTGTCGGTTGCCCTACATAACTCTCTATACAACCATGCAAGGCAAGCGCTCCCCCAACTGTACCGAGGTGGATTGTGAAGGTCCCTCAACATCTGCAACCACATCGTATGCACCCTATCGCCAGACTTGTCAACGAAAATTGTGTCCCCTAGGAGTGCTAGAATATAACACCGTGCATACTGATGCACAACAACCTCTTCTGCACCATCGGGCAACCCTTGGTCAATTTTTTCAAGTAGCTTCTTGATTTGGATCCTCTGTCCTTTAAGCACCACAGAATTAGTAACAATTCCAAGCATTTCTTGACATTCAACAGCCCACTTCAAGGCACAAGTTCCAACAATTGCCTCACCATCGATTGGAATCCCCAACAGAACCTCCAAGTCTTGTAATGTGATCGTCATCTCACCATGTGGAAGGTGGAAGGTGTGGGTTTCAGGCCGCCATCACTCAACAAAGGCCATTATCAAATTATGGTCAAGCTCTCTAAATGGGGTCCTATACAACCCCTCTAATCCAATTCTCTTGACAATGTCGAGGACGCGATCATCCACCATCGGGCTTCGTTTTCGAAACTCCTTATTACGACCACGACATTTCAATACCCCTGGATCCTACACATGATAGAACCATGATGATGAGATGCAATATGCCAACTTATTTAACGAAGCGTTTGTAGTCTCCTTTTTTTTTTATACAAAAACCAAAAATACAAAAGCTATATATCAACATTAAGGTTATGCTCAAGAAGAATTACATCAACAAAATCAGGATTATAGCCTAAAACGAAAATGATAGAGGTAGATAATTATTAAGTGACCATTTTGCAAGAGCATAAGCAATCTAACTCAATCCAACTAATGGGCATGACTATGCATTCAAAGCTACTGATGTCATTGACAAACTAAGGATTTTAGAAATGAAAAAAAAAAATCAACATAATGTAAAAGGATAAGAAAAGAATATAGAAATTCAGCAGGTCGTCGATTTTAATTTTACCTTGCCTTCCCAAACAGCAGACGATCGATGTTCTATTAGAAACCTTAACACCGAAGGAACCCTAGGACCAGGACCGAACTCATTAACCACCTCAGCAACGGCAGCCATACTACACAAATTTTAGGGAGTCAAGAGTAATATAAGCCCATGTTCAAGATAAATTGGCAAGAATCTCAATGTATAGCCTAATTTATTGCACAATTCTCCAAATACCACTATGCACACATATAAAGATAATTTTCAAACATTTTGTTCCCTAACATCGTTTTCAAACTAATTACGAAACTAACATCTCAAGTTTCTTAAACTCGATTTCACTGTTGCAACTTAAGTATCAGAAACTTGAGTTCCACGGGAACTTGACTCTTTAACACTCGATTTCTCTTAAACAAAAACAGAACCAAAATGAGAAATTGGCATAAGACACCCATTTTCAAACATATTTGTTAGTTAACATCGTTTTCAAAGTAATTAGCAAACTAACATTTCGAGTTTCTTAGACTCGATCACCACAACTTTCACCAGTAGGTCATGATCACTCAATTTTGGTTTGTATCTAGAGTAGTGATAAGTAAGGTGTTCGATATAGCTGCTAGTGCAGCTAGTTTCCCAGTGCACTGTATACAGCACTCTATGCCTAATATAGGCTAATTCTTCTCTCACTCTCTTCCTAGTAAAATACTTGTCTATAAAACTAGGTTTTGGAATAGTTATTACAGCTTGTAAGAGAAAAGAGTATGAGGGGAAAAAGTAAGACCTAATCCCACATCACTTTCAAAACCCAGAGCATAAAATGAAAAGGCAAAATATTCAATAACCATTTCATGGCTTTTTTTTCTTGGGTCCCATTAACATGTGCCCTTTGGGCAATTCAATTACTTTTTTCTTTTCCCATAAAAAAATTCTGAAATATTTCCTAAACCAATGCCCTTAGGGCATCCATTAAATTTTCCCTTTTTCTTTGCCATATCCTCAGTTTTCTCAGCAACTAAACAGTAAATTAACTTTCAACATGTCACAATAACACTCTCTGACTTGGTTTAAGTTACATTTCCATTGTTTTCATTACTAAAAAAAATTTCTTTTGTGCAGTACATTAAGTCTCCCAATTTAATTCAAACAGTGTTAATATTTTCCAAGGAAAATAAATTCAATGAAACTATATATTTATATTAACTATACATAAGTTTGACTAATTCATAAGTAAATAAATACACAGCACAGGCATTAGAATTGGAAACTGTGAGTTTCTGAGCAACCAAACAAGAAATTACTGGGTTCTCATATTCCCAGCAACCAAAACAGAAGATAGAATTGAAGTTCAATTTCAAAAGCAAAACAATAAAAGTTAAGGAAACTAATCAGAGAGAGAGAGAGAGAGATTATTACTAGGGTTTGTTCGGCGAGGAAGAGAGAGAGACAGATAGAGAGTTTGGGTTCTGAGAAAGTTTGGCTATGGCGCTGTGACTCGCACGTGGGAGGTGTTCGAGGGTGTGAAGCAAACGAAGTGTGAATGCGAGAGAGAGAGAGACCACCGGAGGAGACAGATAGCCGAAGATTGTGAGTTTCTGAGAGAGACAGCGCAGGGGTTTGATGGTGATGCCGATGGGTTCATTGCGGTGGTGGTGGTGGAGATGGTTTGGGTCGGATTTGGGTTGGGTTCACTGCAATGGTGGTGGGGATGGTTTGGGTCGGATTTGGGTGTGTAGAGAGACGGTGGGAGAGTGTGTGAGAGACGGTGGAGACTGAGAGAGATTTGAGAGTCAGACTGAGAGAGACAGTGAGAGTGTTTGAAATTGAGGGATTAAATGAAATTTGACTTCCAAAGAAATCGAGTTCAATGGACTCGATTTACTAGGTTCCTAATTCAAGTCCAATGAACTCGATTTCTAGGTCGACGTGGACTCTTGTCCACGTCAGCTGCTGCCATAAGCCCAAAATCGAGTACATTATACTCGATTCATTAGCCCAAAATCGAGTTCTCTGGACTCGATTTGTTAGAAATCAAATTTGTTTCAAACCTTCGTTTACTAATGATATAGTTTTGATTTTATAGTTATTTTAAAAAAAAATTCCTATATTTCTATTTATGTGTACTCTTTAAACTTTAACCGGTTTTTTTTTGTCATTTATAGTGAGATGATTTTAAACGGTGTCGTAGCGTGTTAGGTCTAAAAAACCAAGCATAGTAAGATACGACTATTTTTTAGAAAACTGTATATGTGTTTGAATTTTAAATAGGCAGTTATCCTATTTGTCAACACATCCTTAAATGTAGAACCAACTTTCTCTCAGCTTCGTCTATTATATATAATATATATATTATATATATAGATATGGATATAAATATAGATTTCTCTCTCTCTCTCTCTCTCTCTCTCTCTCTCTCTATATATATATATATATATATCATTTAGATAAAATTTAAACATAAGTTCTTTATTCTCTAGATTTATTTGAACTAACGGAAACCTATTGAAAAAGGATTTTACTATTCTGATATGCAAAACTATATTAGTTAAAAGAAAATTGCGAGATTAAAAAGAGTGACTATGTTTCAAAATGATCCTTAACCATTTCATTTTCATACTTAAATTTAGATTAAAAAGGCCCCTACTGTCCATGCAGGCCCCTACTTTGAGTGCAGGAACCCATGACTCATACAAAGTCAAATGGTCCTCTTGAAAATATTCCAATAGAAGGTTTACAAGTAGCTTATACAATCTAATATGCTTTTTAATAGACTTCTCTGAAAGTCCGTAGCTTTCCCATTTCAAATTTCCAACAAATTGATGATGGTAAAAGGATGAGACCAAAAACATCAAAGCACATGTTCAACCCAGTGTTTTATGAACGACAAGATCATCAGACATGCAACAACTTACAAATAATATTGCAAATCAATAGAAATTATTATCGTATTTGGAGATACTTAAAAAATGAGACTGAAGCATTGCTGTTTTTTTTTTTTCTTTTGGTGAGGCTTTGTGGATGTTATAATCTAGACCTTGTGGTTGTGGATTCCCATGGCGCCACCAATTTTATATCCAAGGTCCAAAACATAAGCAGCGAGATGGACTGAGCAAGGGACCCGGTCCACCCAGAAACCCGACCCAACCCAATAACAGTTGGGCATGTCTAAGAACATTCGGGTCGGGTTTCGGGCCTTATTTTTGGGTTATTTACGGGTTCGGGACGGTGTCGGGTCCTATAAATATACTACTTCAACCGATTTTTTTTTAGGGAAAAAAGCCCTACTCTTTGTTCTCTCACCGCCTCCTTCAGCTCTATGCCTCCCTCAGAGAATGGTTGATGGTGGCGGGTCATATAAACGAAATCAGTGTTTGGCTCACCTGGTTATCCACTATTTTGATCTGGGTCTGCCTCTATGGCCTTGTTATTGCTAATGGTGGCGGTGTTGGCTCTATCACAAAAGAGGGAGCTTGATGAATTGGGTCAAGCTTGATTACCACGATTTTCTGGTCTGTGATGACTTGTTCGACTGAGTCAAGGAGTGAGTACCCGTCAGAATCGTTGATGGGTTCGATTTCTGTGAAGAATTCAAAGGTCTTGGACTTGAAAGCCTGAGCAAATTTTGTGAACATTTCAGAGATTTGTGGGGGTTTTGAGGAGCTAATATTAATCAGTTTTTGGCATTTCTTTGTTTTGTGATTTTTTTGGGGTTTATTTGAGTTGTGGATTTGGAATGGAATTGGAGTTTGTTTGAGTGAAAAGAGAGGAATTGAGTGTTTCCTAGGTTATACTACTCTTTGCTTTGTGCTTGTGCTTGTGCTTGTGCTTACTCTTTGCTTTGTGCTTGTGCACTATTGAGTTGTGAAGTGAAATGGGTGCTTCGGATGGCTTGGAAGGAAGGTATGTGGGTTTGGCTTGCTGCGAGTTTTCTTTTTGTTTTGTTTATAGGGACTCTCTCCCTCTTTTTATTTATTTTATCAACCCAAGACCCGACCCGAGACCCAAAAAACTGACCCAATTATAGACTCGTTTTTTGGGTTGGGTTAGGTTTCAGGCCGCCAAACCCAATTTCTATCAGGTCGGCTTTCGGGTCACAATACACCCCTACTTGACCCGACCCAAATTCACTCCTAGGACAGACAATAGGCTATTAAAAACCATGGCCAAACAAAAAAATGGTTAGTAAATAATCTAAACATTCCCAACTAAACATTTCCTTACTTTTCCTTTTCTTTTCCAAGAATACTTGTACCTTAACAATAACAAAATTACACTCAAGTATAAAGCTAAGCCTTGTGAACTTGTCTCTTATTATATCCATATATGCAAGAGAATGAACAAAAACAGTAGAAACAATAAAAGATTGAATTTTTCCTACAAGCGTTGTTTTGCTAGTGCCCCTTTTGACCAGTACCAAACACAATTTGCAGAGAGAGAGAGAGAGAGTTGGTCTCTGGGTAGCAGAAGTGGTATTGTGAGTTTGAAATTAAAATTCTCACTAGTATATTAATATTGCTTTTCTTATGAAAGATATTCTTAAATTTAAGTATTTCAAAAAATAAATTTAACTATCGCGTATTTTTTGTGCGGTTGCTACTTCACAAATATCAATGGTGACTCTAAATTTTTTTTTCAAGGTGTTTTTTAAGAAACATAAATTACACAATCTAATAAAAAAAAATTCATATATTGACAACAACAATTAATTATTAATTGTTTGTTGTTTAGTTGTTTTATTAATTATAAAATTATTAATTGTTGTTTAACCTAACATAATTTAATTTGTTTGTCTTTTATAATGTACAAACCGCGAACCTGCGCGTTGCGTGTGATAATTTTTTTTTATGGTAGTTTTATTAAATTTTTTTTTTTTTACAATTTAAACTAATCTAATAATGAGTAATGTATTTCGTAATTATATTTTTATTAATTATAAGAACAATCATAAATGTAATATAGGAACAATCCAAAAAAAAAATGTAAACTAAAAAAAATTAATAAAAGTTAACAATGATTAATTGAACCAATATTAGGATAAATTTTGTTTTGATAATCTATTAAGTTATTTTCTTTGTAGAAATTATAATTTCGGCCACCCAAAACATATTATCAATAAACAAATATTAGCAAAATCTAGAATTAAATTTCTATACATGCATTGTTATAAAATATAATAATTAAAATAAAATTGCAAAAGTTAAAATTTGTCACCTATCCGATTATTTTCATTTGGCTAACCTTTGCTTTTCTTTAAATGGATGGCATTATAGAATACTTCTAACATAATTATTAAGAGTACTTTGTCCACCACAAAGAATTAGAAAATAAACAAAAATTAGTAAAGTCTCATAGTTTAATATCTAAATTGAGCACTATAAAAAATCATGCTATGTAGCAGAATAAATACCAAATTATCCAAATCATGCTATGTAATAGACTAATATTATATTTTTATATGCTATATTTAACTATTTAAATGCAATAGGATAACATTTAACAATCAAAGAGGAAAAAAAAAAAAAACAACAACAACACAATTTAAAAAAAAAACTAAACTGCATTAACTCAAAATAGAGTCTTAAAGAATATAAAAAATTGTCAACCTAAAGTAGAGATGCAAGAAAAATAAAAAATAAAAATCCACCAAAAAATTGAGAGAGAGAACCTTTTTTTTTTTTTTTGTAAGGGAAAACTATGTATAGAATAAAAGAGATAGTGACAAATTTATAGTAAGAAGGTGTGAATAAGAAAGACAAAAATAAAGGAAGATGAAAGAAAAAATGAAGAATGATATTAATATAAAGTGTAGTTGGGAGATGAAAAGGTAAGGGAGTGAGAAAGATTGAAGAAGTAGTGGGAAGATGAAATGGTAAGGGAGAGAGAAAGGTTAGAAAAGTTTAAATATTAAAAAAAAATAAATGCTAAAAACAATTATTGAAAAATTGGAAAGAAAGAAAAAAAAAAAAAAAACCTAAAGCTTGAAAGGCTTCCACGTTTTTTTGTTTTTGTTTTTTTGTTTTTTAAGCTGAAAAGGCTCACACAAAACTTTAAAGCTGAACTGAAAAGGCTTTGGGTTGGGTTTGATAGTGGAACTAAATAAATAAGAGGTGAGCTGGATTAATTATACAAATTTATTATAGGGTGATAGTGGAAGTAATTAAATAAGTAGTGGGCTGGATTTATTATAGGGTGATAGTGGAACTAAATAAATAAGTAGTGGGCTGCATTTATAGGGCTGAAAATTGTAAAAACCAATTTAAAATTGTAGGACAAATTTTTTTTTTTTTTTAAATGACGTGACAACTGATGTGGCGCAACATGAAAGCAGCAGCATTAAACGCTATGTTTTAGCTTTTAGTAATATATAGATAGATTAGTTAATTAAATTATTAACTATTAGTACACACCCCATTGTGCTCTAACACACGCCCCATGTGCAGTATCCATGGCCAACCCGATGTCTGTCTAGTGCCTAAGTTCTAACATAATTTAATTTTGTCTTTTATTGGCAAGTTACTGCCTTTGGCTCTGGATGCCTTTACTTCCCCCAATTCAAATATCTCACCCTGGCCCCATGCCTCCATAAACCCCCCACTCAACAGACAAGCCTCATGGCCCACAATCACAAGAGCCAATCGGATAAATTCACAAATCACAATACACTAAAAGACAAACTTAGTAACTCACCAACACCAACGGATAAAGTCAAAACAGCAAGGGCAAATATTAATAAAGCTATAAAGACTAAAGTAAAGCTAACCAATTACAGCTCAAATATCAAAGAAAAAGAGAGAGAATCAGATAAAGAAAGAGAGAGAGAGTCTCATTTCAATCATTCATTTTCAATCTTTAGATAAAGAGAGAAAGAGAGACAGAGAGTCTCAGACCACAGCAAAAGCAAAGTGAGCAAACCCATTAACCCAATCGTGTAAGAGAGAGAAGTGTAAAGATGAAATACCTTGAGAAAGCAAGGAAGCCTGAGGGGCGGCGCCATCGGACAGCACATTGAGGTGAGGAAGGAATCGAGGCCAAGCCAAGCGTGACCAATAACCGATCTCCAATGCCCGATGTGCTCTAGAGCTCGAGTTGTGCTCTGTTGGCTGTTGCAGTGTTGCTCGAGTTTGAGGCAGAGGCATTGTCCGTTGGTCATTGTCATTGATGACTGATGAGGTTTTTTTCTTTAGGTTAGGTTTCCGATTTGAGATTTCAGTTTTTTCTTTACCATTTGATGAATCGGCGGACGCGTATATTGGGTTTTAGTTTTAGTTTTTTTTTTTTTTTAGATTGGGTTTGCTTTACCATCTATTGTTTAGGATTGATGTTGGGCTTTTTTGTGGGTTTGTTCTGTTACAATTTTTTTTTTTTTTTTTTTTTTCAGATTTTAGTTCAAAATTTTCTATTTGGCTTTTTTTTTTTTACTTGAAAGTAGAACAAATAATTTTTTTTTTATTTGAGGGTGTTCTTAATTTTTTTTTAAAGGGTAAAAAAATAAAAAGATTTAAATTATTATATATAAAATTTTCTTTTCAGGTCAAGGTGTCCTTGGAACACCCTGGACTGAATGTGGCGCTACCACTACAAGTATAAGTGCTTGTGAGGTGTGGAGAAGATAAAGATCAGGGTTCAATTTAAGAAGAAACTTCACACACATATAAATTTAAATTAAGTTAAAGTAGAATTTTTATTTTATAATAAAAAAAAAAAAGCATTTCAATTTCATTTCAAGGGTGTAAATTTAAAGCTGAAAATCAAAAGTTATTTATTTATTTATCTATGTTCTTTCTATAGATAGAAAATGATGAAGATAATATGTCTCTTGCAAAGCTTGCCATGGTAACACAGATTTGGAATGAGTTTGTTGCCGAAACACATGCCCTTGACATGGGTAAACAATGATTAGAGCTTTTTTTTTTTTTTTTTTTTTTTACAAGATGAAATTTCTACTCTAGCCTAATCTAAATATATATGTGTATAAAGCTCCCTCTTGAAAACTTGAACTCCAACCCTTGCCCCTACACTTTATAAACATTTATACTTGTGGTGTGACTACCGGACCCAGGGTGCACTGTGATGATTAGAGCTTTTTTGTATTTTTTTTTTTTTTTTTTTAAGGTGAGCTTTTTTGTATTTTGAGAAACATGAATAGAGCTAGTTTAACAAGAATAAGAGAAAAGGGACTAAAAATTATTCATGTCAAACAGAAATGAGTAGTAATTTTTTAACAAGAAAAAAAGACTTGGACCGTCCGCTGAAATAAACAGAGCTAGTTTTATTGAGCACAGATTGTTTTGCAGACCTTAGTACACAATCCTCACAGAGAACCTGCCCAGGTCCCGTGCAAAATCCCTAGTAACCTCCTTTGAGTACAAGAACTAATACAAAGTCAAATGGTCCACTTGAAAAAGTTCTTACAGAAGAAGGGTAAATTACAAGAAGCTTATACATTCTAATATGCTATTTAATAGACTTCTCTGAAAGTTTGGTAGTAAGCCGCAGTTGCCACATTTACCATAGTAATAAAACTTACATGCAAAAAGAGGAAGACTGCAATTTAAGGCACAGCTTGCATAGAAGCTCAACTGCGAACTTGACATCAGGGCTCTTAGCATTGTCTGTTCCTCCCCTTTAAATTGCAAAGAACACACTTTGAACCACATCAAAATACATTAAATTAGAAACATAAAGTGTGGATGCTGTCAACTTTTGGACAATTAATGGATAAAAAAGGCGCTTCATTTATATGCTATTCTTTTTTCTCAAGGATTCATTCATCTAATTTTCAATATTGCTTCACAGATAGGTAGCCTTAAACAAAAGAATCAACACAAGACTCCAAAGCTCCCCTGTTACTACATCTAACCATAAATCCCAGACCAGGAAAAGTATCTAGAATGTTTCCATCTTATCTCTCATTTTTACTTGATCAACAACGCAAATTTTACTATGCTGATGCTTTTTTTTTATATATCATAATAAAAAAAAAAGAGAGGTTATTAACTCACAAGTCAAGATCACCCCCCCCCCCCCCCTAAAAAAATGGCCAGCTCCCTAGGAAAAATATTATATGAAGAATTTCAAGGAAAATATTCTAAACTGATTGAAGTAGATAATATATAACAAGTGAAATCCAACCAATACATTCCACGTAAAAGCCAAGTTCATTCTTAATTCAGTAGATTTGAAACAAAACAAAACAATTAGAGAGTCCATGAAGAAAAATTTAAGTCTAACTAAAGATTAAAATCATTTTCCCTAAAAACAAGTAGGAAATATTCCTAATGTCTAGTTAGAAACTGGCATCTAGTCTGTCTGTCTTTATTTCTAAAGAAGAATTAAATCATTGTTTATCCCTAAAATTTAATATTATAATAGTCAGCAGATGAGCACCCTCAGCATTTGTGCATTCATATATCAATAAGATTCCCATCTTGTACCATTTGAAAGAAAGTGAACCTACAAAGGGTGCCTATCGGCAATACAGTGACCCAAAAAGAGAGATTAATCAGCCCATGATTTGATTTATGAGGAAAAAAGAAAAGAAAAGATAAAGGTCTTCAGAAACAAATTCCAGAACAGATAGGATGGTCACACATCTGGCGTTTTTTGCCAGATAGCATAATTTCAGGAAAAACACATCTGGCCAAACTTATTTGGTTATGTAGCACTTTTTTAGAACTCGAGTTTCCAAGTAAAATCGAGATCCCAACTCGAGTTCCAAGCATTCTGATAAACTTGAGTTCCAAAAAAGTGCTACAGAACTAAATAAGTTTGGTTGAATGCGTTTCTCCTAAATTTTTCCAAAAACCTCACACATCTAATTTGATCTCGGACTCTCAGGAACATAGAAATTTTTGTTGCCATTCAACACAACCCAATCAAGTAGCTCACCATTAGAAAGCCAGAGGTACATTAATAACACCACTTCATCTATTACCTCCCTTAGAATAGATTTATCCCTGTTACCTAGCATCTAAACCATACTAAGAAGCAAGTCAAGAAAGAAAGAACAGAAGGAAGGAGGTATAAAACAGTGATTGCAAAGTAGATAAAAAGCAATGATGAAGAAAGAATACCTTTGGCTATGATTGTTAACATCAGAAGAAATATAAAGATATTACTAGGTAAAAGTTGGAGCATGACCTAAATAAGCTTTTTAAACCTCACTTTTTCAAAGTACAAGTATATTTTAACACACTTTCTGCAAAAAACTAAATAAGCTGATGCCAAAAGCACTAGAAGTAAAATTGATAATGCAAAGAAATGTGAAATTTTTTATTTATGAATATAAACCACAAAGCAATCTAAAGAATCCTACCCATTCTGAAGATCAGCAAGGATAATACAAAATTATATATTCAGCGCAGAGATTGAAAATATAAAAATAAAAAATACACTCCTAATTCTGAGGCAAATATGTAATGCATTATCAGTTGAAGTCCTTCAGTCTTCTCTTCAGAGTGTCCATTGACCTCTTTCAAGCACTTTGCTTCGTATTGCTGCTTGAAAGACTTCCAAAGATCCCATCAGAAGAATCTTTGAATTTCTCACAGATAGTGACCACCTTCTTATAATCCAGTGCATTGTAGTGTTTCTCCCTTATCACTGGATTCATGAAGTTCTCAGGCTGACTGCTCATCAAAAGGTTTATCAATTGCTGTGCTTCTATTAAACAGCCTCTAAAACTACCTTCCTTGTATTTTTCACTCAAGCCAGTGCTAAGGAACCTCTCATCTGCAAAAGACTCCAGCATCTTTAGATCATTGTTGATACTCATAACAGCATTAGCATTGAACTCCTGACACTATCACCAAGAAAAGCTGCCACTATTGAGTTGGAAATATGTTCAAGAGCTCCACTCCCAACCTTATACAGAGCATCCATGGGTAAAATTTGCTGTGCTGTGGACATAAGAGTCTCAATATAAATAATTACTTCATTAATATTCTCATTCCCATTCTGAGGTATTTCCTCTGAAGTCCAAGTAATATTTTCAGTTAGCATCATGAACTCATCTAACTTGGTGTTCATCAGATTCAGCAGAGAAAGATAGGCTTCATCCTTGAAGTTTTTAGAACCACCTTGGCAGTTAAACTAGCTTGAGGCCTCTCAACTGATCGGACCGGGATCCCACATAGTTGGGCTGCATGTCTAAAAAAAAAATCACATGCTCTTTCAAGAACAGATATGTTTGCAGCAATCAGCATGGCTTGAGACACGCCAATGGTGCCACCACAAATTGTATTAAGTATTGCTTCATTTAATACATCAATCAGAAGTTTGTCCAAATACTTTCTCACAACATCATAAAAATTAGAATGCACACCATGAGACAGGTAATCAACAGACCCTTAGACAGTTGATTTGAGTTCTTTATGTCATCTTCTCCACCGATCTATGCTTCGAGACATCTAGGGATAGAATCAAGAATTTAACTTAGTGAGGGCCAAAATATTAATAATTTTTTTATTTTTAACTTTCAAGAATAAGAAATATACAAAATTTAAAGCTAAATTTATGCATGGAAAATAAAACTAGTATCGTATTAACAAAATAAAATATACAAATAACTATTTTTTAATATATTTCAACTTAATCATTTATGATATATCAAAAGGAACTCGACCTTCTTTTATATCATTAAATTCATCTATGATTAATTATATATACTAAATCTCAAAATGATTCTCCTTTTTATGTAACTCCATCACTAGAGATATCCTTGTATACCAATTTATACTTTATAGCTTTTTCTTCCACCAATCTATTCTCAAGCAGCCTCCTCGTCCACCAATCTATGCTTTGACAACCTTCTCAGGGTCTAAGATTGATCTTACCATAATTCAAGAGAAGACCATCTTTGGTATATGTTTTGGAATCCAAAATTAATGCGATTATCATGATTATCAAACTACTAGGACCTTAGTTATAATATATATAAAATTTTCTTTTAAAGGTAAAAAAAGACACATAACCTGTAATCACATTTTGTTTTTTACTTGCCCCCATGACAAATGACAAATTCCTATCTCCGCCACTGCTAAACCCCCAAGAAAAAAAAAATTCCTGAAGCTGCCACTGTTTTGGTCTCCAGTATGACATAATACAATCATATCTAATTATATATGATAAGGACACAAATTTTGCCATAAGGGAAGAGCTGCCATGCAAACGACAAGTGTGTCAAAGACAGCAAAAATTCTAAATGAAAGTCAAATTCCTGTGTCTAAAAACTAAATTTATGGGCCATGACCAACATAGATTTTGAGTTTTCTTCACAGAACTATCATCAAGAAGACTAATCAAGAACTATTAGATATATGTATTTCAATATAAATTTCACAGTGGTCTTAAAGATGAATGCCTAAATGAACATGACAACATCAAAATGTATTTGTGACCATCATTTTGTACGTTACGACAAATATGGTCAAGTAACCTATCATATAATCCACAATCACACAGTTACCCAAAATGCAAATCTGATCAGTAATTTGCTGTATTAAACCTTGCTTTGTAGCAAAACCTGTAGTTTTAGCAGTTCAATGCAGGTAATAACAAAAATTTCACCTAAAATTCTTCACAATAATATTCAGTAGATAAGTAGAACAGAACATTTCAAGCAAGGAATAACAGGAAAAAAAATGTTAGCATAGCAATTAAGCCTATTGTTAACCATCATAAGGGACTTTTATGGCTTAGAGAAGTTCAATTTCCCTCTAAATACATGCTCAAACATTAACAATAACTACACAACTGCAGGCACATAACAGAACATACATAAAAGGTGATAGATTTGATATATAGATTCAATATAGTTTCCTGCTAGTTTGAAATAAAGGAACCTACCCTAGTCCAATTTGCATGGGACCTGTGTCTAAACCAGATTGTAGTTGAGAGTGACTCTCTGGGGGTGGTTAATTCTTTACGCAATCCAGGCATGATCCAAAGCAGCATCCATAAAGTAGTTGAAGGAACGAGGCTGGGCCTGCACTGTTTTAAGGCATGGGAGGTGGCTCACACTCGCAGAGGCTGCAACACTGCGGCTCATATACTAGCGAGAAATGCTAAGTTTGTACACGACAGTGTTATTTGGGTGGAGGATACTCCACCGATGATTGTAGAACAAGTGATCAATGATGTAAACTGTATGGTTTCCAGTTCGGTTTAATGAAATTTAAATGTTGACTATCAAAAAAAAAAAAAAAAATCCATCCATCTTTCATTAAAAAAAAAAAAATTAAATTAAGTTTGTCATCATCAACCATAGAACTGCAACTTTAATTAGAAAAAGAACTTCCTACTCCTACAGCAACCTTTGCCCCACGAATCTGTGATGGAATTGTTGCAATTTGGGTTGAACATCACGTTTCTCCCTCTGTAGATCATCCATTTTTTCTGTCATACCTTCCAACTCAGCCTCAACCATTCGTAATGCTGATTGCAACTTCATTATTTCAAACTTCATAAAGTCATGATCTCTCTTCCTTAATTCAAACATTTCAGTTGTTTTTACTAATTTAGTTTTCAGATTTTTGTAGTGAGGACTGTGATCCACAGTCTCTCTTATTTCATCATGATAATGGCAAAGCCATTCTACATCCAGATTCACACTTTCAGCAACAAATATAACATCATTTAGAGAAGCTAGATGATGCTCCTTGAGCTTACTAGATGGTAATTGCTGCAGATTCTGAACAGCTGTGCATACTTTCTCCAGAATGTCCTTTAACATCTCAGGAGACTTGAGCCTGCAATTTCTTGCAAGGTCACCATACTCCTTAATTATGGCATGAAGAGTTGAAGCAAATCAGCACTCACACGATATGAACCAACTTGTTTAAGATTGTTATCCACTGAGTTTGTTGCATCAGAGCTAGTTTCAAAGAAGGTGCTTGCCAGGTGAAAAAGTGACGGACCAAAACTCTTACAGCTCACACGATCTGGGGCGTATGTACCAATTTCTTCATTATCTCCTCGAAGATCAGACTTCATAAAAACGATTGCATCTGGGGCATCTTGTTCTGAAGGCATGGATGTTAAAACGGCAGCAGTATTGGCACCAGCGCCATCAGCAGTTTCCTCAGGACTGTGGGTCTCAAATGTTTTTTCTGGGGCACCTTTAATTTTTCGCTTAGCCAATGTTACACTTTTTTCTCCCTCAACTTCAACACAAAGTGGCATACCTGAGCTAGATGACTCTTTAGAGGTATGTGCATTCTGAAGAAGTGATGCAATAATGCCCCTGCAGTTAAAATGATCACCCTGTCCATCATTATATCCTTGGGGATTATGAGATACTATTTCTGCAGTTAAAATGGACATTTTAATCAGAAGCCATTGATGTAGACATGGCAGGAGAAGTCTCACAAGCTTCTGTAGATTGGTCCCTAGAAGCTTGCACTTTAATATCTTTTCTGGTGAAACCTGCTTGTTCATTGTCTATTGTGTAGGAAAATATGACTAAATAACAAGTTTTGATTCAACAATACAAACCCTAAAAAATTAGCAATGTCAAAAATAAATAGATAGAGTTAGAAAGATCTCACAACTATAGAATCACGCAAATTGCATTGATCTTAAAGATTGATTCGTATCAACCGAGGCAGAACTTGGTGTGAATGACTCTCTTGACCGAATAATTCCCAAGATTAGACTATAGTAATTTCTTCAAGTTGATCACACACTCAAACAAGAAGAGCTAGGAATAACCTTAATTGCATTTCCTTAAAACTAAAAACTTAGAAGCTGAAATTTTGTGGAGATGAGCAGAAAATTTAGAGCTAAACAGAGGAGGGAGAGTGGTGGCAACAAGGCAAAAAAAAAAAAAAAAAAAACTGAAGAGAAAAGAAGTGAAAACTGCAAACTAAGGAAGATAAGTGGGCTAATTAAATGGACTAGGCCTCTAATGATTATTGTGCAAATTTCATGCCTAACAGGTTGATCATTAAATGCCCAATGAGCTACAAAAATACTCACCAACTGCTAAATCAAATCAAATTTGGGTTAAAAGAAAGAGAGAAAAAAGGTGAGGCCTAAGAATGATATAATAAATTGTCACGCCCCGAACCCAAATAAGAGCTAGACAAAGCCACACACTTATAAAGTTTACACCCTACAAGTGTGTAAGACCCTCTTAACAATTAAAGAATTATCCTCAAAGAAAATTTCATCAATAAATTTAAATATATCCTTAATAATGCAATCCTTAAAAGATCTCCAAATAATAATCTTCCAACATCAAAATAAAAATAAATTAAATCCTTTAAATCTAAAGGACTACACAAATGGTAATCTTAAACATAAAAGTTCAAATCTTATTCCATTGATTTCCTAAACTTCACTCATGCGCACATCCCAGTGGAAGCCCAAGCATATGCTACTCTTCCTATTCAAAATCTGAAAGGAGAAAGAGGGGGGGGGGGAAGGGGGTGAGTTGACAACTCAATAAGTAATCAAAATCCTAATAAGTTATATCCAGCAATAGATTTGTAAAGTAATAAGATATAATATGAATCTTCAAAAGTTATAATATGCTATGGGTTTTCTAAAAAATAACTAAAGAATTTTTATAATCTTAAAATATACGTTGCAAATAGATCACATACTTTAATCTTGCAATTATATCATAAATGGTTTTAAAAGTAGTTAGTTTTCCATATATCAAAAGTTATAACTTACAATAGATTCCAAAAACATACATACACAATTTTAATGACTCAAAATAGTTAAATATTCAAATGTAATTCATATTCTTAACAATCTTATGACTATGGTCACTCTATATCTCCGTGACTGGGCATCAAAGTACCAATGAATAACCCCCATTGATTTGGGTATTAGAATACCAATTAATAATCCCAATTGTCTCGGTATCAAAGTACTAATGAATAACTCTCATTGGTTTGGGTATCAGAGTACCAATGAACAACTCGCATTGATTTGGTGTTAGAATCAATTCAAAGTCAGATTGTCCATAATCATATATATGAAATCATAGTTTCTAACAAAAATATATTTTATTCAAATACATATATATACACACACACACACACATATATAATCATATATTCAATATTCAAATATATTTGTGATATTTCTATATTCTTTACTTTAAATCAATATAGCTAAAAAAAATTAATAAAATAAATCTTATATTCAATGCTCATATATATTTGTGGAATTATTCTTTACTTTGAATCAGTATAGCTAAAAAAAATTAAATAAAATATATCATATATTCAATAATCAGATATATTTATAATAATTCTTTACTTGAAATCAGTAATACAATAGAAATAAAATTGTAACAACTGTAAACAATTTTCAATAGTTAAAATACGCAAAATAAAACCAATTAGGATAAGGCTACTTACCTCTGCTAGTTTACCACAAAAAAATTTTTCCTAACACTTTCTTTAAAATCCTTAGATCTCACCTAACAATTTATAAGCACAATTTACTCAATAATCAAATAATTTAAGAAAGACTTATAACGGTACCCGACCAGAAAAAAACTATTAAAAAATCCTATAATTGTCTGCTTATCTCACACCAAAATTCCATCTATCATAATATTTTTCTATATATATATATATTCATTATACCACCATTAATGCCTTGAAGGATAAGGCTGCTCCTAGTGCTATATCACACTAGGAAAGACAACGTGGGCCATCCTTCAAGTATTGCGCCTACTTTTCTTCTTCTTCTTCTTCTTCTTCTTCTTCTTCTTCTTCTTCTTCTTTTTTGTAGCCGACATCTTCAACAAAATTCACTGTTATGTACAGTCCCTCTTTTTTTCTTTTTTCTTTTTTGACTTGTCAGACCTTAAACCTAAACCTATACTCACTAGACCTTTTTGTTTTTCTCCAAATCCATCAATTCGGTACAGTTTCCTAGCACAAACACTATGCAGAAAACTGGTCTCTCACCCGCTTTAACCTGCAGCTTCAATATGCACTCAACACTAAACCTAGAAAAATCTGTAGGTACGCTGTCCAGTTTACAAAAGATAAATCTAAGTTCTCTTCGTTTGCATTCTTAAAACTCTTGAATAATTAAATAGTTTCACTACTGGTCAAAATATCCACATAAAAAAAAATACTCTAATTCCAAATAAGCTTAGATTTGACAAGAGAGATAATCTTAGGCTCTTACCTTGTGCAATCAAACCTCCTCTACTTAAGTATTTTGGATAGTCTCCTCTCTCAAAACATCTGTCAGTATACGTTGACTTAAATTAGACTATACATGACTAGGATTTCAACCTTATTTTTCTAAAAACCCCCTTAGTAATATTAATTATAAAAAATTGACCCCATAAACAAATTTACTTAAATACCCCTCCTTTTAATTCATTTTTTTTTTCTAGGTATTACACAAACCCAAGCTAAAGCCCAAGCCCAAGCCCAAGCCCAAGCCAACACCTAGCCCATTGTGTTCTAACTTACCACTTAAGATATGCAAAGCCTTATAAACTTATAACAATGTTTATTCCTAACAATGTGGGACACAAAGCAAAGGTTAAGTGTTTGAAAAACACATACTCCAACAATCCCCCACATGTTACAAACACTAAACTAGGAGAGGCAATAAATTCAAGAAGGCATGCATCAATATGGTACTATAAGGTTTTAACCATAATTAGGATAAATAAATAGGAACTACTAGACAATGGTAGAGTTAGACTCTTTTAACCAAGCTATTAGATAACCAAACTTACCACTCACATACCTTTCTTTACCAAGGTTGTTCCATAAGTGCCTTATTCAGGCCATGCACCACTAGATTTCATGAAAGCTCTAGAGACCTACCCAAGTCTCATAGGAAGCGGCACAACTTCCACTCCCACATAGGTAACATCCATCAAGAGTGTGTGCAGTACACCACATCCCAACAAGTAGGGACTATGGATCCATTAAGAGCTAAAGCGCAACCTCCAACAATCTGCAACTTGGCACTCTCTTACACCATAGAGATGGACTTATCACTAATCTCCTCAATGAGATAGCGGAATACATAATAACTGACAGTGCCCATATGGACCACAAATGACCTCTACCCATTTAACCCCAGCATGGAATCACCCATCATGGAGGTTGGGAATTGATCATAGTGTCACAATTTGGGTATTAGTCCTATCTCCCTTGATGTCTAACTCACCAAGCTTCTAGTGGCTTGGTCAAAGGATCAGCCAAATTCTTTTCTGACCTCACAAATCCCAAGGACATTACACCATTATCAATGAGCTGCCTCACAATATTGTGTCTCAATCGGGTATGTCGACTTTTCCCATTATAGATTTTGCTCTTAACACGTGTTATGGCAGCCTGGCAATCACAATGTATGCAAACAGAAGCAATAGAGTTAGCATACAATGGTATATCAATTGACAAAATCCTAAACCACTCGGCTTTGAACCTAGCCTTCTCTAAGGCTATTAACTCTGATTCCATGGTAGATCTCACTATGCAAGTCTGCTTGGATGATTTCCAAGAGACAGCCCCTCTAGCTAGTGTGAACATATATCTACTAGTAGGCTTTACCTCATCTATATCAAAGATTCAATTAACATCACAATATCCTTCTAATATAACAGGATAACCACAACATGACAAACCATAATCAAAAGTACCCTTTAAATATCTTAACAATCTAGATATTGCATCCCAATGCTCAATGCTAGGATTATGAGTATATCTACTCAATCTACCAACAACATATGCAATATCAGGGTGAGTACAGTTTGTCAAAAACATCAAACCACCAAAGATTTGTGCATATTTATCTTGTGAAACACTATCACCACGCTTTTTAAACAAGTGCACCTTTGAGTCAAATGGAGTAAACATAGGTGGCATATCAAAGTGTTCAAATTTTTTAAGAATTTTCTATACATAGTGAGATTGTGATAGTGTAATGCAATCATTATTCCTAAGGATCTTGATGCCCAAGATTATATTTGCCTTACCCAAATCGTTCATAACAAAATTAGAGGCAAGAAAGCATTTAGCATCATGTGCAACATCAAGGCTAGTTCCAAATATAAGCAAGTTATCTACATATAAACATATAATAACACCTTCATTGTTAATAAACTTGTTATATATGCATTTATCAACACCATTGATCATATACCCATGTGTAAATATAATATTATCAAATTTTTCATACCATTGTTTAAGTACTTGTTTTAAACCATATAAAGATTTAACCAACTTACAAACTTTATATTCTTGTCTAAGAACTACATAACCTTCAGGTTGCTCCGTATAAACATCTTCTTCTAAATCACCATTTAGAAAAGTAGTTTTAACATCCATTTGATGTACTACAAGTTTGTATATAGAAGCAATGGCAAATAAAATTCTAATAGATGCAATTCTAGTAACCAGAGAATAAGTATCAAAATAATCTACATTATATTTTTGCTTATAGCCCTTGGCTACTAAGCGAGCTTTAAGCTTATCAATTGTACCATCCAATTTTAATTTTCTTTTAAACACTCATTTGCAACCAATAGATTTAACCTTGGGTGGAAGCTCAACTAATTCTCAAATATGATCAGACATAATAGATTCTAATTCATTATTAATTGCTTCCCACCAAAAAGGTGCATCTACGAATTTAATTGCATCATAGTAACTTACAGGTTCATCTTCAATGACATAGGCAAGGAAACCATTACCGTAATCCTTTTCTTTCCTAGCTCACTTGCTCCTTCTTATTTCTTGCACATCATCAACAAAGTCATTAGAATTTTTAATAGAATCATGCAATTCTTTTTCCTTATTTTTCAAAGGAAACACATGCTCAAAGAATATGGCATCTTTGGATTCAATAATAGTGTATGATTCTAATACATCACTTTTGATGACAAGAATTCTATAGCATGAACTATTACAAGCATAGCCAATTAACATATAATCACATGTTCTAGAACCAAGATTTCTCCATTTTGGCTTGAGTAGCATGACCTTAGCCAGACACCCCCACACTTTGAGATATTCCAAGTTAGGTATACGCCCTTCCCAAAGTTCATAAGGAGTTTTTCTGGTTTTCTTATGACGTAACTTATTTTGAATATGGCAAGCCGAAAGAATGCCCTCCCCCCACATGTTGGAAGATAGCCCAGAACTAACAAGCATAGCATTTATCATCTCTTTAAGAATTATATTTTTCCTTTCGGCTATTCCATTAGATTCTGGTGAATAAGGTGGAGTTACCTTATGTATTATACCATTTTGTTCACAAAATTCTTTAAAAGTGTTAGGACATATGTGAATCATATTAGGAATATATGTTAATATTTTATGTAATTGGCTTTTGACAAAATTTACTTTACTTGTATTTGGGTAGATTTAGGATGTGTTTAATGCTTTAAGGAACAAGGTTTCAAGTTCAAGTGTTAAAGTCATGCAAGTTTGTCCAAGAAACAAGTGAAGAAATATTGTTTATTAAAGCTCGACAGCTAGTATCTATCAAGGCTTAAAAAACTGTTTTAGCTCTAAGCTTGCCAACTACTCGATAGATAGGGTATCTGTCGAGATTTATGAAAAACAGATTTTCAACTCTGATTTCATGTTAATCCGTGAATGTATATTTAGGCTTTCTTTTCTCACAACCCTAAACATATATAAAGATTTTTTTTAAAGGCTGTCACAACTGATGAAACTGAATGTAAAAGTTTTTCACAAGCATATTGTGAACTGGAGACATATGCCCTAGTTTATCTTTCTATTCAAGAAGCTGATGTATTTGTACACCGTAGGATTTTGTGACCAAGCAACTTTGTGATATTCATCGTGTGATGAACTAAAGAACTTTGCAGCCAACATCCTACTCAAGTTGGTGATTAAGTTGTGTACTGGGATTCGCGCATCTATTGATTAGTCATGTATTGGGAGTCGTGCATTAAAAGAAGAGATTGTCACTACAGAACAAGTCTAATTGTATATTGTGGTAAGAGTTCAACTGTAAATTGGTATAAGGTACTAAGATTCTTTTACTTATAACCGCTTGTTGTGATAATAATGAATTCTCGGGAGTGGTGACCTTAAAATTACGTAGTGTGGTTTTTGCCTCGGAGGTTTTCCCTATTCTTAAACAAATCATCATGTCAAATTTATTTTCTGCTATATTTTATTTTAGTTGGTGATTTTTTTTTTTTTTGCCACATACATTGTATGTTAATTTGATTAATTAATAAATTTAGGTAATAAATCAATTAATTCATCACAAGGGATTAATACATTTTTGGCCTCTCAAAAAGAATTAAACTCATATTCACCACCTCTATCAGTTCTAAGTCTTTTAATCCTTTTATTCTTTTGGTTCTCAACTTCACTTTTATATTTTATAAACATCTCCAAAGTTTCATTCTTGATTCTTAGTAAATAAAGTTTAATGAATCTAAAGTGGTCATCAATAAAGATCACATAAAATCTTTTACCACCTCTAGTCATGGTTTGTTTTAAATCATCCAAGTCACTATGTACCAATCCCAGAAGCTTAGTTTCTCTTATTGTAGATTTACAAGGTTTCTTGGTGATTTTAGTTTCAGTACAAATTTCACATTTGTCCATATTAGCTTCACTTAGTGAGTTAATAATTCAAAAAATTTTCATTTTCTTTATACAGCCAAGATTAATATGTCCAAGTCTACCAAGCCAAACATCAATGGAATCAACTAAGTAAGCACAAGAAGACGAACCACTTTCATTAATAACTTGATCAACATTAAGTACAAAAAGACCTTCATCATCATAGCCCTTACCAACAAAGATTTCATTCTTAGTTAAAGTAACTATGCCACCATCAAATAAAACTCTAATACCGGCCTTACCAAGCAAATGTACCGAAATGAGATTGTGTCAAAAGTGAGGTACATGAAAGACATTATTAAGTGAAAGAGTGTCAAAAGTGAGGTACATGAAAGACATTATTGAGTAAAAGAGTTTTACCGGAAATTAACTTCAAGAGTACTTTCCTTTTACCACTCACCGGCACAGACCTGTTGTCCCTAACATAGACACATTCAGTGCCTTCCGTCATAGGAGTATAGGTACTAAACTCCTTTTGAATGCATCAATGTGTCTTGTGCAAGCTAAGTCAACTACCATCCTTTCACTTTTGTCACCAAGTGTGCCTCACACACCACCGCTGCAATAATCTCTACGGTTTGCACCACATTTGCCTTATTTGATGTAGAACCTTTGTTGTTGTTCTTATTGTTGTTGAAGTTGCCCCCTACCCTACATGTTGCCTCATAATGACCTACCTTGCCACAAATAAAACAATTACCCTTTTTCTTTTGGATTTGGGCAATTTTTACTATGAAATTTTCCTTTCCCTTGAAATCATGTTTCTTATTATGTTGTAGAGGTCTAGAGAGTCCTCCCTCTACAACATTAGCCTTGGTAGTAAATTCCGTAGCTCTTGAAACTTTTTCCGACATCCTATTTGTTTCTTCAATTTGAATATCAACGATAGTTTGTTGAAGATTCAAATAGGTTCTATGGTTGCTATACCGATGTTTATACTCTTTCCAAGAGTCCAGCAACTTAAACACAAAGCCATGAGCCACAAATCTCTTGGGCAAAACATCACCCTCTATAGTTTGCACCACATTTGCCTTATTTGATGTAGAACCTTTGTTGTTGTTCTTATTGTTGTTGAAGTTGCCCCTACCCTACATGTTGTCGCATAATGACCTACCTTGCCACAAATAAAACAATTACCCTTTTTCTTTTGGATTTGGGCAATTTTTGTTATGAAATTTTCCTTTTTCCTTGAAATCATATTTCTTATTATGTTGTAGAGGTCTAAAGAGTCCTCCCTCTACAACATTAGCCTTGGTAGTAAATTCCGTAGCTCTTGAAACTTTTTCCGACATCCTATTTGTTTCTTCAATTTGAATATCAACGATAGTTTGTTGAAGATTCAAATAGGTTCTATGGTTGCTATACCGATGTTTATACTCTTTCCAAGAGTCCAGCAACTTAAACACAAAGCCATGAGCCACAAATCTCTTGGGCAAAACATCACCCTCTTTAGCTAATTTGGATACTAATCTTTGAAAATCTTCAAGTTGGCTAGAAACAATTTTTTCCTCAACCATTTGAAAATACATAAATTTAGCCGTAGCAAACTTTTTAGCACCCTCATCCTCAAACCCATAATGACCATTAAGTTTATCCCATAAATTTTTAGCACAAGTAAAATGACAATAATTATCAAATAACTTGTTAGATAAACCACACTTAATAGTATCAACACACAATTTATTTGTTTTTTACCACTTTGCTATATTTTTAGGATCATCATCGGGTTTAGGCTCATAAAAAATCCGGTCAATTTCGGTAAATTCCAAGATGGGCAAAACCATTTCTTTCCAACGTTTAAAATTATTTCCATCAAAAGCTTCAAGCTTTGTAATTTTCGAAATAACCTTAAGAGAATCAACAACTTGTTTCTTCATTTCGAAACACAAATTTCAACCTTTAAGATTGTAGGAAAATATGGCTAAATAAACAAGTTTTGATTCAACAATACAAACCCTAAAAAATTCGCAATGACAAAAATAAATAGATAGAGTTAGAAAAATCTCACAACTATAGAATCACGCAAAATGAGTTGTCCTTAAAGGTTTATTCATGTCACAGCTGAAATTTTGTGGAGATAGCACAATTGATGACCATTAAGTTTATCCCATAAATTTTTAGCACAAGTAAAATGACAATAATTATCAAACAACTTGTTAGATAAACCACACTTAATAGTATCAACACACAATTTATTTGTTTTTTACCACTTTGCTATATTTTTAGGATCATCATCGGGTTTAGGCTCATAAAAAACCCGGTCAATTTTGGTAAATTCCAAGATGTGAAAACCATTTCTTTCCAACGTTTAAAATTATTTCCATCAAAAGCTTCAAGCTTTGTAATTTTCGAAATAACCTTAAGAGAATCAACAACTTGTTTCTTCATTTCGAAACACAAATTTCAACCTTTAAGATTGTAGGAAAATATGGCTAAATAAACAAGTTTTGATTCAACAATACAAACCCTAAAAAATTCGCAATGACAAAAATAAATAGATAGAGTTAGAAAAATCTCACAACTATAGAATTATGCAAAATGAGTTGTCCTTAAAGGTTTATTCGTGCCACCTAGAGTAGAACTCAGTGTGAATGGCTCTCTTAGCCGAACAACCCCTCAAGATTAGACTATAATGATTTCTTCAAGTTGATCACAAACTCAAACAAGAAGAACTAGGATCAACCTTAATTACCTTTCCTTAAAACTAAAATCTTAAAAGCTGAAATTTTGTGGAGATAGCACAATTGCGATGCCCTTTTTGTTGAAAACTATTGATTGAGGCCTAAGACTGAAATAACTAACCCACTCCCAAGCCAATACCTAGCACATTGTGTTCCAACTTACCACTTCAAATATGCAAAGCCTTATAAACTTATAACAATGTTTATTCCTAACCAATGTGGGACACAAAGCAAAGGTTAAGTGTTTGAAACACACATACTCCAACATATTGCGCCTTCTGCTTCCTTATTTACTCGAATTGTGTTGTTAGGACAAATGGTTTCTGCATCATGGACATTGCATTAGGAAATGATTCAAATAACGAATCAAAGACAGCTCATGTTTAATTTGCGCAATAAAACACTCCCAGAGAGAGAGAGAGAGAGAGAGAGAGAGAGATTACCTTGCTTCAATGTGACAGCATTTGGACCCCTTGGTGAAACATCTCCCTCCCCAAGGAATATGACGAAATTGTTGGTATGCATATTTCTTTTCTTCTGCATACCCAACAATTTTGAGTTCAAACTGATTTCACTTTCGTTACCCATTGGCAATTTGATCTTCAACCCCTTCATTTTTTTCCTGGTTGTCTATACTTTTCCAAATTTACATACTATTTGAGATGCATGCGAATAAAAGGCAAAACACAATCAAGCCAAATTACATTGTTTAGGGCTACATGTCTAGCTGGGTGAGATACCTCCCAAATAGAATTCTTGGAAAGAAAGAGATATGTACACATGAAAAACGATTTTTTTAGGAGAACAAGTATAAAGAATTCGAACCTTCAAATGACGCTCTCAATAAGCCTTGGGGTCATTTCATACCAAACCATAAGAAAAGATGGGAAAGTGAGCGGAAATAGGTAAAATTCTACAACACACAATCCCATTAATAATTTTGTGTCTTCACTATTCATATACTGCAAGAGACTAATTAGACCTTGGACAGAGGAGTCTTTCTTTTTTTGAGTGAAAGAGGGAGTGATTGTTAACTATACTAAAATACAAACAACTCATTTTTGAAAAATTATTGTTATTATGCTCGCATCCAAAGTTGAAACTTCTACCCTGATATGCTTAACAGTTAAAACCTATCATTCAAACAAGAAGAAGGTTCCATAATTAATGACAGTTTTATTGAACAAAATTCAAATTTGTCTTTATTGGAGTTTTAGATCCAATTGCAGAATGGTCCAGCAGCAAATAGGCATCATAGCCATTCAAGTTAAGGGCCAATTAATTTGTCCAAAACTAATGGTCCATTTGGATTGAGGGGGAGTAGAGTAAAGTAGAGTAGATTTAACACAAAATTAACTTATTTTTAGCCAACACTACTCTACTCCCCTCTACTCTCCCTCCTTCCTCCCTCCATCCAAACAAGCCATAAGATTTTGGCTTTCCCAAAAAATTGATATTACCAAAGTGCAATTTCCCAAAGCTACATACTTCTATAAAATGTAGGCAATAGAGTTACGACATATAATTTTGTCCCAATTATTGATAATCTGATTCTTTTGAAAAAAAGAAAAAAAAAATGCATGGAGCTGTAGCCGTTGCAAAAGAATAAACTAAATGGCACTTCCTGATAAAGTAATTGAAGCAATTGTTTGCTTCATTATAATATGTAATTAAAACAAGTTCTTGAAATGGTAAAAAGAGAGCTTTCAGTATAACGATTGTAAATATTTTACCAGAATGGTTTGAAATAAAATCCTCCACTCCAAGGAAACAAATTCTTCCCAAGATTGTAGAAAAGATTGGCTTTCAAAAATATTTCCCTACTAAATAAGATATTCTGGTGAAAGATCCTATTCCTAGTCAGGAAAATAGTGAAGTCATTGCTATTCTTTCCCCATATCCCACTACTAAGAAAGATGTCCACTTCTAAAGGGGATCATATTTATCCCAGCAGAAGTAACAATAATGTTTATAATGCTATAACAGATGGTATAAAGAGCAAAATCATATGAAAAGAAAAAGGAGAATAATGGAGGAAGATGGATCATCTGTAATTGCCTTACAGTCCTTCAATATATTTCTTGATTTTTCTCGTTCACGATTTCTTGATTGTACACGTGCACTTTTTCGGCATGGGATAGAACCCTAGTTTACATGCCTAGATACCTTTGAACTTAACATATACTCTTCACCAAAGCTTTCCTTCATTTGTTGCAAGTGATTACTGGGAACAATACAACAAAAGAACAATAGAATATAAGTAAAGGGTAATTTTATAATTATGTTGATGAGATGAAGAAGAATCAACAGGAGGTTTCAGAGGAAGGACTAATGAACTACTTAAAGAGGTATACCTAGACCCTGCACACACACACACACACTATATCAATATACGAGTACTTTGATAACCTTTTGCAAAAAGCCCCTTTTCTCTCTATCTACTAAATACAGTTTTTCCAAGCCAAACTATAGCAAGGTATTGGACCTGGATCCAGCTGAAAAAAATGATGGAATACTCTAAGATGCATAGCTTCAACAAGTGCATCAGTTGTTTGAAAGGGATTTGGCAAGTCTTTGCTGTATGGAGAATGTTTAATTGAGTAAGTTTTGTTTTGTATTTCAAACAATGTAAATTTTTTCAATTCCAATATTATCAAGTTTAATATTTTGAAGATAGTGTCCTTCCAATCTTTTTATATTAGCTATGAGTCCGTCTTCTTTAAGATTTCAAGAGGAAACACAAACAACTCATTTTACTAAAATTGACATCAGATTTTGTCTTCCAATTCTATGAAGTGCTTTAAATTGGGCATTATGTAACTTGATAGAGCAATGCAGCAACTTGATACTTGAGTAATTCAAAGACTTGGAGTAGCTGTTGTTGTCACCACAGGTAGACAAACTATGGCCGAAAAACAACAAACAATAAGTGAGCACAGCATGTAGCACTCTGTCACCAAACTAAGCCACACCTATTAGAATAAAACAATTCAGCCAGAAAAAAGAAAAGGAAAGAGAGTGATCTAAAGCAAGAAAGAAATTGAAATTCAAGGATGGAAAATCAAGGGATGCAACAGAATCATAACAAGTTTCTTTGTTATTTTAAACTAAACAACGGTTTATGATGCTACTACTTCCATCTTAAACAGTCTTCCATATCTTGCACACAATCAGTTTATGATATCAATTAAAGCAAAATGCAAATGGAGTGAGAACTTGAGAACCTAGATACATGCTACTCCTCTGCCTCTAAATAATATTTTACATTTTCTTTTTTGATTGTCTCTAAATAATGGTCCATTATTAAGAAAGGTAAGCATAATTTGTTACATGTAATCCTTGTTAATCCTATCCATTAAAAAAGATATTTCAATGTAAAAATAAAGAGTTTTGTTGGAAAACTAAATTCTTGAGATAGGTGGGAGTCCCCCCCCCCCCCCCCCCCCCCACCACCCTCCCCCCTCCCACCTTGAATCATTTGTATTATTAAGTAAAACTATAAAAAAGTGTTACCAGCATTCATGTCTACAGGTCTAGTGTGTTCATCCTCCTAAAAAAAGGTTTTGAAAGCTATTGAGAAAATTCTAAACAAGTTCTTATGGAATGGTGCTGAAAATTCTACTCCAAGGGTTAGAGTTTCTTGGAAGAAGTGTGCTATCCCCAAAGGGAGGATGGATTGGGCTTGAAGAGGTGTGAGGAATGGAGTAAAGTAGCAATTATGAGATCCATTTGGCTCTTGTTCAAGCAGGCTAGCTTTCTTTGGGTTGCATGGGTTGGGAACAACTTGTTGAAGAACCAAAGATTTTGGCAAGTGAAGGTTCCTCAATAATGTTCTTAAGGTTTGGATGAAAATCCTAAAAATTCAAGAGTTAGTGAGACCAAGTTTTAACTTCCAGGTTGGTGATGGCTCTAGTATGTTTTTTTATACCAGGATGGCCCTTTGTATTTGAAGTATGAACATCATGTGGTGTGTCATACTGCCAGCACTATAAATGCTAAGCTCTCCTCAGTCATTGGCAACCATCCTGGTCTTGGCTGCCTGCTAGGTCTGAAGACCTTGTAAGTATACAATGTAAGCTTCCTGAGATAGTTATTGGGGACTCAAACCAGGTGGTTTGGGTGCATACAAATGGCTACTACTCTTGTGCTTCAGCTTGGGAACAAGTCAGATACAAGGATGTTTTCCACAAATGATTCCTAGTCATACCTTTATATGTTGGTTAGCAATGAAGGACAGGTTGCTAACAAGGGCTAGATTGGAGATATGGGGAGTATTCAGTGATCTACTGTGTCTATTATGCAGTGCAACTTTTGGGAGTCAGGACCATTTATTCTTTGAATTTCCTTTTCCACAAAGAGCCTGGAAAGTGATTATGGAATTCAGTCTACAATGTAATCCTGAGTTTGGTTGGGAAAAGATACTTAGTTGGGCTGTAAACTACACCACTGGAGAGGGCAGAGCTTGAACCTTGAAGGCTGTAATTTGTAAATTTTGCTTGGGAGCTACTGTTTATGAACTCTGGAAATGCAGTAATGCTGTGTTGCATCAAGGCTGTCCTAGTTCTGAAGAGTAGATCATTACTTCAATTAAGAAGCAAGTGAAAATGAGACTTGAGTTCAAAGGGTCATTCCCTGTACTAAAGAGAACGGGGAATCTGCTATAAAGGGGGACTATCTACAGACTTTCTTAGGCCTTGTAGGCCTTCTGTTTAAACTAATGAATAGGTGTTTGCTGCCATATCAGTCAGTTGTATTCTATGTTGTTGTAATTTTTGTTGCTATTATGGCTGCTTGTTTTCACTTAAGATTTGTCTTGATTGTTAAAAAAATAAAACTATAATAACAGTGGGACTATTAATTAAGAAAGATAATTACTTTAGCCCTCAAAACTGTAAATTACCACAAAAAGAAAGGTGATTGTAAAGGCCTCATTCTCATCAAATCATTTAGCCATTTTTGTTGACTGAGAAAACTCAGTAAGAGCAATGTAAAAAATCCCCCAACTCAACAGATCGAATTTTAAAGGTTTTTCCTTTCTTGGGTGCCACGTAACAAACAAGCATAACATCCCCAACCCATCTAAAAAATTTCCTTCCTCTTAGTTTCATTTTCAAAATTTTCAAAGATTAAAACATTAAGCTCAAGTATGAAGCTCAGCCTTGCCGCCTCTAATACCCATCAGAAGTTCAGACACATCACACACACTGACACACAGACACACAGACACCCACAAATATACATGCCAAAGGGTGAACAAAAACAATAGAAAACTAAGAAAAGTAGTGAAACAAGAACATAGTGTTTTTTTTTTCTTACTTGCTTTGTCTTCTTAGTGACCCTTTGATGAAGTTAATATGTCTCCTGCAAAACTTGCCATGCCATGCGCATATTTGGTATGGGTTTCTTGAGAAACGAAAGGCCATTGACAAGTGGAAAGAATGAGTGGAGGCTTTAACTGTCTTAAAGTTTGAAGTTTGAAGTTTTTTTTTTTTTTTTTTGTGAGAATGTGAAGTTTGAAGTTAAAATGATGTAATTTGAGGAAAATAATAAATAAACAGTGCAATGGTTTCTAGCTAGTCTTTTTTTCCCATTATTTTTCTACTTAATTTACACTTTATATATTTTTCCTTCCCTAGATTAATTTCTGTTTTTTTTTTTTTTTTTGGGGGTAAGAACAAAGTATTCTTTTTTTTTTTTTGTTAATAATCTTAGATTAAATTAAAAATTCATAATTTTTTAAAAATTTAAATTTTTGAGATAATCAAAATTTATCATGGTATTATACAAGGTTTTAAATTCAAGTTCTACTTCTATCTCTACCTTACATCCCATTTAAAAAATTCCCTCAATATTTTTTTTAATTTTTTTCCTTTTACAATTATAATAAGATTTGAATATATGATCTCATTACAATTGATACTTATAATCAAATCCACATATTAATGTATTTTACACTTTTATCAATAGAATTTGAACTCAATTTCTTTATTCACTAAAATTCTCGTTGTAATAGTTAATAAGCAGCTTGTTTAGGGTTTGATTATAATGAGATGTGCTACATTCACAACATTTTTACAATACTTTCACAACAAATTCTAAATAGTAAATTATTATTAGTTATAATTTGAATTTACAACTGAAATTATTTTTTTGCTCACCAATGACAATCTACCACTTATAATTTGTTGTAAAAGTGTTATAAGAATTAGCATTTCTCAATTATTATAACTTCATTGGTAGAAAAATGCCGTGTAAAAATGTCAATTAAAACGTTTGTAAAGGTGCAAAGGAGGTGGGAGTAGTTTGGGATTACAATGGAGCATGAATCAGTGGATATATCTTATTATCTTTGATGAAAATATTAGAGGTATCAAAACCAGATGATTCAGTTAAGAAGATGAACAAAATTTCCTACAATTTCTTATTTGGTTACACAAGTCAATGACAATGATGAAGACATGTAAATGGTTACACAAGTTGTGTAACTAGCAAAAGCATCAACAACTATCAATGATGTTTAAAAATGAGATAGAAATAATGTCTTGAGTTTTAGATTGAATGGAGAAGATTAAAATAAAAAAAAAAAAAAAAAAAGAAGCAAAACTTAAGAATAATAAATTACTCTTTTAACCAATTTGTGTTTTTTAATTTAAAATTATTTAACTAAGAGATAGGAATATTTTAAAGAGTTTAATAATCTGTGTGAGGGTATTTTAGTATGCAAAATGTCAAAATCCACACAGAAAATCCTGTTATTAATAGTATATATATACCTTTTGTGTATTATATATATATTAGAATACTCACCTGGAGGCACATAACAAATAGTACATAAAATGTGACATACTGCTATACATAGATTGCATATAGTTTGCAGCTAGTTTGAAATAATAAAAACTAGCCAAGTATTCAAAGTTCAGAACAAGGCCATATGAGCATTCTTTCAAGTATCAACTTCATCTTTTGTTTAAAAAATAAAAATAAACTTAAATTAAGTTTCCCATGATCAACCTTAGAGCTCCAACTTGATTTAGAAATCGAAGTTCCTACTTTTTCAGCAACCCATGTCCAGCAGACCTGCAGTGGTATTGTTGCAATTTGGATTGAACTTTGCATTTCTCCTCCTTCAGTTCCTCCACTGTTTTTGTAATGCGTTGCAACTGACACTCCTCATTTTCAATCTCACACTCCAGCATTCGTAATTCAGCTTGCAACTTCAACCTTTCAAGCTTCTTATTATCAAGAGATGTCTTCTTCAATTTGAGCAATTCAGTGGAATTTGCTAAATCAGTTTTCAGATCTTTGTAGTAAGGAATGTTACCCACAATAATCTCCCTAATTTCATCATGACGGTCACAAAGCCATTCTACATCCAGCCTTGCAGCATCAGCCAAAACTATAACATCCTTAACAGAAGCTAGATGATGCTTCTTGAGCTTACTAAATGGTATTTTCTGCAGATCAAGAACTGCTGTGCAAACTTTCTCCAGTAAGTAATTAATCATCTTAGGAGACTCGAGCGTACAATTTCTAGCAATGTCACCATACTTCTCAATTATGGCAAGAAGAGTCGGAGCACACTCAGCACTCACACAATATGAACCAACTTGTCCAAGAGTGTTATCTACCGAGCTTGTTGCATCAGAGCTAATGTCATAGAAGGTGCTTGTCATATGAAAAAGTGATGGAGCCAAACTCTTACAGCTCACACGATCTGGACTGTATGTACCCATTCCTTCATTATCTCCTTCAAGAGCAGTGTCCAGGGAAACAACAGCTGCATCTCGGACATCTTGTTCTGAAGGAATGATGGTTAAAATGGCAGCAGCATTGGCACCTGCACCATCAGCAGTTTCCTCAGGAATGTGTGTCTCAAATGTTTTTTCCAGGGCACCTTTAAGCTCTTGATTTGCCAGTATTATACTTCTTTCTCCTGCAAGATCTACACAGGTGTCATCTGAGCTCGAGGATTCTAAAGAGGTACTTGAATTTTCAAAAAGTGATGCATTAATGCCATTGCAGCTAAAATAATCACCCTGACCATCGTTATATCCTTGAGGGTGATTATCAGGGGATACAACTTCTGCACCATGGACATTTTGCTCAGAAGCCATTGATGTAAACATGGCAGGAGAATTCTCACGAGCTTCTGTAGCAATGTTCCTAGAAGTTTGCACTTCAATATCTTTTCTGGTGACACCTGCTTCATCGTCTATTGCACCTTCTGCTTCTTTATTTCCTTGAATTTCGTTGTCAGGAGAAACAGTTTCTGCATCACAGAAAATCCGTTCGTAGAAATAATTCAAATAAAGAAGCAAAGATAGCTCATGTTTAAGTAGAGCAAAAACACACTCCAAAAAGGGAGAAAAAAAAAAGGAAAAGAAAAAAACAAGAAAAAAAAAAAAAACAAACAAACAAGACACATTACCTTGATTCAATATGGCAACATTTGAACCCCTTGGTGAAACAGCTCTCTCCCCAAGGAATATTGGGGAATTGTTGCTATGCATATTTCTTCTCTTCCGCTTACCAAACGCTTTTGGGGTCAAACTGGTTTCACTTCCCTTACGCATTGGCAATTTGACCTTCAGCCCCCTCATTTCTGCCTGGTTGTCTATATGTTTCCAAATTTAAATAGCCAAACAAGTAGGATTATTGGAAAGAAAAACACAAACACGTCAAGTTACATGGTCTAAGGCAAAGCGTCTAGCTTAGGCTGAGATACTTTCCAAGTAGAATTCTTGGAAAGAAAGAGATGTACACAAGTAAAAAGATTTGTTTAGGAGACAAGTATAAATAAGTTGAAGTAACCTTCAAACGATGCACTGAATTGAACTTGAGGCCTAGTCATTTAAGGTTTATAGTTGTTACCAAAGTATAAGATTGCAGATGAAAAACGTTCCAGTTCTGAGTTAAAACCAAAGAAGAAACGATGGGAAAGTGAGGGGAAATAGTTAAAATTTTCCTGGAAATTTATTATTTATTCTACAACACACAAGCCCGTTAACAATTTTGTGTCTTCACTATTCAAATACAGCAAGAGACTAATCAGGCCTTGGACAGGGGGTAATTTTTTTTTTTTTGACTGACAGAGGGAGTGATTATTAACTATACTGAATTACAAACAACTCATTTTTGAAATATTATTATTACAATTATTATGCTCACATCCATAGTTGAAACTTCTACCCTGATATGCTTAACAGTTAAAAACTATCTTTCAAACAAGCAGA
This sequence comes from Castanea mollissima, assembly GCA_014183005.1. Lineage (NCBI taxonomy): Eukaryota > Viridiplantae > Streptophyta > Magnoliopsida > Fagales > Fagaceae > Castanea > Castanea mollissima. The sequence continues at coordinate 52,604 of JACAVU010000091.1, forward strand.
AGGCTCCCTAATTAATGATAGTTTTATCCAACAAAATACAAATTTTGCCTTTATTGTAGTTTCAGACCCAAGTACAGAATGGTTCAGCAACAAAGATTTAAGGGCCAGTTAATTTTATCCAACTAGAGTTTTGGCTTTTCCAATAAAATAATATTACTAAAATGCAATTTGCGTAGCGCTACATACTTCATTAAAAAGTGATGACAGAGTTACGTATATAATTTTGTCCCAATTATGGATAGTCTGATTTTTTTTTTAAAGAAAATTTATGGATCTGTAGCTGTTGCAAACAAATAAACTAAATGGTAGTTCCTGATAAAAGAGGATTGAAATAAAACTACTGCCCCCCGGGAAACAAATTTTGCCCAAGATTAAAGAAAAGATAGGCTTTCAGAAATATTGCTCTACTGAAAAAGAGATTCTATGTAGAGATACTATTCCTAGTCAGGAAAATAGTAAAGTCACCTTTCCTGTTCTTTCCCAAGATCCCGTTACTAAGAAAGATGTTCGCTTCCAAAAGGGAACATTGCAAAAGTAACAATAACATTTATAATGCTACAGAAGATGGTATAGAAGCAAAACCATAAGAAAAGAAAAAGGAGAATATTGGACGAAGAAGGATCACCTGAATCTGCCTCACTGTCCTTCCATATATTGTTTGATTTTTCTTGTTCACTATTTATTGATTTTATACGTGCACTTCTCCGGGATGGGATAGAACTCCAGTTTGCACGCCTAGATACTTTTGGACTTACCATATACTCTTCACCTGAGCTTTCCTGCATTTGTTGTGAGTGATGACTGGGAACAATAAAACAACAACAACAACAACAAAAAAAAAGAATATAAGTAAAGGTAATTCCATAAAAAGAATGAACAGGAGGTGTTGGAGGAAGGACTAACGAACTAATTACAGTGGTATACCTACACCCTGCACAGACACTTACTATATTAAAATACATATGTGTTGATAGCCTTTCACAAAAATCCCCTTTCTCTCTATCTACTAAATACAATGTTTTTCAGGCCAAACAATGGTAAGGTATAACAGGATGGAATACTCTAGGATGCTTACCTTCAATAGGTGCATCAGTTCTTTCAAACGGATTTAGCAAGTGTTTGATATACATAGAAGGCTTAATGAGTATGCTTTGAATTGCGCTTCAAACAAGATATGTTTTTTTAATTCCAATGATATCGTTTAATATTTTGAAGATAATGTCCTTCCAATATTATTATGCTAGCTACAAGTCCAACTCCTTTAAGATTGCAGGAGGAAACACAATAGAGCAATGCAGTTCTGTGAAATGATATTAATTGGGCATTATGCAACTTAATAGTGCATTGCAGCAACCTGATATCTAAGAAAATCCGAGATTTGGAGTATATGTTGTTGAACTACATTTAGACTAACTATGGCCTAAAAACAACAAAAAACAAGCACAGTTTATTGTACTCTGTCATCATACTAAGCCACACAATGGGGGTTACTCCTCACCCTCCCCATATCCCTTCCCTATAATGACAATATCTATTAATCATTAACCAAATAGCTTAAAAATCCTCAGCCAAAAATAAGATCTAGAGCAAGAAAGGAAAAAAATAATCCCTGAATAGCAACTGAAATTTAGGAATGGAAAATTAAAGGATGCAATGGGATAATAGAAAGTTTTTTTGTTATTGTAATTTAAAGAACAGTTTGTGATATCACCACTTCCATCTTAAACACTTTCCACATCTTCCATCTTAAACACTCTTTGATTCCTCAAGATAGTTCTTGGGGTTGGAGTCTTGGAGGGCTATTCTTAAACTTCAAGAGGAGGCAAGGAAGCTTTTGAGCTAAGAAATTGGTGATGGCAGCAAATTTATTCTTTGACATGATGACATCCTGATCGAGTACTACTTACAAAAATATGGGTACAGCTGTACAGGGTCATATATGATGCTGCCAGAAACTATGAAGCTAGAGTTAGCTCAGTCCTTAAAAATAAACAATGGTTCTGGAATCCTATCAGATCAGATCACGTGGTGAGCATTCAAAGGAAGCTGCACCTGGTTGTTTTGAAGGAAGATGACATAGCACTATGGGCCAATTCCTACAAATTTTATTTTGCTGGCAAATAAAGCAGAGTGGTGGCAGTTAGTGTGGTTTAACTAAAGCCATTCCTAGACACTCCTTTGCTGGATAAATGGCTATTCTTAATAATCTCCCAACCAAAGCTAGAATGTTGCAATGGGGACTTTCTGTAAATGGTTTATATGTTTACTACTTTACTGCAGGTCTAGCCTTGAGTATGAACCTAGCTACACGCTACTCCTCTATTTCTAAATAATATTTTACTCCCGTTAGTAAACAAGGTTAGCATAATTTTTTACACATAACCTTTGTTAATCCTATCTATTAAAAAAATATATTTCAAAGTGAAAATAATAGTGTTTTGTTGGAAATTAAAATCTTGAGAAAGGTGGAAGCTTTTATGAAAAATAATTACATTATTCCTCAAAACTGTAAATCACCAAAATAAAATAAAATAAAAAAGAAGAAAGGTAATAGTACACATGCCATATTCACATCAAATCATTTAGCTCTGTTTGGTGATAGAAAACTCAATAAGAACAAAGAAAGTTACAAGACATAAAATTTAAAATTGCCTTATGTCTTTTTGGATTTATAAGGGGCAAAAATATTCCACATACCAACAGATCTGAAATATTTGGAACCCCAATATAAAAGGTTTTTCCTTTCTTGGGTTGCAAGTAACAAAACAAAATAGACATACTCAACTAAAAGATTTCCTTCATTTTCCTTTCCTTTCCTAAATTTTTAAAGCAACCCAAACCATCAGAGGTTCATACACATAACACACATACACACATGTATATGCAAGAGAATGAACAAAAACAGTGGAAACAGAAGTGAGACAAGAAAAGATTGAATTTTTTTTTTCTTACCTGCTTTGTCTTCCTAGTGTCCCTTTTGACCAGTACCATACACGGTCTGCTAAACCAGAGAGAGTGAGTGAGAGGGAGTGGTTTTACAAGAGAAGAAAGTATGTTTCTTTGGTTTAGAATGTGTAAATTCTGTGTGTGGGACTTCTTCTTTTTTTGGGTCTCAAAAAAAGCCTCTCATGTGTTTGAATGAGGAAATAACAGCCAATGAGTACAGGGCATTTGTTATGCCAAATAGCACAAGGAGTACTCTCTCTCTCTCTGTCTCTGAGCCTGAGATTTTGAGTCTTACAATTTTTTTTTTTTAATGAAAGCTATTCTTAACCTTAAGCATTTCAATTTTATCTCACTGTTTTTATCAGTGTGTAGACTTGTTATGGCCTATTTGTTATATGAAATTACTGAATTCTCAAAAAAAGGAAAATTGAAAATGAAAAAAGAAAGAAGAAAAAGCTTTGGTTTTCATTGAAAACCAAAGTTTTTTTTTTTTTTTGGCTCTTTCTATAGATAGTAGTTCATGAAGACAGTCATCTCCTACAAAGCTTGCCATGCCAACACAGTTTTGGAATGAATTTTCGGCTGAAAGGACACGCCCTTGACACGTGGAAAGAAAAAGTAGAGATTTTAAGGGTCTTTTTGTATTTGTCTCTGGTTTTTGCATGGTGGGCGGGTTTAACCTTCTTCTTTTTTTTTTCTTTTTTGAACAATGAAGTTTGAACTGCTGTTATTTGAGGGAAATAATAAAAAAAAAATAATGCATTAGTTTCCAGCAAGTTTATATATATACTTTTATTTTCTAGACCAATTTTTAATTTTGTAGGTAAGAGCAAAGCATAAAGCTAATTATTATCTCTACTTCCATTGTGAAATGTTTCATGTAATACTTACACTTTTGTATCAAATGTCCACATTTCACATATGATGTGAAAGAGAGTAGACATTGTTGATATATATATCATTTAGATAAAATTTAAACATAAGTTCTTTATTCACTAGATTTATTTGAACTAACGGAAACCTATTGAAAAAAGAGTTTACTATTCTGATATGCAAAACTATATAAGTTAAAAGAAAATTGCGGGATAGAAAAGAGTGAATATGTTTCAAAATGATCATTAACCATCGAAATGTTTCATTTTCATACTTAAATTTAGATTAAAAAGGCCCCTACTGTCAACAGGTACGTGGAAGGGAAACTCTAAAGTGGCAAATAGAAACACTCATTATACCCATATACGCAAGAGAATGAACAAAAACAGTAGAAACAATAAAAGATTGAATTTTTCCTACAAGCTTTGTTTTGCTAGTGCCCCTTTTGTCCAGTACCAAACACAATTTGCAAAACCAGAGAGAGAGAGAGAGGGAGAGAATTGGTCTCTGGGTAGCAGAAGTGGTATTATGAGTTTTATGAAGGATATTCTTAAATTTAAGCATTTCAAAAAATAAATTTCACTATCGCGTATTTTTAATGTCATGGTTACTTCACAAGTATATATATTTGCAGAGTATAGAGGGAACAAAAATTAGGATTTAATTTTCCAAAAGAGAGTTTCACACCCATATAAATTTAAATTAAGTTAAAGGATAATTTCTAACTTATATTATAAAAAAAAAAAAAAAAAAAAAAGCATTTCAATTTCATTTCATGGGTATAAATTTAAAGTTGAAAATCAAAAATTTATTATTTATTTATTTTTGTTCATAAATAAATAGTTTCTAGCAAGTTTATATTTATACTTTTATACTTTTATTTTGCCACATTAATTTTTATTTTTGTAAGTAAGAACTTAATAGAAGACTATTATTGTTTCACACTTCAAATGTGAAATGTTTCAAATAATTTTTTTTTTATATGATGTGAAGGCCAGCAAATGTTATTGGATTTGAAACCGTGCGAATGTAAAATAATTAGTCTAAAATATTTTATATTTGAAAATACTTAATGAACCAGTTATTTCAAAAATCATATAAAATAATGAGACAAAACTGATAATTTTTTTTTACTTTCCCCAACTATCTAACTATCTATCTATTAAAAGTGAATTCATAAGCTTCAATATTATTTGTTATTATATATTCCTTTATTTTTTTCTTCTCTCTTTTTTTTTTCCCCAGATATCATAGTATTTGAATTTATGATTCCATAACAATTGCACTTTATCATTATTAATATATATATATATATATATATATATATATGAAATTTGAACCCAATCAGTATTCATTGTCAAGAGATTACTATTTGAACTAATGGGGAATCCAAAAAAAAAAAAAAGATTTGACCATTCTTGTGCGCAAAACTATAGTTGTTTATAAAAAATTTGTGGGATTGGAGGTAAGGATAATGTTTTCTAGCACTTATTTCTTGACATCTCTTATTATTTGTTTGTTTATGATAGTGGCAGTTCTAGAAAAAATTTTCAAAGTAGTCATTAAGAAATTTGAATTATACAAATTACATTAAAAAAAACTTCATATATTGACAACAAAAAAATAAAACACATAAATACATAAAATTTTACAGTTTCCTTTCATATTATGAAATCATTACATAATAGTCTCATTATCAATGCTCAAGCTATATCTCTTTTAAATTTAGTTCAATAAAATTTTTATTGAGCTTTCTCTTTTTGTTTGAAATGACCTAATATATTGTTTAAGTGGATCAAGGTTTAATTTTGGTGGGCCTAAAATATATTTAGGGTACTCACAATTTTTTTTATGAGTAGACAAATTATAAATTTTTTTTAAATTTATATATAATTATGATTTATTTTCCCGGTCACCCTACCCCCGGTTCATGATAATCCATGTTCTTCATTTAGATTGTACCCCCGGTTTATGATTAATCCATGTTCTTCATTTAGATTGAGAGCTAGATTGGTGAAATTTGTATGCAAAATAAGGTGCTACTGTTAAATCTAAACCAATTATGAACATGAGAGAAGCAACATGTAAATCTCTACAATAATGTCACTTGGCTTAGTTCACCAAAAAAAAATAAAAAAGGTTTAATTACACATTTAATTTTTAATTTTTACCCAAAATTTTGGTTTAATTACACATTTAGTTTTTATTCTTTGCCCATGTTTCAAAATGGTTCTTATCCTTTAAAATGTTTCATTTTACTACTAGTACTAAAACTCTTTACAAAAACTAGTACACAGCAATATTTATTAAAATAAAATAATAAATATAAAAACACAACAAACAAAGATGATTAATTGAACTCCAACCCATATCTTAAATCCCAAAATTTAATTTAATTATAGATGAGGATTGTGTTGAGGGGGCTTTGTTATTGAAGGCCAAGATCCGAGTCCAGTGGAGGTTTAAAGAATCTGCAACTGCAAGTAGCTTCCAGTATGCCACGCAAAATGGAGAGATTCTGCTATCAGTGAGCATGCAGTGTGGCTTATAGTAGCACACGGCAGGCAAAGCCAAAATTATCAAGTTTTGCAGCCAAAAGAAAACCCAATTCACCATCCAAAACCAGCCAAGACCCAACCCAACCCAACTCAAAGAACCACAAAAACTTTTATTAACCCAGCAAAACCCAACTGTCATCAACCAAAGAATCTCCTTGTCAAGACTAGACCACCATTACCAAAACACTACCAAATCCTGAATTACTGAGTTCTGATTTCACAGCATTGCAAGGCTAGCTGAAAAAGTAAACTGTATCGAACGGGCACTACTCCGAATGAAGATATAAAGGATAAAGAAGACAGAAGGATTACAAACGCTACTCAAAGAATAAACAAGTCCGAGACTTCTAGCCCGACGTACACATTTCCCCTCCAGTGCTCAGTTCATTTTTAAGTCCAAAGTAGCAAGGACCATCAACTTATATGCTGCCAATGAACAAACTCTCCTTCATATTTCCCCTGCAATTCTGAAAAATCAATTAGTTCAGCAATTGAGATCACACCAGAAGATCAAATAACATAAAAGGGACTAAAAGTTATTCATGTCAAACAAAAATGAGTAATTTTTTAACAAGAAAAAAAGACTTGGACCGTCTGCTGAAATAAACAGAGCTAGTTTTATCGAGCACAGATTGTTTTGCAGACCTTAGTACGCAATCCTCACAAAGAACCTGCCCAGGTCCCATGCAATCCCTAGTAACCTACTTTGAGTACAAGAACTAATGACTAATACAAAGTCAAATGGTCCACTTGAAAAAATTCCGACAGAAGAAAGGTAAATTACAAGTAGCTTATACATTCTAGTATGCTATTTAATAGACTTCTCTGAAAGTTTGGTAGTAAGCCGCAGTTGCCACATTTACCATAGTAATAAAACTTATATGCAAAAAGAGGACTGCAATTTAAGGCCCAATTTTCAGCAAGACAGCTTTGCATAGAAGCTCAAATGCAAACTTGACATCAGGGCTCCACGCATTGTCTATTCCTCCCCTTTAAATTTCAAATAAGACACTTTGAACCACTTCAAAATAAATTAAATTAAAAACATAAGGTATGGATGTTGTCAACTTTTGGCCAATTAATGGATAAAAAAGGCACTCCATTTATATGCTATTCTTTTTTCTCAAGGATTCATTCATCTAATTTTCAATAGTGCTTCACAGATAGGTAGCCTTAAACATAATAATCAACACAAGACTCCGAAGCTCCCCTGTTACTACATCTAACCATAAATCCCAGACCATGGAACATAGCAGTATGAAGTATCCATTTCATTTTTTTTTTCAACAAACTCATTACTAGAGAAAGACCTTCTGGGAATTATAATCACCCCCTATAACTCTATAACAATTCCCAGAAATGACATTGCTGTCATAGTTGCCAAATTTTGGAGTAGCCTCAAGAAGTAGATTAGAATATAGCATGTTGCTGTATTTTTCCCTTTTAAATTTTCCAACAAACTAATGGTAAAAAGATGAGACCAAAAACATCAAAACACATGTTCAACCCAATAATTCAGAATGATTAGATCATCAGACATGACAAAAATTACAAATGATATTGCAAATCAGTTCAATATAATATCCTCTTCTGGAGACACTTGAAAAATGAGATGGATGCATTGCTGTGTTATGTTAAGGCTTTTCCACTTTTCCCCCCTTTTGGTGAGGCTTTGTGAACACGACAACAAGTTCTTGTGAATTCCTTTGTTGCCACCGAGTTTATCTCAACATGCAAAAAATAAGCAGTGAGATGGACAAAGAAGTTTTTAAAACCATGGTCAAATAATAGAAATGTTTGAGACTGAGTATTTATCTATTTTAATTATAAACTTCCATTGAAGGAAGATGGAGGTTGCTTCCACTAATTAGTAGTTGACAAATGGAGTAACTTCTCCCACTTGATCTCAACCAGGAAAAGTATCTAGAATGTTACCATCTTATCTCTCATTTTTACATTCCACATAAAAGCCAAGTTCATTCTTAATTCAGTAGATTTGAAGCATGAAAACCAAAACAATTAGAGAGTCCATGAAGAAAAATTTAAGTCTAACTAAAGATTAAAATCATTTTCCCCCAAAACAAGAAGGCAATATTCCTAATGTCTAGTTAGAAACTGGCATCCAGTATCTGTCTTTATTTCTAAAGAAGAATTAAATCATTGTTTATCCCTAAAATTTGCTGTTACAATAGCCAGCAGATGAGCATCCTCAGCATTTGTGCATTCCTATATCAGTAAGATTCCCATCTTGTACCATTTGAAAGAAAGTGTACCTACAAAGGGTGCCTATCAGCAATACAGTGAACCAAAAAGAGAGATTAATCAGGTCCATGATTTGATTTATGAGAAAAAAAAAAAATGAAAAGATAAAGGTCTTCAGAGACAAATTCCAGAACAGATAGGATGGTCACACATCTGGCCTTTTTTGCCAAATAGCATAATTTTAGGAAAAATTTAGGAAAAACACATCCGGCCAAACTTATTTGGTTATGTAGCACTTTTTTGGAACTCAAGTTTGTCAAACTCAAGTTCCAAGTGAAACTCGAGTTCCCTAAACTCGAGTTCCAAAAAAGTGCTACATAACTAAATAAGTTTGGCCGGATGCGTCTCTCCTAAATTTTTCCTAAAATTATGCTATTTGGCAAAATTAGCCTCACACATTGATCTCGGACTCTCAGGAACATAGAAATTTTTTGTTACCACTCAACAACCCAATCAAGCGGCTCACCATTAGAAATCCAGAGGTACATTAATAACATCACTTCATCTATTACCTCCCTCAGAATAGATTTATCCCTGTTACCTAGCATCAAAACGATACTAAGAAGCAAGTCAAGAAAGAAAGAACAGAAGGAAAAAGGTATAAAACAGTAATTGCAAAGTAAATAAAAAGCAATGATAAAGAAAGAATACCTTTGGCTGTGATTATTAACATCAGCAGAGATATAAAGATAATACTGGGTAAAAGTTGGAGCATTACCTACATCTCCTTCCCTAAGGCAGTCTCATGCCCATGTCAGACCTCTCTGCAGCAGATTGTTGAGCAGCTGCCTCCAGCAAATAACCACATTCCATTAGCCTAAATTAATAAGGATCCCAAAACCAAATTCAGTAATTATTTGTGTATGATTATTGAATTACAAGCACATCCAATAAGTCTTGAAATCACTTCCTGATCTTTACCATCCCTTTTAAGCTGGAGCGTTTCAGTAGTTCTTTGACAATATCTCTAGGTATAAAGTGTGAAAAGTAATATAAAGTATTACAAAGCAAGAAATGAAGTACCAAATGCATAATCCGGAAGCATCTACATGGAGCTGTAATAAATCCATCTTAGAAGCCTTGATAAAGCATACCGGGCCATTTCATAGATAAAGAAGTGAGACTGAAAGCAAAGCTCTCGCAAGTTCTTTCTCAACAAAAATGGACTAACTTATTTCCCAGGAAAGAGGAAAGATAAAAGATTAATGCAGCAAGATCGAACATGAAGTGTGTGTTTGGCATCAGCTTTTAGCTTTTAATTTTTATGTACAGCTTTTTAAACCTCATTTTTTCAAAGCACAAGTATACTTTAGTACAATTTAGTCAAAAAACTAAATAAGCTAATGCCAAACACGCTAGAAGTAAAATTGATAATGCAAAGACAATGTGAAATTTTTTATTTATGAATATAAATCACAAAGCAATCTAAAGAATCCTACCCATTCTGAAGATCGGCAAGGATAATAAAAAATTATATATTCAGCACAGAGAATGAAAAAATAAATGTAGAAAATACACTCCTAATTCTGAGGCAAATATGTAATGCAAGCATTATCAGTTGAAGTCCTTCAGTCTTTTCTTCAGCGTGTCCATTGACCTCTTTCGAGCACTTTGCTTCGTATTTCTGCTTGAAAGACTTCCAAAGATCCCATCAGAAGAATCTTTGAATTTCTCACAGATAGTGGCCACCTTCTTATAATCCAGTGCATTGTAGTGTTTCTCCCTTATCACTGGATTCATGAAGTTCTCAGGCTGACTGCTCATCAAAAGGTTTATCAATTGCCGTGCTTCTATTAAACAGCCTCTAAAACTACCTTCCTTGTATATTTCACTCAAGCCAGTGCTAAGGAACCTCTCATCTGCAAAAGACTCCAGCATCTTTAGATCATTGTTGATACTCATAACAGCATTAGCATTGAACCTCCTGACACTATCACTAAGAAAAGCTGCCACTATTGAGTTGGAAATATGTTCAAGAGCTCCACTCCCAACCTTATACAGAGCATCCATGGGTAAAATTTGCTGTGCTGTGGACATAAGAGTCTCAATATAAATAATTACTTCATTAATATTCTCATTCCCATTCTGAGGTATTTCCTCTGAAGTCCAAGTAATATTTTCAGTTAGCATCATGAACTCATCTAACTTGGTGTTCATCAGATTCAGCAGAGAAAGATAGGCTTCATCCCTTGAAGTTTTTAGAACCACCTTGGCAGTTAAACTAGCTTGAGGCCTCTCAACTGATCGGACCGGGATCCCACATAGTTGGGCTGCATGTCTAAGAAAAAAATCACATGCTCTTTCAAGAACAGATATGTTTGCAGCAATCTGCATGGCTTGAGACACGCCAATGGTGCCACCACTAATTGTATTAAGTATTGCTTCATTTAAAACATCAATCAGAAGTTTGTCCAAATACTTTCTCACAACATCATAAAAATTAGAATGCACACCATGAGACAGGTAATCAACAGACCCTTTAACAAATGATCTGACAATGCGACAAGCATCAGGTACCATGGAGGAAAATGGTGCAATATATGGAAAAGCTGGCATTATGTCTGAGATCTGCAGACCAAATGACAAGACATTATTCTCATAGTCAGTATCCCTTTTCATTACCATCTGCTCGTAAGTGTCATTTGCTATAACGTCAACAATTTGTTGTCGACACTCATCCAAAAGAAGCCCATGGAATTTGTCCCGGCTCTTGTCAAGCACCTCAAGAAGTGGACCCACTTGATAACCATATCGTCTAAGAGTAGAGCCAAGAAGAGTGACATAATCCTTCACAAGCAGAAGGTGGGTTGCAGAATCCATATGAGAGAACTGTTCCTCTAAAACTGATGTCATTTTCGCTAAAGCAGTTTCCCACATTGTCTCAACCTGATCAGCTGACAATAGCCCCCCAGCAGTCCTCAGGACCCGATCCTCCACTATAAAGTAACCAGCAATTTGAGCCAAAAATGTCTGATAAGATTCAACAAAAGGTTGTGCTGTAGATGTTTGCAAGTCTGAACTGAGCTGCAAGAATCGATTCTTGTAGTAATAATCACGAAACTGCCCTTGGAGTCCCAGGCAAGTGTGGATGTGATATGCTCGATATAGAGGTGTCAAATCAAACTTCAAAACAGAATCTTCATCAATTTCTTCAACCTCTAATGTATATGCAAAATCTCCTAAACCAGAAACACTCTGTTCCTCTGCCTTCCTCTGGCGTTCCAACATTTCTTCATCCCTCTGGCGAGCTGATGCAGCATGACCTATTGCTGTCTGTCCAATATCCTTTGCCGAACTCCTTACGTGAACTAACCATTCATTAAATTGACTAGTAACTTTCTTTTCAATGTGCAATTTTATCACTGGAATTCTTTTCTCTATCACCATTCTTAGTGCCTTGACAGGGATACTCTGCAAATAATTCTTTTCAATCAAATCCACAGTTTTTAATGCAGGGTAAAACTGGCCGTCAGAAATATGATTGTTACTTTTGACACAAAGGTCCAACAACTGTACACAGATCTTAGCCATTTTGATAGCTCCAGTCACATTCTTTTTGATTGAATAAGATTCAAGAAGCTCCTCAAGTTTGATCAAAAGAGCACTGCCAACCTCTTGCAATTTGAAATTATCATTTGAGAGCTCACCTTTCAGCTCTTCGGCATCAACCAGCACACCACGAAGTTCATCAACTGCAAGAATGAATTCCTCATAATGGGTCTTGCAGAGCTCCTCGATTTCAACTTCCTTCTTCTTCACAACTGTCTTTAGCTGGTGCAGGAGCACTTCAGGCCGGCCCATCTCAAATGCATGCCTGACTAGAGGTCCCACATCATCCCCATTCCCAATCAAAGTTGCAAGGACCAAGTCATCTCCTGTATCCCCATTTTCTGTGACAGTTCTCCTCTTTGGTTTTGCATCCATTTTTCTGATCAAAACATACAAATAAATACTATTACAAAAAAAATCAAAGATACCCACAAAGTTTTATATTTCCCATCCCAATACCTTTTTCCATTTACTCAGATGGGTATTCTAAACCATTCACATATACCATAAAAAGAGTTTAGAAAGTTCATTTCCAGCAAATATTTAAATGGCGTTTTGAGTTTTTTCTCAAAACACATGAACATCAATAAGCAGGCAATGGCAACCCACTATAGATTTCATAAGATTCTAAATTAACAAAATAGAAAAATTCTACCCATCCATAGATTTGATATATCAAACCCCATGAGGATCCAACACAAAAAGGGAAATATTCTCCAATATCGGAAAAAGAAACCAAAAAGAGAAAGGAATTGAAGAAAATGGGAAAACTTTGCTTGGAATGGCATTTGCAAATTGACTTAAAATCATACCCAACAAATCAATCAATAATAGGCAATCATTAAAAGCATCATAACAAAGAGATATCAATAGCTAAAACCAACAATCAATAACAATACACAAATCTACCCAATGGGTTAAACAAGTAAATCAAAGAAACAAAAAAACAAAAACCCAGATACATTACATCAAAAAGGAAAAGTTTTTGATCGTGAAAGGGACTCACTTGACAGAAACAAGAGCTGTCTATACCGTTGAAAAGTCCTCCACAAAAAACCCTGAAACTAGGAAATGAAAATGAAATACTCCGCAGAAGAAAAATAAGTTTCCCCTCTTCTTCTTCTTCTTCTTCTTCTTGTTATTCTCGAAACCTACCTATATATATTCTCACTCTTGAGTTCGTTGCCATTTCTGTTTGTGTTAGTGTCTACCTTTGTTTGTTTGTTAGCGCAAAGGTTTATTCGAAGTGGGGTATTTGATATTGCCACGCCTTGTTTTGCTTCATCCAATCCTGGGGTGCTACCCAAATCGGCTTGTTTTGTGTTGTCATTTTCTCGGTCTCAGGCAATCTGAAGATTTGTTTATTAGTGGGTCTCATATTTAATAAAGCACATGTGCATTTAAGGATAATCATCATTAAACATTCCATACTAAAAATATACATCTTCTCAAAAAAAAAAAATTCCTAAAAATATACATGGTTCATATTTGAGTATATATAAGTATATTTTAAGAAAAAGTACTGATTTCTATTTTTGAGAAGGAAAAAATATTGATTTTTAAACATGTTTAGAAGTTGCTCCAAGCTAATAATGGAGGGATTATTTGGTGCAGTCTTAGTCACATAACTTTTTAAATTAGTTATATGGCTTGTTTAATTTAAATAAGGGCAAAGTTTAGCAAATCTACAATTAGATTTAATTTTTTTTATCCTTCGTGCTTGCAAAATTTTCAAAAAATCAAATGGATAAAATTTAGTTACAAAATTAGTTATATTTTTAGGTTACAACCTTACTCAATATTTTTTTTTTATTGGATGTAAATTTTGAAAAATCCACTATTAAATTACATCTTCTTCTTATTCATACTTGCAAAATTTCTAGAAAATTAAAGATCAATAACTATATCATTAATAAGTTGTTTAAATTGCAAGTTTTTGTAATTTAAAATAATACATAAAATATAAGTTTATAGATCATATAGTATATATTATTCAATTGACACAAAATTTAACATGTGTATTAAGAGCATAAAGAACATGCAATTCAATGGTTAAATTTTCAAAATATATAATGATATTTATTTTATTTAGTAATGTTGTAACCTTAGCTTACAACCAATTTTGTAGCTAAGTTTTGTCCAAATCAAATACCAATAGTTATGTTATCAATCAAATATTTAAATTTTAAGATTTTGCAATATTAAATTATGCATAAAAAATAAGTTTATAGATCGAATAGAAAATTGCATTCAATTAACATTAAATTTGACATGTATGTTAAGAAAAATATAAAAAATATGCAATTTAATGATTAGATTTTTAAAATATGTAGTCATGTATAATTTTTCATATACTAGGTTAAAAAAGATAACTCCAAATCGGTTTGAAGTCAAACATATTTTTTTTATACTATGTATCGTACTTACTTACATTCATCTATTATTATAAATATTTATTAAGTAAGAGAATATCATAAATAAATAAATATCATAAATTAGATTAGGTAAATCAAAAATTTCTACCTAAGTTTGTTATTATTAATGTTCATTTTGTTGAGATATTATTTTTTAGATTGTGTAAATTTTTTATATTTTTACTGGTTTATTTTTATGCAATTAGGTTGTTGGCCTATTTATATATTTTGGGTTTATTTTTTAAAGCAATTTTTGTTATAATTTGGTTAGTGTTTATCATAATAATCTATCAAAATATAATTATTAAAAAATTTAAAATCTAATTGTGGGGGTAAGTGTTTGAACAAACGTTTGGAGTTTGGGCCTAATTGGTTGAAACAAGTCTGTTTGATCAGGGTCCCTAGGCCCACAGGTCAATCCATACTATAGTGGTTCAAGGAGTTATCCGAGGAGGAGTATCTCCTCGGACAAGCCCAGCAATGGCCCTGAGACTTGCTAAATGAGTTAGAGGCAGAATTCTAGAAGAACTGGTGGGTAAAAGTATGATCCAAGCACCCTTTAGGAGCAGAAATGTGTAAGAAATATATGAGGAAAAAACTACTACCACCACATTAAAAGCCCTACATCTACCTCTTTGGCCGCATTAATGGAGAAATGACCTCTGAGCAGTAGAATTTAGTCTTCCTGCTATTATTTGAAAACTTCAAGAAGGTGGTAGATGGGACAAGTATCTAAGAGGAAAATTTGTGCGACACGTGAGTGAAACAGGGAAGAAGAAGAAGTATATAAGAAGACGAGAAAGAAAAGAAAGGGAAAGGCTCCTTCTTGGTTAAAAAACAAAACCTTGTAATCTTTGGCATAGAAAGAGAAATATTATACAAATTATCCTTGGTTTACGTTCGAGGAGGTTTCTTTGTCATATTTATTTATCACTTGCATAGGTTGTGACACTCTAGCTTGTTAATTAACTTCCAACATCTCAAACCTAGGTTTCAAACCATACTCTACAAATTTCATTGTATAAAGCTCATTGGGCCTGAGCCCATCACTTGTTTTAGGGTCCGGGTACAAATTGTGCACTTACACTAATTTTGAACACTTTGTTGTACACAATTAAAGTATGTTAGCTTAATCTTATGTTGAGATATTAGTATTATAGAACAAATTAATTCAATCTTCAAGTGACTCACTTCATATTATATACAACATATGTACTATATAACAAAATCTAGGTACTAGAAGTTGTGGTTGTGATAAGTGGTTATCTGATCTTTGCGACAAGTAACTACACGCTCATTAATTATTAAATTAGTTTATCTTATTAATTATTAGGATAATTTAATTTAGCTAAAATTGTATAGTGTCCACAGCTTCAAGAAATTAAAAATTCTATTTCACCTAAAATTTAATGTATTTTAATAATTACTAGGAAAGTTAATTTAGGTAAACTCTATTATCTAAGTTTTAAGAAATTCAAAATTCAACTACAATTAAAACTTTATTACTTAAAATAAATTAATTTTAATTTTAATCATCTATCATAATTTTATATTTTAATATGATATTACTTACATACTACATATTTTCATTATGCTCAATGCATATATCTATCAAATCAATTAATTTAGACTTTCAAATGGTTGGTTTAGTAACAATTACGATATCTTTTTAATAATATTTGTAAAATATTTTTTCTTTTACATAAAATTTTCAATTAATTGCATCACATGAGCACACTATTACGCTCTGTTTGTTTTGATGTAAAATATTTTTAAGAAAATATTTTCTCCTTTTACGATGTACATTTAGTCAAAAGTAAAATATTTTCAATCAACTAAATCAACCTAAGCAAATTTGTGTAAAATATTTTACACTTAAAATTTTGGTAAAATATTTTACAATTTCTCTCTAACACTCTCCCGGCAACTCTCAGGCTATCTATTCTCTCCCTCTCAATTTTCTCTCCTTCTTAACCCGACCTTCTCTCCAAAAACCTGGTGGCGCCACCCATTGACCGGCGCAACCCAACAGCAGTGCCACCCACCGATCGAAGCCATTCACCGACCGATGCTACCTGGCCACCAGCAACGCCACCACCGATCGACTCCACACTCCTCCCTCCTCTTGTCTCTCTCACAAAGTCCATCGGGTTATTGGTGGCTGTTCCAATCTTGCTCTGATCTTGGTGGCAGTGGCTTGGGTTTTTAATGGTTGTTCTAATCTTGCTAGTGGCTATTCTGATCTTCCTGCCACTAGATTTGCTGGGTTGTTGGATTTTCATATTAGATTCTTTGTTCATGGATTTTCTTTTCAAGTTTTTGATCTAGTTTTATGGGTGTTTTAGCTTTTCTAGTATGAATTTTGGGTTGTTGATGGTTTTTTGGGTGGTTGGTGGTTGTTTTGTTTTGGTAGATGGTGGCAGTTTTTTGAAGCTTTGGTGGTGGCTGGTGGTGGTTTTGATGGCTGTGTTTCAATGGTTGGTGGTGATTTTGATGGCTCTTGGGTG
Organism: Castanea mollissima; assembly: GCA_014183005.1. Taxonomy (NCBI): domain Eukaryota; kingdom Viridiplantae; phylum Streptophyta; class Magnoliopsida; order Fagales; family Fagaceae; genus Castanea; species Castanea mollissima. The sequence goes on from JACAVU010000091.1 coordinate 69,713, forward strand.
TTTGGGTAGATGATGGTGGCTGATGGAATGGGATTACAGTGGGTATATCTTTGCAATGGTTGGTAGTGGCTGGGTATGTGGTAGCTAGTGGTGGCCGATTTATATTTGCAATATTTAGGTCGCAACACTTGCCAAACGCTTGCAAATGTTTTACAGTAAAATATTTTACAAGTAAAAAATTTACATGTAAAATATTTAAAAATATTTTACATCGAAACAAACAGAGCGTTAGTTGAATATAAAACGAGAGAGAAACGGAAAGAACTCAAACTAAAGATTTTAGCTATTTTTAATTAATTTTTTGTATAAAAAAATAAAACATGTTTATTTATTTATTTATTTTTGGATGAAACGAATGGTCATAATAAGTAAGATAAGAAAATGATTGCATTGTTACTTTTGGTTCATGATGCATGATGCCAAACCAAAAATACTCTCTTAAGATTAAGATAAGATTATTCTACTTTTTTTTGTGAAAGATTATTCTACTTAATTAATAACCTTTAAAGCTATTTATTCGTACACTTTGTTTAATAAACCTTACTACAGTTTTATGAATTTGACCGAGTAATTATATAGGTTTGCAAATCTCATCAATGTGACCATTTTAACAAAAGAATAAAAGTGACTATTTATTTGAGGAGGACTTATTTATTATCCAGGCCAAAATAGCTCTATTAATTTATGACGATAGTATTTAAGCTAAGCAACATTTTTTTTTATAGCTAAGCAATATATTAGTAGAATAATATTAACAAATAATAAAACAAGGCTTAGGTACTATTCCTTAAGTTTTCTTTTTAAAATTCTACCATATAGATTTTTTTCCATGGAATGAAAGTGCATGTTTTAATCAAGTAATTACATAGTTGAATCGTAAAAGAAACTTAAAAAACAATACCTAAAATACTGTACTTAAATTTTGCCCCAAATAATAACTATATAATAATATGTAAAAAGCACGTAAAGGAGGATGTCTGGTTCTATGGGGTTGGTGCATGGTATCATTAATTAGAACCGTTGGACCCAATCAAAGTAATATCAAATACCAAACATTCTCTTCAGTCTTCACTTTCGATCAGAATAAGTGAGTCCCATAATATATATGGCCATGCATGACGTTGCATGCTATAATATTATATTAAGGACTAAACTATTTTCTCTCTTTTTATTTTATTTTATTTTGCTAAACTAAACTATTTTATTACTCTTTGTTGTTGTTTTTTTTTTTATGATTCTTTGGCTAAAGATCCGGTGGATTTTGTAGTTTCTTTGTGCTGGGGCCAACCAAGAATGAAATATTAATAATTGTGTCCCAATTAAATTGTATGACATTTCAATTTTGAGTGCCTAGCAAACTCACTATAAAATTATCCAAAGGGCTTTCATTCGGCCATTTTAATATTTGGATCCATCCAATCCATCACTAAAAAAGGGCCTTTCATATATGGCCACTGTATAATATTGGACCCAACCATCATCTATCAAAACTCTTAACCATCTCTCTATAAAGTGTTTGATCATGGCGTACGGCCACTTCATAACATGGACCAGGGCTTGTTTAAACGATCTTTTGTTGGTACGAGTGGATTCTATTTCAATTCCACTTTTCAAAATAGGATTCCGTATGTCCTTCCCACAAAACGTACCCTAGTTGTATAAAGTAATATATTTCTTGAATAAAACTATAATTACAATACTTTCATAATGATTTTTACTTAAAGTCTAGTAGGCGTTTGGATCCGCGTTTTGCGTCCACGTTCGCGTTTTGGCTTCTGTTTTTTTTTTTTTTTTAAACCCAGCCGCATATATTGACTTTCAGCTATGAACAGTACACAAAATTATTGTTTATGGGTCCCACAAATTTCACTTTTTAGCAACTTTTTCATTAAAAATGAGTCCCACAATACTATTCACACATTAAAAAATTATTTTGCTACAGTGTTTTCAGTTTTCAGTTCAGCAAAATAAGTTTTATCCAAAAAAAAATAGCGGTAAGTCAAAATAAGAACCAATAATTGTTTGCCATATACTCATTGTAAAAATGTTGTACACATAACACTACTAATGTTCTTCTATGTTTTCTCTTGTTTACAAATTTTATATATTGATTAATTTCATATTTTTTATTATTATGAAGAGTATATTAGTTGGCCTAAAAACTACAAGAAAGCTCTCATGCATATTTTCTAGTATGCATAGTTAGTGCCATAAAAAAAAGAAGGTATAATAAGAGACTGTCTTTTATACATGACAAACAGGGGTCAATGAATCACACAACAAAGATTAAAATCTAATCAGAGTGTGCCCACTCTGATACCACTTGTTGGGTTGAAATGAATTGACCCCTTACAAATTAATTAATTAATTACCCAAGTTAATTAATTAGATCAAATTACATGCAATGACGTGGTAACACAAATAAATCACCAAATAAACTAAATATAGCGGAAAATAAATTTGACATAGGTGATTTGTTTACGAATGGAAAAAACTATTGAGACAAAATTCCACCGAATGAATTTGAGATCACCACTCCTAAGAATCCATTATTATCAATTACAAGAGGTTACAAGTATAAGTAATCTTACCAAACCCTATGGCCTATCTCGAAATATTAACCTATAGTTGAACCCTTTCTCCAATACTCAATTGGACTTGTATTGTAACGGCAATCTTTCTGCTCAATGCACGAATCCCAGTACATGACTAACCAATGATGCACTGATCTTAATACGTGACTAACTTCAACAATTTGAAGAAGATGTTGGCTGCAAAGTTCTTTCGTTCATCAACAATAAAGATTAGGAAGCTCCTTGGTCACAAAACTCTCGACGTAAAGATGCAGTAACTTCTACAGAGAGAATAATAAACTAGGTCACAATTTGCTTGTATTCTCTTGGCATCCCCTTTGCATACACAATGCGATGACCTTTAAAATAAGCCTTATATATGTCTAGAGTTGTGAGAAAAGAAACCCCACATAAATACACTGGAATTTGCGTGTAATCAGATTTGAAAAGTCTAATTTTGTAATTCTCGATAGAAACCCTTTCTGCACTTCTAGGCCGAACAACTTCCTGCCGCGTTGTGGCCCAATAGTTCTGGGTAGGAGAGTTAAGATTGGCTTGATTGAAACTCACCTCAAGCTAGCTTGTGCACAAGTTAGGACCCCTTTGCTAAGATCTTGGTCACATGCCCATGGTGGGAGATGCTGTACAAAAATGTTATAGCAGGAGGGCATAATATAATGAAATAAAAGCACATACTTGCAGCCAACCAAAGACAATGATTAGACCACTTTCTTAGTAAGGAAAAACATAGTGATATGAATACAACAAAACTTGGTTGATCAATCAATAAAAAAAGGAGTGGTTAGTCTGCCAAACTTGATTCCTTCGAAGGTTTAAGTCCAAGAAGGGAACCACTCTTCAATGTAAGGAATCTCACAGTGGAATCCTATCATGGAAATTGTCCACTTTGAAAGGATGGGCCTAAATGGCTTATTCTCGAATCTTTTAATCTTTCTAGAGAGTAGGCTGTTGAAAGGGAAAGAAGGGAGTAACATATTGGTGCATGCCCCTATTACACTCTTGCTTCCTCACTTCGCTTTTTATCCTCTCTATTTTCCTATACTCTCAATTTTCTTTCTTATTCCTCTTTCTTCCTTATTTTCTATTGTTTTCTTTCTTGCTATCTTTTCTCACGTGTTTTTCCTTACTCTCTACTTGCCTCTCGTTATTCTCTGTTCTCTCTTTGCTGTCATTCACTGTGCACAGCATAAACCTTTTTATACTGCTTGCCATGACGAGTTTTACTATTTATCCCTTAACTACTTTTGGCCTGGTGTGGGTGTCTTTCCCAAACCACGCACTAGTCTATCGACTACCCAGCCATCACCATTACCCTGTGCTGGCCGTGCCACGTTCCATTCCAGACAAAAGAGTTTTGTTTTGTTTTCTTGCTCCCTGTGGCATTCCCATCAAGATAAGGGTTGGGTATTCTCTCTTAGTAACTCCTATGGCATGCACTTAGTGATTCTAACTCATCTTTCCCTCTTTTGGATGGTATGTCATCCCAGCAGAACATTTCCCCCAAAAGAGCTTGAGCAGGAATCCCAAAATAGACTTTCCCCTTCTCCTCACCACCAGACCATACCCTCTCTTACCTCTAACCCATGACACACTACCCCCTGTATTGGCTGGGTATAAATGGGTGGTGCATGAGCCTTGAACGTGCTCCACTTTCATGTGAATCCATGACCTGTCTGTTGTTCATGCATTTGTCATTACTTAGGGGTTTATCAGGTCTTTGCTGCACATTCTGCTGTTCATTCTACACATTAGGTCTTCATTGTTTTCACCTCATTTCTTCTTTGGGCTAGTTCTTGCTTAGGTATGGGCCCTTCTTCCTCTGTTTGGCCCCTATCCCTCTTTACTTCTAATTTGTGGGTCAACTAGCATTCCTGCCACGCCATTTCCTTGCTTCTGCCATGTTACCACTTGACTTGTGCTTGTTAGGCCTCTTTTGGGCCTACTATGCACTTTTCTCTTATTCAATTCATGTTGCCCAGTGTTTCTGCTTGGTTAATTCTCATACCATCTTGGGCTTCCTTGGCCCATTTCATTTCCTTTGGGCATCCTCGGCCCGCTTTATTCCTTTAGGTATCCTTTGTCCATTCCATTCTCGTGAGTTTTTGTTATATCTTTTGGGCTTTCTCAATCCAATTATCATATCCTTTACTTTTGGGATTTGTTGGCCTTTGTACCAATCCCATTTACTAATTTCTTTCTTTGGACTTCTCCAACCCATTTTGACTTGCTTTCCATTTCTTATAATTCTCATGGATTTACTACTTCCTTCTCTGAGTTCTGTTGGACCCGTTTGCTTTCTTTAGGGCCTTTCTACTATTTCATAAGCCTGTGAACCGTTATTGCCATTCGGACTTAATGGTTTTTTTCTCACTTTGCTAAAGTAGTCATCAACAATAGGCTACAACTAAATTTGTTATCAAACTTTGTCCTTAAACTTTGATATGCTTAATAATATATTAAGCTCTTACAAACGAAAAGAAAATGCTCAAAAAAAAAATTTATTGAACTAAAAATTGAAAAAGAAGTAGCTTACGACATTGTTAATTAGAGTATCATACAACGATTTCAAAATTAGAAATTCGTAGATAGAACTTGTAAGATTTATCTATTTGCGTGCGTGTTTTTTTGTTAGTTGCCAATATATGAAATTATTCTTCTATTAGATTTTGTATAATTTAAATTTCTTATTAAACAATCTCCTTTAAAAAAAAAAAAAATAGTTTCTTAATGACCATTCTAAAAAAAAAATTTAGAATTGCCACTATGTCTATATAGAGTTTTTTGTTGTTGTTGTTTAGAGTTGTACTAGGACCACATAAATGACCACAACTCGCACATGTGTGTAAGTTGTGGCCAATGTTGTGGCCATTTATGTGGTCCTAGCATAATTTTGTTGTTTATACTCCAGCTTATAACTTCAAATCTTGAGTCTGTGTTCTTGTTTATAAGGGAATTCTTTCTTTTACATTGTACGGTAATATATATATATATATATATATATATATATATATATATATTATATATATATATATATATATATATATATATATATATATATATCTTGTTTATAATTTCAATTCAAAATCAATCGTGCAGATGAGATTTCTAAATTTAAGATATATGTCAGTTGATTTGATTTTGTACTTAAAAAGAAGAAGAAGTAAGAAACCTGTTTGAACTTTTCTTCCTTTCTTTTTCCTTGTGACATTTTTAAATGTCAATCATGGTACAGTTAGGTAAAGGGATATATGATTTATCAGTGTCACTTATGTTATAATATGTTTCGAAGCTGCATCATTCTTATTTGGATTTTCAACGTTCAAAATTGTCGTATTTACTGGAGACGTGTCGATCTAGCTCGGTAAGCCACAAATAGACTTGTATGGATCATCATTCATCAAATTAACGGGAAACTGAAATCTTGTTTTCGTATTTGCACCATATAATTAATGACAAACAAGGAGGCTCCTTCTATATTCTTTAAAGTGGATTCGCTAATACAACTAAACCCTAAGTTTGTCACGGAAATAGAAACAAGAATATTTATAGATTGACATATGTTGCGTCTTTATCTATGGCATGGTCCGCAGGGATAATTTATCCATAAAACCTTGGACCAACATGGTGTGGTCCTCAACCGTACAGATTTCTCTAATTAAAAAATATTATATATATAGATAGATTTATTCGTATTCTTATATGTGCTGGTCCTTATGTATTATGTAGTAGTAAATTTTTTAGCTGTCAAAAAATGGAGTGGTCCTTATGAATTATTGAAGTTGAGGTCACCATCGTGATATAGAAGGGTAGTTTTCATTAGGTGGTCAATTTAAGAGTGAGAGCCTAAACAACCTGAAAGTAATATCCAACTATGTTAACCTATTTATGAAAAAATAATGTATACAGGGAGTATTTTATTAAAATAATTTAAGCATTCTATCTTTATGAAGACATGATTAGGAATATAATTTAGTTAAAGCAAATTCAATGAAAAGGACGTGTTTATTAAATGAAAACGATAGAGAGAACTTTATTTATTCAATGTAACAGTTTACATTGGGAAAGAGAAAAGAGTAATATTGTTTAAGCCAAACAGTTAGGGTCATATTTTTCATGAGTTGGTATTTCTTTGGACAAAATACATTTTATTTGTATTTGAATAGTTTTAAATGGATTTTAAAATATCATGAAGTATGTCTTACAAACAAAACAAGTGGTATTATTGAAGATATAAAGATTGCACAAAGAAACAAGTGTGAAAAGCAGAAAAAGTGAGCCTTAAAACAAACTCGACACAAGCTCAAAATAAGCTGCTATCGAGATTTAATGAACCTCGGTACAAGCTTGATACTGCTTGATCTATCAAGCTTTGCAGATTCAAAAATTCCAGATTGGATTTTCGACCCATGATGGCTTGGACTTCTAGGGTTTCGTCCACTAAACTCTAGATGATATAAAATTATTATTTTATAGCCGTTATCATACACAGAAACTTAAATAGAGAATCTATACATTTAGTGTGAAGCTACTGTGTTCTTATGCGCCTTAGAGTTTTGTGACCAAGTGTTTCCTTCTCTTCAAGTGTATTGAAGAACTTTGCATCCAACAACAAGTTTCAAGTTGTTGGGAGTTAGTCACGTATTGGGATCCGTGCAAAAGAAAGAAATTTCTACAAAATTAAGACCAATTAGGGATTAGTGTAAAGATTCTCCCGTAGGTAGGTACTTTGGGATAGACTAGGGTTGGTATGTAAGATTTCTTGTATTTGTAATCTTTTGATTTTGATTAGTGATTCTTAGAAGTAGTAACCTAAAAATCACTCCTTGGAGCTTTTGCCTTATGATAGGTTTTCGCCATTAATTAGCAAATCACCATGTTAATTTACTTTTTGTTGCATGCTAGATTATTCGGTAATTTTTTCATACTTCTATGCTATTGCATGTAATTGACCTAAATAATCAATTTGGGTAATTGAATTAATTACTTGTGATCAATCTATAACCCAACAAGCGGTATTAGAGCAGGCATACTTTGATTAGGTTTTTAATCTTTGCTTTGTGATCCATTGACTCATGTTGTCATGGATCTTGGTCAATCGTTGTTGAGGGAGGCAGTTAACGTGTAATAGGCTTGTGGGATTTAGGCCCACTTTATTTGTCTTGCTTAATACACATACTTGTACAGCACATATACTTGCTTCCTATATAAATGCATTGTCATATATGTTATTACTTGAGTAATACAATACAATCATTCAATATTTCTAACATGGTATCATAGTATCATCAAAAGTTTCGGCCTTTCTGTGTACACGCACCACACTACTCCCTACTAACATCATTTGATGTCACCATTGCTAGCATCATCCATATATATATATATATATATAGAGAGAGAGAGAGAGAGAGAGAGAGAGGAGAGAGAGAGAGAGAGAGAGAGATATCTAAGAGAAAATTTAATTAGATTCCAAAATTGAAGTTTAATTATGTGTCATGTGTCAAATCAACTTCTTAATTTTGGTGCAATTATTCATCACTCATTGCAATAATCGAGGATTTTGTTAGTTTTATATTAAATGTGACACCAATTTCAATAAAAATTACTACTTTTTTAAATATAGGAATTCTATAGCATACTAAAATTTTAGTTTTAAAATTTTTATTTATTTTAAGACAACTAGACAACTACTTTTTATTTTTTAAGAACTGTAATTATCAATTGAAAGAGTGAATATTGATTATAATTCAAGAATAAAATCTTTCTAAAAAAAAAAAATTAAATTGTAATTGTGGGGGCCCGAGAACCGAGGAAGACTATGAACAGAACAACCTTCATCAACTCCTTTGTGAATCATCTGAGAACTTGAGATCATGCCCTTGCCCGAGGCGAGGAGGAGAAAATGCACAGTATCTCATAAGGTGCCTGAGTGGAAAAGGTGGACTTCTCAAAGAGGGTTTAGGCGGCTAGGATACATTTCCTGCAAAAGCTAATTCCCTTCCTCCGCATTGAATGACTGGCAACAACCTTATCAGCTGCATTAATGAGAAAATGATACTTGAACATCGAATTCATAGCTAAACAGCTCCTTCTATCACCTTCAGCAGAAGTTTGACAAGAAAAGTGTCATAAGGAAAACCTGAAGGATTACAGGTGGAGAGCTAGGATGCGAAGAAGAAAGGAGTATATAGTAGAGAAAGTCTACCAACAAAAGGAGAGGAAAAAAAGGAGATTAGAACAAAGTAACAGGAGAGAGAAAGGAGAGAAAAAAGCTAGTTTAGATCTTTGTATAAGAACTGCTCTTCGGCATAACCTGAGGAGAGCATTAATACTAAGAACACTTCCGTTCCAATTCTTCCACCTTTTATTTGAGTCCTCGGTCCTAGGCCACAGCTTAATTAATCCATTACCAAACTAGTTTACCCACTTTCTACACAAATTCTATCTGTTTGGGCTTAATTATAAGGTATGAGCCTTACTATTCTAAGTGGGCTTAGGCCTTAAGTTTTTTTGCTCTTAAAGTAATTATTGTATCATAATAATAAAAATTAAGTTAAGAAGTAAAACAATATTTCTTTTCTTAGAATGAAATATACAAGCATGAACAATTTGCATTTCTACTTATGAATATTCTTACTAGACTTTTTAGAAGTTAACAAAATATTATAATGATCATATTTAACTTATGTAGGAAATATAAAATCTATTTAATTGTAAATTTTAAAATGTATTGATGCATATAAATGAGATTATACGTGGTATATATGATACAAAAGTTGCATCTTATCTCAATCTTCTTCTTTATTTTAGTTTCTTTTATTTTAACAAGAGCTGCATGACAACAGGGGTTATAGATTAGTTATTTCCTATGATATATTTATGATTAATTAGATTATTTCCTAATGACCCCTGCAAGTGGCTACTGGCATGCATGCTCTTATAGTTATCGCAAACATCTCATTCATTTGCCAAGACAACAATAATAGCAATAATCATCATCACCGATCAAGCTATGAAGCTATAGAAAATATTTTATGTATAGAATTTTCAACACTCAACATATAGGTTAGGTATCCATTACTTTCTGATACGTCCATATGTTTATGAATTGATTTTTTTTTTTTAAAGATATATCTAGTGATAATAAAGTTCTAATAATTATAAGAAGTCCAAATCGAAACTTGTCATAAATGTTATCATCCTATTTGTCCCCACAATATTAATTAATAATAATTTAAATTGTGATAGTTACACATTATGGTTACGAAACACAAACTTTAGTTAAATTTATAAAAACTTGTTTTGAAAACACAATTTCACAATTATAATTGAATTTATGTTTTGAAAATATAATTTCAATTATTGTGTATATAACAATATATAATTTTGTGTGTGCAACAATAATTAACTTAAAAATTAAGTGAAAGAAACAAACCCTTCTATCTTTTCTATTATAAATAAGAGCCTTTAAGCCAGATTTAACACAAGCAAATTTTCAAACCATGGCTGATTTGCAAGAAAATCTTATACTTCTTCTTATCTTGCTAGCATCTATCATTTTGGTCCGAACCTTCCTCACCAAAACTAAAACCAAAGTTCGCCTTCCACCGAGCCCACGAGCACTACCGATCATTGGACACCTCCACCTCCTTAACCGAATCCCTCACCAAGCTTTTCACAAGCTTTCGAACCAATATGGACCTTTAATATACCTACTCTTTGGCTCCAAACGTTGTGTGATTGTTTCCTCGCCGGAAATAGCAAGAGAATTCCTAAAAACCCATGAAACTAGTTTCTTGGACCGCCCCAAAATGACTAACGCAGACTACCTTTCATATGGCACAGCGGATTTCGCTTTGGCACCCTATGGACCCCACTGGAAGTTCATGAAAAAGCTTTGCATGACCGAACTTCTAGGCGGTCAAACACTTGAGCATCACTTACCAGTCAGGTGTGACGAACTAAAGCGGTTTCTACATCTATTATATAAAAAAGCGAAGGCCAATGAGGCAGTTGATGTAGGAGCAGAGCTTATAACGTTAACGAATAACATGATATCAAGGATGGCACTAAGAAAAAGGTTTTCGAAAAATGAAGACGATGCTGACAAAGTGAGGAAGATAGTAAAAGAAATGTGTGAGCTTGCTGGTAAGGGTAATGTGTCGGAAATGATATGGTTTTGCAAGAATTTGGATTTGCAAGGATTTGGGAAAAGGCTTAAGGATGTTCGCGATAGATTTGACACTATGATGGAGAAGATAATGAAGGAACACGAAGAGGCAAGGAAGAAGGAGATGGGTGATGGAATAAAAGATGCACTTGATATTTTACTTGATATATACGAAGATGAAAACTCAGAGATCAGAATGACCAGAGAAAACATCAAGGCCTTCATTATGGTAAAATTTTCTTTGCTTTATCTTCTCCATGTCACTTAAAATTAGAAGAATTTATTTCACCTTTATACAAATTGTGAGATCGTGAGTTAGAACAAGTTTAACTAGTAAAATCTCTTCTCATCATAAGTTGAAACTATCTCTAAAAAAATCACATCATTTAAAAACATTAGATATACTGATACACACTCATACACACCTTATGATGCAGAATATGTTTGGAGCTGGGACAGACACATCAGCTGTGACAACAGAATGGGGACTCTCAGAGCTAATTAATCACCCAAAAGTGATGGCTAAAGCAAGGCAGGAGATTGATATGGTTATTGGGGAAAACAAAATAGTAGAGGAGTCGGATATAGTTAAACTTCCCTACATGCAGGCTATAGTGAAAGAAATACTGAGGCTTCACCCAACTGGCCCCTTAATTGCGAGGGAGTGTACTGAAGATTGTAACATTGCTGGCTTTGATATCCCATCAAAAACCCGGGTTTATGTAAATGTGTGGGCTATTGGAAGGGACTCAAACCACTGGGAGAACCCACTTGAGTTCTCACCGGAGAGGTTTCTTATTGAAGAGGGTAGTGGGAATAGCCAATTGGATGTGAGGGGGCAACACTTCCATTTTATACCATTTGGGAGTGGAAGAAGAAGTTGTCCTGGTGCAACGCTAGCATTGAAGGTTGTTCATACCACACTGGCTGCAATGATTCAGTGCTTTGAATGGAAAGTTGGAGATGGAGGAGATGGTACTGTGGACATGGAAGAGGGACCTGGGATAACCCTTCCTCGGGCTCATCCTCTAGTTTGTGTCCCTGTGGCTAGGCTCAAACAATTTCCACCAATTTGATTTATAATTGTGGTTTCGATTTCTAATAATAATTTGGTTCAAGTTTGCAAGGCCAAGGCTGCACTTAATAATGATTTTTAATTGTTTCTTCGTGTGAGAGTAAAATGTTATGTCATTGACTGCCAAATACTCCCATGTGCCATTAGTATTTCAGTTATAGCAAGCCAGATTGCGGGGCCTGCACACAACAATAAAGCATAGTTTTGTGTGTGTGCGTGTGTAAAGCTAGTTAGAGAGAATGATCTACCTAGTAATGGTACCATTCTGCATTTTAATTTCCAAATCTTATGATGAACAATGTAAGTTTCATAATTCCGTGGAAGGACAGTCCAATTATCCTCTTATCTATTGTTTAAATATTGTTCCTAAAAAATTCACGCAATTTTAATTTCCTTCTTGAAATTTTTTTTTGTCACTTCAGTTCATGTGTTTCCAACCATTATTTGAAAACCATAGGCCACAAGGGCCTAATGGATGTAAGCCGTGGGCCAACCATCATTTGAAAACATTCATTTTTTAAAAGGCTTATTTAATGATAAACATGTCAAGGGTTTTTAATGAAAAAGTCTCTAGAAGGGTTTTAATAAAAATCTCGTGAGTTTTTTGTGAAAAAATTCCATGATTTTGTCATGGGTTTTTAATGAAAAATTCCTTGAAGGGTTTTTTTTTATGGAAATCCCATGATTTTGATGAAAGGGTACCCATAAGGGTTTTTGTGAAAATTTCATGAGTTTTTTTTTATGAACATGCCATTAGAAGGATTTTTGTGAAAATCCCTTGATTTTTGAGTGAGAAATCCCTAGGAGAGATTTGATAAACATCACATGAGTTTTAAGATTTGGTCCCTGTAAGGGGTCTAATAAAAATCCCATGCATTTGGTGTGTATTAGACGTTGAAGACAAAATTTTATCTATATATAATATATTAAAATGGTTGTAACATTTAATATTATTATGCTCCTATTGTGCCACCTAATCGGTCATGTCATGAGTCACATTATCATTCTTTTTTTTATATTTAATTTTGACCTAAATTTTTTGACAATATTAAACATATAAATAGATTCATTTTATATATTCATCGTGGGCAGTTTTTATTTACATATAACTTTGCATTTACATATTCATTTACTTTAGTTGAAATGTTTATAACTAAACAATAAAATCAATGAATAATAAAAAAACAAAAATATTGTCTATACATAGGTATCTTGGGCAGTTTTAACATTGTATATAATATTTTCTTTATATATTCATCTACTTTGATGGAAATGTTTTAACTAAACAATAAAACCAATGAATTACAAATATATATATATATATATATATATATATATATATATATATATTCATCTTAGATGGTTTTAACTTTACATATCAATCTATCTTTACATATTCATCTATTTTAATTTTAAGTATTTATGACTAAACCTAGAACTCAATGAAGAATCAAAAACAAAATATATTGTTTATAAAAAGGCATTGACGTGTCTTTAATGGTGAAAAAAATACAACTTGACAATTGACCGTAGAAAGAGCGCTAAATCAAGTGTGTTAAAGATCTCCTACTAGAGGATTGTACCCCCACTATCTTATCCTTAATTAATTCATCTATGTTCCTTGGTGCAAGTATTTGTTTTGTCATTTTATTTACAATGTTTAATGCTCTTAATGAATAGTGTTTATTATTGACTTGACTTGGGGGGAAACATATTATAATTTATTTTATTTTGTTTTGTTTTATTGTTGGGTTTTAGTTTATTTGGAAAATTAGAAGATGGTCAATACAATATAATGAAGAACAATTTATGCAGTTGAAGAAGAAGGTCTACACAAATAAATTTCATGCAGTTTCCTTTACTATTTGTAAATACTTTGTTCAGGAAATTATACCTTTCTACCTTAAATTATATCCCCATTTACACTTACCATCCAGAACTTTCAAAATGCACGATTACTACTCTAAAGTATAACTCATGTTTCACTTTGCGCCTTACTATCAATTGAGTTGTAAACTTGGATGGACCATGTCATGTGCAACTTATGTGACCCAACATACAAAAGCGGTGATTTGAAGAAATGTACAAAAAGAGCAAGGATTTCACCAAATGAAAAATAGGAATTACTACAACATGCCACTAGAACTAGTGATCATGGTTTTGTGCTCTGAGTCAATCAGAGGATTACATTTCTTTTAATAATCCTCTCTTTTAAATTAAGTTTGTGAGCTGAACTCATTTATAAGTCTATAAATATAGGATTTAATTAATGAGTATCACAATAGATGGTACCAAGCTCATGTGTGACAATGCTTACATTATATTGGATGGAACCAACGTCATATTGAGTATCACCAACACCACATATGACAATACCGATTGTCATACTCGGATTCTCACCGCATTAAACAACAGCATTCCATTGGATTTTTTGGCCTTGGCGACAAGGATGTTGTTTATAAAAATAAACAAGTGTGTAACATTTGTACAACGCTATTGTTGAGTGTGTGTAGATGAATATTTTACCCATGTTCGTTTTTGTTTAGGATATGGAAGTCCAACTAGAGGTAACTAAATCTTGATAAATGCAAGTTTTTTAAGGGAATTTTCCTTTGTTTCATCATGTTCTTTTTTTTATGATAATATCAACAAATGATTACTTTTTGTTGAGAAAATGAAATGGATGTTTGAGATTAGAGTTATGGTATTTGGTTGTGAGAATGAAGAGGTTGAGGATATAGAAGTATATTATGCTTTAAATTATTATTTATAAATTTTTTAAAATAATTTAATCAGTTTAAAAATAAGTCTGCTTTTTTCATAGTAAATATTATAATATGTTATAGTCTCCTAGAGATGATGAAAAAACTAGGCAGTTCTAGTATAAAAAAATCTAAATCAACAAAGCAATTCCAAAGCGTTGAAATTTATATAAAATATAAATTACAAAGACTAAGCTTCAAAGCATTCAAAAATGTTGTTGAAAAACATAAATATTATACAAACAAAATTAGTATTATATACAGGCATTACAAAACATAAAGATTATTTTAAATGAAATTGCAAAGTAATCACATATCACCGAGGAATTATGTACATTATTGCTGCTCTTACATTATGTACATTATTCTCCTCAAACACATGAGTCTCATTAATCCAACACCAATAACCACTAGATAGGATTAATTAAGGCGTGTAATGGGGTAACAAACAATTGGTTTTTCCATTTCAGCAGCAAACCTAGACCCTTGGCTTAAATCAACATTCTCCCTGTCCTCGCTTTCCAATCTAATCATTGGACGAAGCCTACAACTATTGGGTGCATCATCAACATAGCAATAGATGCCCCAGGGAATCCTCTCCCTCCGCTACCAAATGGAATGTACAGATCTGATGATTATGATTACTAATTTTCTCATATGAGCTTTCCAAGAACCTCTCTGGTCTGAACTCATCTAGGTCAGTTCAAAGTTCTTGGTCTCAAATGATGGCATAGACGTTAATTCGCACATGAGATTTGGCCTTAACAAGTAAACCATTCACCTTGCAACCTTCAACATGATAAAAGGTCCTGAAGGATGAAGCCTTAAGATTTCCCTAATGACTACGCATAAATAAAAGAGGTCTAGCTGTTTGATTCTTTCACTAGCCTGTTGGGCCTAATGATCTCCCAAAAAAAGGCTACAAAATGTTATGCAACGTTTTCTTGTGCAACACTTTTCTAACTGCTGCAACAAAACCGCAGCAATATCCCTATTGCAACGTTTAATAGAAACACCGCAATACATTTTTACTTTTGCAGCATTATCTTTGCAACAGTCAAAAAAATGTTTCAATAAACTCAAAATTCATTTATTCAAAATCCAATATAACAGTTTTAAAAAGCGCTGCAATAAATAATCTATTGCAACGTTTTTAAAAAACATTATTACACACACACACGCATATATATATATATATTATATATATATATATATATATATATATATATATATATGTTGCAGCATTTTTATAACTGCTACAATAGATATATATTGTAGCGTTTTGTTAAACGCGACTATACACAAAAATTTTCAAATTGTAATTATAAAAACAATACAACATTAATAAACTATACAATCTTGTTTGTTGCCTTCTACTGATGTTTCTTACTTGCAATGTAATCACAAATATAAAAATTATTAGTATGTCATTGATAAAAGTAATGATTATAATCACAATTTCAACACAACAACAGTACACAAACTTATCAAACAAATAAATTGCATATTTGATTCATTTTAAACAAGTCAAAAATTTTCAAGTACAACAATATATTACAAGAACTATGTACCTTTACCACGAGATAACAATTCTTGACATAAAGATCTTTGACCAAGTTATTGTGAACCCGCATTTGTAGCACTACTAGACATGTTTGCAACCTAATGTTGTGTCCAAAATGAGAACATCACCAAAATTGTCGTAGTCAATCTTCGACTTGCTATCCCTCCAAAAGAAATTTGTCATGTGGCTTTTAGCATCACTTGAAATGTGTAGAATAATGATGGATCCTCCACTTGCAATTTTTTGAGGTTGCTTATCAACTCCTGAGCATCTTCGAGTTGTATAATATTGATTTTCTTAGCATGCAAGTGTTTACTATAACTCATATTATAAAATCTTGCACATGCTCCAACTTTAGCCTCTTTTGTCATCTCGATTTTACATATTTGTTGAATAAGTTAATCACCTTCTAGGATTTTAGAGCACGAATCAACGTAATACCATTTATTTGAACCTTGGAGGTCATGATTATGCTTGGATATAAAGCAATGAAGTTAGTTTCGTACCGTACCGGTCGATACAGTTTAAATTTTCCGTTCCGGCACCTTCACTAATACATGTACACTTTCATTTCGTACCGGATTTATACCAGTCATACCGGAGCTGTTTCAACCGTACCGGGATAAATACCAGATTCCGACTGGTAAGTGCATTTCGAACCGAAGTAAAAATCTTTGATTTATTTGTAAACTTTTAGGAAAAGAGAGAGTTGCTTTGTAGATTTTTAGAGAGAGGAGCACTGACAAGAAGAAGTAGAAGAGGAAGAAGAAGCAATTAAAGTAAGAAGCAGCACCAGATTTGTCGTCGTTGTTGCTCACCCAAGCAGCATCGGATCGGTTCACCTGTGGTCTCTTCTCTCTCTTATTCTTCTTCCTCTTTTATTTGCTCAAGACTTCAAGCCCATGTGAAAACCTGACACTAATTTGAAATGTGATGGGACTTCAGCTCTAATATTATTATTATTATTATTATTATATATTACTATTATTAATTTTAAGTAAGTTGATGGGACTTGCCACTCCAGCACTCACCCACCCATAGTCACGTTGAAGAATATATATATATTAAATAACAACAATGATACACACTAAAATATATTTTCGTTGGTTTTTTTTTTTTTTTATATATGAACTTGTTGGTATTTCTAAAGTATATATTATTATTGTTGTTATTGATTAGATGAGTGACATAAATTTATCATTTTAAAATTATATATATATATATATTAGCAGTAATCCCAAAACGATACACCGATATTAACCGGTATTCGAAATATATCGTTTTACTAACTAAACCGGTACAACCTCCGGTATGGTATTAACTTCTTTGATATAAAGTGGGAGATCAAACACTTCTCATTTTTTAATGCAATTTGGATCATGGCCTTGCAACCTGTTCTAGTTTCTTTTCTCATAAAATTTTTCATATTAGTTGGTTGCTTCTTTAATCGAAACTTTTCCTTTGAGCAGTAAAGTATTTTTTTGCAAGGGATTTATTTGCCAACCGTTGAACCTTGCCTTTTCTTACCTTGAAACTTATTTACATGACATATTTTTTGTAAAACTTAAGAGCCTCTTCCTCACTTGAAAATTTCATCCCGATTTCTAGTACATGATGAGACTCAATTTCATTGTTCCCTTCAATTGTAATAACAACTTAACAAGTGATTCAAAAGATGCCTTTATTGGGTTAAAATGAATTGACCATTTGCAAATTAATTAATTACTCAAGTTAATTAATTAGATCAAATTACATGCAATAGCGTTGTAGTACAAGCAAATCACCAACTAAACTAAATGCACAGAAAATAAATTTGACACAGGTGATTTGTTTAGGAATGGGGAAATCCACCGAGGCAAAACCCCACCGGACGAATTTAAGGTCACCACTCCCAAGAATCTACTATTATCAATCACAAGCAGTTACAAGTATAAGGAATATTACCAAACCCTATAGCCTTTCAATCACAAGCAGTTGCAATAAATTGATACCTATTATTTTTGCAATCTATTTATCATTGCAATAATTTGATATTAATTCTTTTACAATCTATTGCAATGACAAATACGAAAATCAACGAATATATCATTGTAATAACCTGATATCAATCATTTCATAATCTATAGCAATGAAAAAATGATATGTTAATCTATTTTAATGAAGATTATTGCAATAATTTAATCCAACTTATTTTGGTCAATTATTTGCAATCTATTGCAATAAGATTCGTGAAGTACTAGTCTATACCTACAAGATATTCGAAACAATAAATTACTTATTGCAACAATGTCTATATATACCATTGCACCAGAGTTGTCATTAAAATATTTGGAATTTATTGCAACAAAAGTTTTTGTTGTATAAACCTATTACTTCAAATTTTATTGCAACACCACTCTAATATTATTGCAACGATATTTTTCATTGCAATAAACTTTTTGCCCTTGTAGTGACACTAAAGAGATGAGAAATTTGAATAATAAATTTGAAACTTATAAAGTTTAGTTGTATATCAAATATAATACATTACAATAGAAGTTAGAAAAATATAGTTCACCTTAAAAAAAATATTAATCAAACATATTAAATAAAATAGCATGATATATTTGTACTTTGTAGAGATAAAAAGATAAAAATTACTTGTAGAAATATTTTTAACAAGATAAATAATGTTGTTACCTTTTATAAATTACATCCCATTTAATAATATTTATATATTCCTACACATCGCGTGAGTCTGCAGCTAGCTTTAAATAAAGTGTCAAACAAACTAATTTAAACCTTCTAAATATGTACAAATGATCAAATAAGTTAAGAATAAAATAGAAATAATTGGCTTACTCTTGCAAATTACTTCAATCTGTATCTTATAGGAAAGTTGACATGCACAAACAAAAGCGATTACTCTAGGAAGATTGATGCAATACGTTCTTATTTAACATATTCCTTTATAAATTCTTAAGAAAAATTTGTAAGAAAATTATATTAATCTAGTATTTTATGGAAAGTAATTATACTAATGACATCAATACTTTCCATACAAGTGAAAGTAAAATCCATGTTTTTAAATTTATAGAAAATTATTTTAGCTTGTGCATTAAAAATAAGGTTTCACATTTTAAAATTGTTTTTAGCATCACAAGATTCACAACCTCTTTTACATCAGTACCTAGTGAAGAGTCTTAATCTCCTGGTAGATTCAAAGAGCATTGCAACCCGATCACAATAGATGTGATATTTAGAATCAGTAGGTATGAATATGTTTTCAAACAATATGGATTAAGGATGGAGCAACTAAGAGAGTAAGTAATTTGATCTCATTCCTTTTATAGTATTATGAATTTTTATTTTTATTTTTAGAAAGTATAGTATTATGAAAATGGTTTCACATATATATTTTTGAAATAATTTAGAAATATTATGTAAAAGGATATGATTTGACGAAATAAATCATTGAATGTCCTTATCATTAATTTAGAAATAAAAAAATATGATTTAATGAGTGGACCCTACTGTAAATGTGAGAGGATTGAGCATCATTCACTATACTCCAAGAGTACATAAGAGTTGCTCTTCATTATCAAAGACATGATAAAAATTTAGGGGTATGAATAAATCTTCCTGTTGATACTGTTCACTTTTACTTCCTATATGGAATTAATTGTCAATGGTTCTACAACCTCTACATATTGATTGGTTAGAGACTTTAGAGGTACATTTAAAAGTTTTTCCTTTTGTTTTCTTTATTTTCCTTGTATTTCATAATTTTTGTTAAAATATTCATGACATACTATGGTTCACTGTCCTCTTTCTTATTCTTAAATTGAAATCAAAATTTAGTTAAAATATCCTTTTACCAAAAGTAAAGTTAGTTAATGCAAAATTTAAATGTTTAGTGACAACTATCAAACAAATGTCAACAACATACCTTTCCTTGTCTTCTTTTTTTGAGAATCACATACTTTTCCTTATCAAATATACGTTTTCATTTCTAATATTGGAATGTCGTTTGAATAGCTATATCCTATCTATCATTAGAAGAAAAGGCAAAAAAAAGTCATTAATTTTTAGCCTATATATAGAGAAAATTTGTTTACTACTACAATGTATAATAATAGTACTATATTAATATTATTTCGTGTAAATTGCAAAGGAAATTTGAAATTTTCTTTTTTTATTTCTTGATAGAATGTAGTTTTTTTTTTTTTTTTTTTTTTGGGGGTGAAAAAACTGATGCAGGCATATTGGTTCTTGTATTTGTTTTTTTCTCTATTTAAAAAGAGGTTAATTAATTAATTTATTTGTATTAAAGTGTTGTTTTTTATCCACTCAATAATACAACCTTTTTTTAAAAATAAAAAAAAATTATACACACATATACATAATTATATATATAATAAGGCAAGTCAGGTAATTACCATACCTGATCTGCCAATTTGGATATGGGTAAAAAACCATACTTGATACCCAGAGCTTAATTGGGTAGGGTAACACCCACAATTATCGGGTTGGTCTGGGTATCCATTACGAAATAGGTATGTCCCCCTAATCACAACTTGGTTGCAATGTTATTGTGTGGGTTTATCAGATTTGGATTTTTTTCTATCCAATGTTGTTGTGTGTTATTTGTGATTGTCAGCTTCCATTTGTTGTGGTTGGTCATTGTTGTCGGCTTGGTTATGGTGGGTTGCTAATGCAAGTTGTTGCTGTGATTTTTTTTATCTGGTGGACCGTAGCCACTTAGGGTTGAGGCTGCTAAGGTTTTGTGGTCTTTGGGTGTTAGTGTGGGTGTGGGTGTTGTTGGGTCAAGGTTGGGTTTGGTTTTGGGTTTTGGTGGCAATGGCAGTAGTGAATGGGAGGTAGGTTGAGGTGATGAAGTTGCAATGTCTCAACCTTTTTTTTTTTTCTTCAGTCCAATTGTTGTTGTTGTTGTTGGTATGTGTAGAAAATATATTGTTTTAATAGAATATATTACAAAATAAAGAATGTGACGTAGGGTTTTGTAAAAAAAAAAAAAAGTGACCACTTGGTAGTGTAAAATAAAATAGAGATGTTTTTTTTTTCAAATCCAAATGTGAATGCACTTAGTGTTTTTTGGGTGTTTAGATTCACATGGATGTGGTGAGATTTTGGTGGTTGCCATTGAAATTCTATTAAGTAGGCTTTGAGTTTTTTCTTCTTTAAACACAAGTTTTATTAAATTAAAAAAAAAAACTGAAAGAATTATGTTTCATTTTTAAATCACAATATTATTTTAAAACAAAATTTTGTTTATTCTCTTAAAAAATGTTTTGTACATTGGCTTCAACTTGTTTAGTTTTTTGCTAATTGCTAAAGCTAAAAAGTAACATTTTGTTTCAGAGAGAGAAATGAGAGATGATGGAATGAAGTGAAAATGAAATGAAAATGAAATGAAAGAATTTTAAAAGAAAATTCTTTCAATTGCCTTATTTGAAGGTCAATAGGAAGGCAAGGAAGAAAATCCAATTTGCATTCCATTCCCAATTTAAAAAAAAGTTTTCTAGTTTTTAGAAACACAAACAACTTGCTTAAATTGAATGGATGGGTCTATGACCCACTATCTACCGAATGGTTGGTTGAAATTGGATTTGTCGATGCTTTGAGAGGGTAGGTTGGTTACGGGCGAGTGATCAATCTTAGGTTAATGAAATGTGCTCCATAGTCTATACTCTATACAATTTAAATTACAAAGGAAATCAACAATTTTTTGTTTGCCCATTTTAGCCCAACAAAATGGGCTTGATAGTTTGGTTATTTTTAATGTCTAAAATTGCTACTAAATATTTCTTGGGCATTTTAATTTTTTTTTAAATAGAAAATCTAGTCAAGAGCCTTGTAGTTCAACTAGTTCGCACTTCTTGAAATATCCATGACATTCAAGATTTAAAATCCCCCTTCTTGTTGTAAATATTGAATTATCAAAACAAAAAATATAGAAAAATTCTTAGACCCTCAAGCTAAGCCCCAGATATAAATTACTACACTCATCACTCTAAGTGTCTATTTGAGATCTACTTATTTTGCTGAAACTGAATTTTTTGCTAAAAATACTATAAATAAAGGTAAATGTTAGTTGAAATAGTACAGTGAAACCCATAAATAGTACCAAAAATGTAGTAAAACTTATAAATAGTAGTAAAAATAAGCTGAATAGTAAAATAAACTGACTTTTTAAGTTTGAGCCAAACAGACATTAAACCACTATTTTATATTTCTAGGGCCTTCAGGCCAGACCCCATGTAAAAAACTACTACACTGGGAGCTTTAGGCCCAACCCCATTAACAAATGAAATATCCCTTGGGCCTCGGGCTATACAATACAATACCATACAGATCACAAAGTCGTCATCAGCTCTCTCTCTCTCAGTTACCATCATCCAACATGGATAAGACATATCAAGAGAGAGGGAGGGAACCAATGCCAAATCCATCTCATTATCTCATCCCACCCTTCAAAAACAACACAACTGAACTAATAATGGCAACTACTTCTACAGTTCCACGCTTTACCAGTCCCATATCCTCAACTTCAACCTCAACCAGTACTCCAAAACCTCCACAGCTTCACTTCAAAGCCCATAATGCACCCAGTTTTTCTCAGCAGGTAAGTCAGAACTCTCTCATTCTCAGTCTCAGAAGAGAAGTACTGCTGAAAGGCCTAGCAGCAGCAGCAGCTGGTGCAGTGCTCCCTCTTCTCAAACCACCTCCTTCTTTTGCAGCTAAAGAAGTGGAGGTGGGTTCTTACCTCCCCACTTTGCCTTCTGACCCTTCCTTTGTTCTCTTCAAAGCCTCTCCCAAAGACACCCCGGCTCTTCGCGCAGGTACCTACACCCTTTCATTCTTTTCTTTTTTGACTATATATGTGTTCTAGAAAACTGAGAATAATGCTGTGTATATCATTGAGATACAACAGAGGATTTGTATTCATTTATATTGTGATGGCTCATCAGTAGTAATGACATCTTTAATATTTGGTTCAAACCCCACCTCTCCTCACCATTACATTATCCACCTAGAGCTACAATATCTAATATTCTATCATTATGTTTGCTTATTTATATGAAAAAAAATTGGGTTTGAAGGTTTCGATTAGTGTCTGTGGATTCATTCTATCCTATAAAGGAAGGTTTAAATTGGTTAAATGATAAAAGTTAACCATTTTCTTATCAATTTCAGTTTTCAGGACAAATGGTAATTCATCAATACCTATATTTGTTACATTGATTTTCTGGTATCTACTAACTGATTGTGTTACGAGTAGTATGGTGATTGGGCAAGGTTTTGATTTCTTTGTAATTTTTATGATTTGTTTTTTGAATGTTCAATTGGGTTAGAAAAATGAAGAAGGAAGAATCAAGAGGGTTTAGAATTTTATTGATTCAGCTTATAGAGGCACACACATGGATTCTTAATGGATCATGTTGTGTTTGTGTTCAAATTGTAAATGGGTGTTCCTTGTTTTATGCCCAGGAAAAAGAAATCGACTTAGCATTCATATCCTGGATGTCAAGACTCAATCAAAATGGAATTTGAGTTAGGGATGTTTAGGTTTAGAAGGATTATACGGTGATAGGAATAGGAAGTCAAGCAAATCCATGAAACTTAGGGGGAACTGACATTGTGAATGTGGACTGAAAAGGCAACTCATTGCATTTCCTCGACATATCAACGGATCTGGAATTCTATGAATGAAGTGGATTTGAGCTTTTGACATAATTATGTGTTGGGAGTCCATTACTACCTTTGATACCTGAAACTATTGACTAACAAGTCAGATGAAGCCTGAGATCAGGAAATCGATTGAAGCATTCTGCATAAAGAAGTTGTCCCTATAATCAATGAAAATGCAACATTTTTGCCCTGAAATTTTCTATAAGCATCTAAAGACTCCCAAACATCACAGTTTTGCTATTAGCACTGAGAATCTTATTTAGTTTCTTTCACAACAGCCAGTGTCTATCATTAGAGAAGTTGCTAAATTATTGAACTATACGTAGTATTGTCCCTTCACCTTGCATCACAATAACATCAGAATAAAGTATTGAGGATTAAGGGAACATGATAATTGTTGTCCCACTGGCATATATGTTAACCTCTAATATTTTCCAAACATGCTACCACTAAATGAGAGGAATGATAAACCTCTTTTTTTTTTTTTTTTTGGCTTTTGGTTAATACAAATAAAAAGATCATACCCAAAGCACTAGGCTCCCACTTTGCAGGGTTTGGGAGAGGTAATTGCTAGGCAGTCTTACCCCCAATTTGGTTAATTATAGGACATTTTTGTGCTTCATTTGCAACTACCAGTGCTGAATTTCTGCACCATGGCCAACAATATCAGCTTTTCCTGCACACTCCAACTCTTGTTATGACCAATAGAGCATTGACAATTCTATCACAGCCATGTAATTATTACCACCACCGTCCATCCCACAATAACAATTGCCAAAACCATACTGCTATAGTTCCAAATACCAGCAGCATTCTGATCATCTTTGCTGCCTTTAGCACTGCTATTAGGCTGGTCACAACTACAATGCCTTTACCACTGCTATATTCCACCTTCCTAAGGCCTCAAATCCTGCAACCATAGTTGAGGCTTTGCTTGTTTCCATTGTTGTCATCACCATCAACTGACTGAAACCTCACTTTGTTGATAAGCATTACTTGAAAACTAAAAATAATTTGACCAAATACATAATCAATTATGTAATGAACAATGTATACCACAATGTGCATATCAAATGCCGTTGCTGCGATTCATTTTTAACTAGACAATTCAGAGTTACAGAATGAGATAGATTTTAGAATCTAGATTCTAATATTCTCTATTCCTAACAGTAAATATACCCTCTAAATAAATTAATAATCCAATATTTCTCTAGCATTGTTTTATAATTATTCAGTTTTTTTCTTTTTTCTTTTTTGTAGATGCTAATGATACTTGAGATTTAGTTCTTTGCAGGAAATGTGCAGCCCTACCAGTTCATCCTCCCTCCAACTTGGAAGCAATTGCGAATAGCAAATATATTATCTGGTAATTACTGCCAGCCAAAATGTGCAGAGCCTTGGGTGGAGGTGAAATTCGAAGATGAGAAACAAGGAAAAGTCCAGGTAGTGGCTTCACCTTTGATACGCCTGACCAATAAACCCAATTCATCGATTGAAGAAATTGGGAGCCCTGAGAAGCTCATTGCTTCTCTTGGCCCTTTTGTTACTGGAAATTCATATGATCCAGATGAACTCCTTGAGTCATCAGTTGAAAAGCTTGGTGATCAAACGGTACAACTCTTTTTACTACATTACTTTCCATATGATTTGCTATTGTAATTCTTCTGTTGTCATTTATGGTCAGTTCTCATTCTTTTCTTTTTGCTTGTAAGTAGGAAAAGAAACTAGAAATAGGACACAGTTAAGCACTATTTGGTTGTGTATGTTCCGAACGGTAGAAAAAGCAGAGGAATTGAATCAGGATTTGTTCCAGTTTAAAGGGACACTGGAGCATGTGCAAATATTTTATCAGATGAATATAGTAACACTGCCAGTATTACTGCAGATTCATATTGCTGTGAGGTTTGCTTATGCATGAAACTTGCTTTACTTTGTCATAACATATATTTGGGCAAGGATGTTAGACATGTAGTCTCCAACACATGTTGACAATAAGAGAAGAAAAAAAAAACTAGAGATTATTTTGTAATATTTGTGGAAAATGATATGTCGAGAGAGGTTAATGATTGAGAATAGTGAGTCACTTGAAAATTTTTAAAGAAATTTGAAGGTGTTTGTCTCATTTTCATATGTTACAATGACTGCTAAGTGCTAACACTTATTGCTTCTTAAATCAAGAGTGATTTATCCCACAAACGCTTGGATATAAGCAAGTATATTTCATTTCTTTAATCTAGATGTTTGTTTGATGTTGCTTGTGAAAATTAAGTGTGAATTAGAAAAAAGCAATATGTGTGTGTGATGGCTATTGTTCGATGCGCACTGTGTGTAACTTTTGTTAATGTTACATCACTTAAGTTTCTATTAAAATACTTCTTTTAACAACTTTCCATATTTTGATGTCCAGTATTACAAATATGTGCTTGAGACTCCTTTTGCTTTGACGGGTTCACATAATCTTGCGAAGGCAACAGCAAAGGGGAACACCGTCGTCTTATTTGTAGCTAGCGCAAACGATAAACAGTGGAAAGAATCTGAGAAAACTCTAAAAGCCATGCTTGATTCCTTTCAGGTGTAGCTCTCTCTTCAATTTGTTACTTTTTGACTTTCAAATGTACAAATCACTAAAGCCAAAAGCATGCTATCAATTGTTGAATTTTTGCGGTTCTTTGATGTTGGAATGTTGATACCAGAGATCAAATTTTAGCAAACATTTGAATTGCTATGGATGATTGAGTTTACATAGAAACCATTTTTCAGATGATTGAAAGTATCTTATTGTAGTTGCTAATTTGAATACTTCAATCAAACTACAACATGGTGTGTACTACTGAAGAAATCTAGGAACCAAGAACCCCGAGTGACTAGGCTTGTTACAACGTGGTGTCAAACTTCTACCTCTTTTTATTGGCATCCATTGCATCAATTTTATTCCCCAACTAGGGTCAACCAATTCTCTGTGGACTCTGTGCATTGCTTCGTCAGCAAGATTCTGCACAGTGCAGACCCAAGCAAGATATGTGGGAAATAGATAATTCGGAGAATTATTGGTGAACTCTTTAATACACATGGAAAAAGGACTATGAAACGAACATCTAAGAGAAAAGTTTATCTCCAACTTTGGATGAAAATTTCTCTAATCTACTACATAGTGATTGGTAAAACAATCCACATGACTTTTTCATTGAGTCATGTGAATTTTTTAAATAATACATGTGGATAATTTTATTAATCTCTACATAAATGAGACCGTAAGGCCATTTAACCCTACAAAATTCTGTAAGGTCGAGTGGTCACAATGTAGGCCAAGGTGGAACCGCATATATACTTCCCTCACCCCAGCTCTATATGCGTCTCCCCACAACTCTACAATTCCCCTTGGATTTGTTCTCAAATTTCTCTCAGCGAAACCGAGATGTATAGATGTAAAATATTTAACTGAAATTATTTTCTGGAAAATATTTTCATGTGTTTAATGGGCGATGAAAATGCTTTGAAATCACAAATTTTATTAACACCCTATAATTCCACAAAATTCACAATACAACCAAATCTAGAATACCAAAATCCGCTATTAATCAAAATCCACTGAAAAAAAAAAGAATATATATATATATATGAAAATTGAAAAAAGTCAACTAGAGAGAGATGGGTTGCGGTGTGGTAGGTGTTGCATTGGGTCGCTTGAGCAGTTGAGCAAGAGACGATTGCTAGAGAGCAAGAGACGATTAGTTTTCCCTGCTCGTTAATTAAGACACTTTTTTAGGGGGGGAAAAATATCTATGTGGCCTAAACTTTTTACACCAGTAATCCATCTTTAAAAGAAGAGAAATGTTGTGTTCACAACTAGGGCGGAAAATATTTGCTTGACTCGCAACCAACCAGCTCGCCTCATATGGGTCATTAAGTTAGGTGGTTTGGGTTAGGCGGGTTAGATCCCCAAAATAACAAATTGGGTTAGGTAACGGATTGAAAAATTGCCAACCCATTACAACTCTCTCTATATATATATATTAGTTCAAATTGTTCAACTGTATATTCTATATTTAAAGTTAATTAATTCACTTAATAAATTTTTACAGCTAATTAATAATCAATTTCTTAAAGAAACCATCGCACAACCTTGGTGCAATGGTCACTCCACAAATATAAGTACTTGTCAAGTGTAGGGGACAAGGGCCGAGATTTAAGTCTGTAAGAGGGAGCTTTACACACATATACACTTAGATTAGGTTTGAGTAGAATTTTAGAAAATTTCTTAAACAAAATATAAAAAGTTAAAATTGAAACCCTAAACACACTTCAACCGTATACTACACTTTGTATTTAGCCTTCACCCTTGACCGTTTTCTCTCCCTCCCTTTTTCTTGTTTTTTTTTTTTTTTTTGTCTTTTTCGTCCTTAACCTTTTTGAAAAGTTGGAGGTCATTTAGTTTCTAATAATATAGTTAGTTAAATTGTTATGCACGTGTAATACTCTTAGTGGTTCTTATAGTTTGTAATACAGTTAATTTAGGCACCAAGGTTGGTTATACTTGTATGTAAGTATATATACTCTATAGCTTATCAAAAGTGTGTGTGTGTATATATATATACACTCTATATTTAGTAACTAATTGTAGTTTGTGATGATTGTTTTTAAGAACATACATACCATTCAGAAGTTTATTTGTTATGTTGATATGTTATTATTTTGAACAATTGATATGACTTTGGGAATGTTAAGACTTTGGGTTTGTTGATTTTATTTTCCTCAATTGTAAGGCAACAACTTACTGTTTCTTTTATTATTTTTTTATGGAGATAGGTCTATTAGAGATGACATATCTCTTTTATTTGACTCTATTTTTGTGTTGAAATTGAGATTATTCAATAAAATCTACCTTTAATTTTTGTGTGCAATAGTTATATTTAAGATTATTCAATAACAAATTGTAGTTTGTGATCATTTTTTTTTTTAAGAAAAAGAACATTGTTAATGTCAACCCGCCCAACCCACCGCCAAAATTTGTAACCAATCCACTAAATTTAAACTTTGGTGAGTCAGTGGCGGATTAGAATTTTTCCAACCTGCTAGTGGCAGATTGGATAGAAATATTGGCCTTTACCTGCCCAACCCAACCTGCACATACCCCTAATTTTCACAATAAATCATAAAAGAGTTTGTTATTGGTTCTTATGAGTATACAACAAAATAATTTAAGTTGCAAATTCAAATAAAACTAATAACAACTTACCACTTATGATTTGTTATGAAAATATTATAGGTGTAGTACTTCTTTTAAAACAAACATGTAATCAAAAATTGGTAAACATGTAACCAAAATATTGTAAGTTCTAGTTAGTTCAACTGGTAAAATCTCTGATGGTTGAATAAAAGATCTAAGATTCAAGAGTGGACACTATAAGTTGAAACTCTTTTAATAAAAAAATATTTATAATTTATTAAAAAAAAAAAAAACATGTAACCAAAGAAAGACGTAACCATTGAAATGGGCGGATCCTATTTCCCTACCTGAATATAAATAAATAAAAGGAGGTCAAATAATTATCATCTCTTCATGTTCACGTAGAATTAGGGAATGGATTAAATTCACACAACTTTTTTTTTTATGCAACTTAATGATTATTTGGTTGGAAATTTAAAACGGTTTTTTTTTTTTTTTTCCAAAAACCAAACTTAAAAATGGTTACTCAAATTTATTGCGCAAATATCAAAAACCGTTTGTGTTTTCAAGATCGGGTTTGTATTTTTAATTAATGCTTGATGTAAAGATACATTTGCCAAATAGATATTGTCTCCTTCAACCCTTTTAAAAAAAATAATAATTCATTAGTTGGAAGAGGGAACATTTAAATATAGATATCTCCATTGAAAACTTTAAAATGTATTAGTTGAGCTCCAACACCTCATTTTATAAAAAAATTGATGAAATTAGGTAATGAGAAAAAATTGAATGTAATGAAATTAAATTAAATGACATTGTTTGATTATTTTAAAATAATGGAATAGAAATGGGTAAATTAAATAACCTTTTTTCATTGCTTTAAAATAAGGAAATAAAGAAAAATATATGATAAGTTTTTTTTTTTTTTAGTAATGTAGAAAGACATTAATAAAATCATTTTATGACAATATTATTATAAGACCCTTATTTTAAAATAAATGACTAAATATATAAAAACATTTTGAGATTTTTAGTAAAAAATAAAAAATCATTAAATAAAATTTTTATTCCCCTTTATTTCCTTCCAATTTTGAAGAAAATGAAAATTTGAAATTTTAAAAAATAAAAGAAATGGATGGAAGGGAATGAGATGAGTGAAAGGAAACTTTCATTCCATATTTTCATTTCCACCCACTAAAACTCCTAAAAGAAGAAAATAAAATTTTCATTCCTTCTACTAAAAACTCCCGAACAAGAAAAGAAAATAAATATTCTAAAATTATTCTTTTTATTTTTTCCATTTCATTCATTTCTCTCTCTCCTCCCAAACAAGCTATGAGGCTCTTAGCTTCTCTTTTCACATTTAAAAACTATTCAAAAACATTTTTGAAACCTTTTTCAAGACCAATCTTTACCCTTTTTTAAGACCCTTTTACCAAAAGAACAACTTTAATTTCCTCTCAAGAAACCATCCTGCTTTAGAATCAATACCTCTTCTTACCAACACAGAGAAATCATATTGTCTAGTTTGACCGACAGTGGTAAACACCATTCATCTATATTGAACTTTTAATATAAGAATACACCAAATAAGTTATTCCAATTTCATATATTTAGTCAAATGTCTGCAATCAGTACAACATTATGAAATGCTACAGAGTAGAGCACTAGACACTAGAGAGAGAACAACCACCGCACATCCATTTGAAGAGACCTCAGAGCTAATGTTCTACATCTCAACCAAAGAACATCATAGTATGTCCTAACAAGCCGAAGTTAACGGAAGTTTAGGTAATTTAGAGTACATCTAAAGGCTAAGAAAGCTATTAAAGCTGCTTATTATCTGTTATATACAAAACTGGGAGCTAGAGTTGGATGCTGCTGTTATTCCATATCACCAAAATCTACTCTCCTCTTTCA
>JACAVU010000098.1:0-108853 GCA_014183005.1 Castanea mollissima
CAACAGCTTATTATTATTATTTAGTGTAGGTAATTGTTAAACCTGAAAGAAAAATGTCAAAAACACAAAAAAACAACTCGTCTCTGTTACAGTTCACCAGGATATTGTATAGCTTCAGTATGTAAGCATCTAAATTGAAGCTTAGTTCATAAAGTACTGCAACAATCATCAACTACACATCAAATTTTAATTATTTTACCAATCCTACAGTGTTAATTAGTGATGCAAGCAGCTGTAAAAGCATTTGCATTTGCATTTGCTAGATACTGCTAATTGCAACAACAAGAGGCGGTGAATGTGATCAGGACATATTTGATACCTGCTCAAATCATCATCTGTGACACTTGGAGGTATCCTAGCAACAAAACTCAAGAAACAACACTTGGAAGTACCATTTCTTCCTGTGGAAAACAGTGAGTTTTCTGCGGAAAAGTAAATAAGAGACAGCTCTTTCTCATGAAAATATAATAAATTTCAATTTCAAAAGATTATCCCATGAAACAACAAAATCATCTTGGAATATAATGTCAAGGCAAAAGCCAACTACATACCCCATGGAGTGAATAAGTATTAGTATATTAACTATATCATCATCCAAGCCAAACAGCTAGAGCTGTATAATACAATATAAAATCAAAAATGCAAAAAAAATATCTTTTACATAAAATCCATTAAAAGATATGGGTAAAAGCTGTCAGGCGAAAATAAAGTTTATCTTGATAATTTTATTAGTATTTTTAGCAATAAACAACCAATGAATTATATTGTAATAACCCATTCTACCATGCCATAAGGAAACATATCAATGTAGATGATAATCACTTAGGACAGGATTTCAGCATAGAAACATACTGAGCTTATACACTTGAGCTTATACAATATTTTCAATCTATTGTAAAAAGTAGGTGGGCTTTCTAGCCAAGAGTAGCGCACTCACTGCTGAGACTTTATATGGACTTCATAGGTCTTGGTACTATTTGTTCGTTATGCTGTTTTATTCTCCTTTTAAGTTATACTTTCCTTTGTTTCTTATGTATCCAAAATGGAGGTCCACTCAAGGCTAGCTTTTCTTTAGCATTTTATCTCTTATACTCTCTTTTGAATAAATTCTGTGTCATATACTTATATATTGCAACATTAAATATAAATAGAGAAAGTTCTCTAGTAAGAGGTAACTTGTTGGTCTTTATACCAAATTGGTCATTATTGATACCTATGAGCCAGCAGCAAGAGAATGGAGAGAGAATTTTATAAGTTAACATGGGTTGCTATGGTTGTTCTGCCAAAATTTCTATATTTTGAAAGAAACTCAAGCTTCTCACAATATATCAGCATAGTGGAAGTGACGACAAATAGGCAATACTTCATCCACATAGATATAACTCTTAAAACTAAATTACAAAAACCAAGGAACGTGATTTACAATGATTTGAAGTATAACCAAGTAATTTTCAATTTCAAAGCAGCTACAGCTTTTGTCTACCAGCTACCTAAGAGTTTTTTTCCCCTCTTTTTTCTTTTTGTAGCTAATAAAAATAAGTTACATATAAAAAAAAACAAACTTGGAACAAAACAACAGACCAATCTAGTTTGAACACATGTATTGATTTAGAGTAATGCAAGGATAATTTAGTACAAAACCAAGGTCATAGGTTCTTTACTCTACGCAAATCAAATGGTTGGCTATTTCAGACTGTAATTGTGCTATGAGCAGATGATTATGGGCAAGCTCTGTTGCAATGGTATACAGGTGAAACGTATTTTGGCTTTTAACATCATTTGTATTAATACATATTTTTATCTAATAACACATAAGTACTATCAAGAATGGGCTACCAAATAAATCTTAATTAATTATATAAATCTTCTTAATATTATCTACAATCATAGTGTTACTCATAAAATCTCTCTCAGTTAGAGACATTTCTAGATTTCTGCTTCCGGCACCTTATGTTAGTTGGATCAATGTGGGTAATGGCCAATCACATAAAATATATATATAGTAAAGAGATTTATACGCATAAGAAACCACATACTTATATCCCAACCCCAACATACAAGCAGCCAACAAATAAGAGCAAACTAATTTTACTACAAATTATTTCATTTAAAAACATAACACAAAAAGGGGCACAACTCTAGTATATTAAAAAGGTAATTTTACAAAGGATGAGCCAAGAAAAGAATTTTGCAGCATTCAAAACAAAAATAACTGCAAAGAGACCCAAAAAGTGGGGGCAGATGGGAGAAATTTTTAAGGATATTGATGCTTACTTCCATCTTATGGAATTAATGAATGACAATTGACAAGCAACAAACAATTTAAAATATACACCAAATCATTGGAATTGATAGACAAAGAATTCTCTCTACATGTGCACATCAATTTTAATAGAACTCAAAGAAATATGCAATATTTTTTTCGATCCAAAGGACGAAACTTAAACAAATACAATTAATCACATTTTGCTGACTGAGGCAAGACAGATAAAAGATCCATCATCTCACATGTCCAATCATCCAAATATAAACATTCCATATGCTGTCTTTTTTTTTCTTTATAAAATTTAATCACAAGACAATGGGAACTTAAAGCTGTAAAACTAAAGATTTGGAACGCAATATAGGAGGTACCACCTCAAGATGGTAATCAATTTAAAGAAAAGAATTCTTTTAAGCTAGGAACAAAATTTGCCTTTGAGTAGCAACTTGAACCTCAAGTATCCTTTCATTATGGGTATGTTCAGCTACAAGAATTTTTTGCCAGCATGAATATCAGATAATTTAATTGGAAATAATGCTCAACCTACCCTGATTAAATTTAATTGTCTAGCAGCTCAATACCTAAGGATCTTCCGAAGTGCTAAATGGGACAAAGCCAAATCCATGAGAACATCTTGTTTGGCAATTTTGCTACCATAGCAGAAATCAATTAGTCACCAAGCTGCAAAAACCCACCATCCAATATACAGAAAATCTGGAAAATCTGATTCATGAAGAAACTAGATACTAACGGTCAAACAATAATTGCTCATCAAACCAATGCCTGTAAAATATTAGTTTCCAGCTTAGTGAAGTAGGTAGGAACTTAGGTAATCATCAACCTGTAATTCTCATTTGTATGGAATAATTTTACCAAAACTAAGTAAATTTAAGTTCTTGCAGGCTAGGAGGGTAAAATATTATAAAAAATTAAGTCTCCTAGCAAGAAATGAGAGGATTAACTAGCAAAAAAAAATAATTTGCATGAACAGAGGACGAACATTGAACATAGAAACCAAAAATTACTGTATCTATAAGCAAAAAATTTAGAATAGAAAAAATCATGTACAGGAATTGTTCACCGTACCTTCATCACCAATATTACATTTTCCAATTCACCAAACTTACTCATGTACTGCCTAAATCCTTCCCAGAACCTGTAAAAAACCACATCAAGAAAAGGATATATTATTAACAAGAAGAGCACGTCCTACAATTTGAAGATACACATACTACCAATTTTTGGACCTCACTCGTCATAACATCTAGGCTCAAAAATAACAAAGAAGCACGGCACATAAAAAGAAATTCAAGTATATGCCAATGAATAGTATATATATATATGCATCTACCAAGATCAGTGAAAGGAGGCAAGATGGTGACATGACATTGGTTTCTAAATGACAAATAAGACGAGGATGAGTTCTTAATTCTAAATTTTCAAGGATGGTAGCTAGATGCTCATAGACTGAAAAGGAGTGCATATATAAAGGTCGTAGCCAGCGCACAAAGCTTCCAATTTTTGTGGAGTCTGGAAGAAGTCATAATAGGCAGCCTTAACACAACTAATGATATTCAATTGATAGAAGAGAATCCATCTACTGCAAATTTTAAACAAACAAATCAATATTATTGCTTTATTTGACCAACTCAACAGAGCTAACATGTCATACAGACACACATATCAGGAGTTGACAATACTTCATTTCTACAATCAAATTTTCAATGAAAACAGAAAATAATGGAATTAGTTGAGTCTCTTATCTTGGGACCTAGAAAACAAGAAGGCCTACATCAAAAGGAGCCTAATTTAACTTTTATAGGCCCAATTTCAAGGAAACTCAACACAAACTCCAAATACCTAAAAGCATAATTTCCATAGATTTCTAATCAAGAAAACGGCACAAAATTAGCAAAATTCGTCACTACCTCAGAGATTGTCAGCAATATAATAGAGAAAATAATTGGTCAGGTTTCAAACTTCAGAAAATCTCAAAGTCCAGGTGTATATGTTATACTACAAGACCAATCATATAGGGCTACAATCCCACACACATATCTAGGAGCAAAATCCTTTCCAAATCTTTCAACATATAATGTAAATTTCATTGCTAGAATAACAGCCAAATTACCTTAGACATATGAGACCAAGTTGCATAGGTTTAATTATTAATTAATTGACTCTTTACTTCACATACACACAAAAATATAAGATAGGTTCAAGTTACATCCGGTGTAACTCTACAAGAGTTTAACATTTCTTAAAACATAAATTTTCATGAAATCTAATGGTGAAAAAAACGCTACTAGTCATATCATTAAACGAGCTCCCTGCCAACAATATCTTTTATCTCCAAAGTTTAATACATTCTCTCTCTCTCTCTAATACCGAAAGTGATCACCTTCTCTCTCTAAGCTCATCTCCTCCTCCTCCTCCTCCCTCTCCACTGCTTTTGTAGTGTGCCGACAACTTGGTTGTGCTGGCCATAAAACCAGTTGGCTCTAGCATAAAGTAAACCTATGGCCTTCAATTTCAATGCCACCAGGGTAGGGAAGATCAAAAAGTATAGGGAAGCTAAGTATCTATAAATGTATGAGATAGTTAGGGTTTATAAATGGGTTTTCAAGGCACTGGGTTTAGATTGGTTAACTATCCATTCATTTGGATTTCATTATTGTATCAAAAACGGGCTTTTGAGTGTTAGAGGTGTAAATGATGAGAATCTAAAGAGAATAACAAAATATTTACATGGAAAACCCTTCTGCATGAACAAGGAGTGAAAAACCACAGGTGATGCAAGGAATCCTCTACCTCTAGCAACTAGTATTACCGATATTGGAAAAGGATAAACATTGAACAGTATCTCACAATGATGAATTGTGTTCTTTATGGAGGTCAATCCCCCTCTCCTTTATAAGCCAAGGGAGGAGGTGGACCCCTTACAAATGCTAAATCCTTATTGGCTATGAATACAGTACAAAAACACTAACTAAAGTAGAGGAAAAGTGAAAATAACCCTTAACGTCCCCTATATGACAAAAGGTATGCACAATCAGCCATCAAGCAATAGTTCCACACAAACTTCTTAATGTTGCCCAGAATTTCAATGAGCACGTCTAGAAGCCACTTAAGCATATTTCATTCCCCACTTATCCTTTAGTCCATCACTACAAGAAGAAAAGGGAATTGTCCCTTTGCATAAGCTCAGAAATCTCGCATTCTTCCCCAAAACAGGGAAGAAAATACACCAAATCTGATCAAAAGAGTTCACAACCTCTACTAGCCACTAAATTCAATTATATTATACATATATGTGTTTGTAAGTATGTAGCCACAAGTGATGTACTAAAACGAATTACCAGATACAGTTGGAAAAGGGCTGCTCTTCAAATCATTTCTATAATGGTCTATAATATCAACTAGATACTAGGATATGTGAACAACATCTAGAAATAATAAACAT
This sequence comes from Castanea mollissima, assembly GCA_014183005.1. Taxonomy (NCBI): domain Eukaryota; kingdom Viridiplantae; phylum Streptophyta; class Magnoliopsida; order Fagales; family Fagaceae; genus Castanea; species Castanea mollissima. The sequence continues at coordinate 5,727 of JACAVU010000098.1, forward strand.
ATGAAATTCCCTGAGTTGTGTCTATACTTTCGATTTTGCTTTTCTTAGAGAATCCATGTTGTGAATGTCAAACCAAATAATATCCTCAAAAATTTTGAATTTTCATGCAGCAAAAGTAAAAGCCACCATATTATGAGATGAAAAAAATGTATTGCCTTTGACACTAGAAAGCAAGAGAAAAAAAAATTAAGAGTTCAAAAGGATTAATTACCAGAGCTGTTAGAGGCAAATCAGTCTTGTTGATGCTAAGCATATGGGAAGACATTTGGCTTAAAAAAAAAACCCCCACGTCCTTTTCTTTGGCATTCCAATTATAAGTAAATCCTTTCAACAATCTGCATCTACCGTGCACAATAAAGAAAGTGTATCATTTTCCGCAAAAGCTCTTTGAAATTAGCTAATGCATATGGTATAAAGGGGAAATTGATAAAGTGGCAGATGTATATCAACACCCAAATTCAGCCAGCAACCCAGCTGAATATGGATATGTTGGATGGGACCATCTCAAAGCACTGTACTGGTTACCAAGCTGTATCTATACACACCTTAAAGGTAGTAGTATGCAATTGCGATGTTAGCTTGCTTGTCTCTTCCATTACCCATTATAATATTAGCAACTTGCTTTCCTAAAGAGATGTCAGATCCTACCCTCCTACCCTGATATTCCAACACCCCAGCTGTGAAAAATCCAGCAAAGAGAAAGGAAATCTTTGCACATTGGCTTCACCAGTAGTCACCACATGAGCAGATCCCATTCTTGATGTGATGAAATCGCTTCACATCCCTCACAACAATCTCTCTGTTCACCATTTTCGTAATGAACTTGGTTGCTTCATGGCAATCCCCACACACCCTAAGGTTATTTATGATCAGTAATCTGGTTCCAGGCCCTGTGTTTAAGAGACCAAAAGCAATAGCAAGCCTCTCACTGTGATTACATAACATTTTTTCTTTGACTTCCTCATCAAGGGAATGCAACACAAATTCAGTCTGTGGGACATATCCAATAGCCCTCATTTCATGATCCAACTTATCCAAAAGTTGCATCATATTCTCATTTTGATAATGGCTCTTATCTTCCATAAGAAAAGCATGAAGTTTTCCTTTCACTTCCACTACACTATACCCTGGCACTTTCTTCATCCCCGTCTTTTTCATGATTTTTCTAACACTAGCTACATCATCCCACTTCCTCGCCTTTGCATAGTAGTTTGAGACCAAAGAATAAATTCCCAAGTCATCCGGATTTAACTCAAGAACCTTCTTTGCAGCCATCTCTCCAATCAACAACTTGCCATTTTTGCAGCAACCTGCCAGGAGAGCAACCCAAACAGCAAGCCCCGATTCAGCATTCATGGAATCTATTAGCTCACAAGCCTCTTCAACTCGACCTGCACGAGCCAAAAGATCAACCATACAAACATAATGCTTTTCCGTTGGAGGGACCTTATATTCACTAACCATACGATTAAACCAGTATTGACCTTCTTCCACAAGACCTGAGTGACTGAAGGCCGAGAGAAGGGAAGAAAAGTAGCATGATCTGGTTTTAGATTTGTTTTTGTCATCTCTAGGAATAGTGACAGAGCTTCTTTTCCATGCCCATGAATTCCATAGCTGGTTATCATTGCATTCCAAGAGATTGAGTCTTTGGAGTTTATCTGATCAAAGAGAGTGCGTGCCCAAGAAAGTGCTCCACATTTTGAATACATGTCAATCAGTGCAGTACCTAAAACTCTATCAAAAGCAAGCCTTCTCACAATATATCCGTGTATAGATTTACCCAATTTCAAAAACCCAACTTGGGTACATGCTAGAAGTGCACTTACAAGAGACACTAAATCTGGTCTGTATCCACAATCCTGCATCTCTACCAATAAATTAAGTGCATTCCCCGCAAAACCATTTTGGGCAAAGCCAGATATCAGTGCACCCCAAGATATGACATTCTTACATGGCATATTCTTGAAAACATGACAAGCAAGCTTCAAATGTCCATTCTTGGCATACATATCCACGAGGCTAGTTTGAACTACAACATCCATAGGAAGATCTTTCCTAATCAAATACCCATGAACAGAAAGACTCAATTTTAAGTCCCCAAGATTTCCACAAGCCTGTGTCAACCCCACCATCACAACCCCATCTCCTTCCATTCCCTCCTTTTGCATTCGCCTAAACATATCAACCGCTTCAATTGGCCGCCCACTCTGCGCAAACCCACTTATCATAGTTGTCCAACAAACAAGATCCCTCCTCGGCATCCTATCAAAGACCATGATCGCTTCATCCATCTTCCCACACTTTGCATACAAATTCAGAACTGAAGACCCAACAAACACATCATACTCAAACCCACAATCCATCGCTCTACACCAAATTTCCTCCCCTGTTTTCAAATCCAACAACCTCGTGCACGCCTTGAGGGCCACCGTGAAAGTTGAGCTATCGGGTCTAACACCTTCCAAAATCATTTGACTATATAAATTCAGAACTTCAACTGGGTACTCTTTACGCGAATACGCAATGATCATGGCATTCCATGCATCTACGCCTCTTTGAGGCAATACATCAAACACTTTTCGGGCAGATTTAATGTCGCCTATTTTTACATAGGCAGCGATGAGTCCACCATTGGAGTTTCCATGCTTGAAGAGGCCGGTCAAGAGCATGAGAGCATGGGTTTTAGATGTTGATGCTTTGTCTTTACAGGCTAAGAGGAGAGCTCTAAGACGGTTTGGGCATGGAAGGGAATGCATGTATGTATACGAAGCTGATTTTCTTAACTCTATATTGTTACTGTAGAGTTTTGGTTTGTAGCCGTAGGCAAAAGGACAACAGAAAAAATTGGAGGGTAATGGTAACTTCAAACTTTTGAACATCCAATTGTATTTGTAGAAGGACCCACGTCACACTCACACAGGGATTTGATTTCCCTCGCAGAGAAAAAACACTTTCATGAGTTTTTGTTTTCAAGTTTGAATAAATTAACACTGGTTAACACTTTCATAAGAATCTCTTAACTAATTGGTAAACTTAGTATAAAAATGTAAAATTTATTGAGCACCAAAACACTTCCAAAAGCAAATCTCTCCGTAATTAGTTGTAAAATAAATAATAATAAACAAAATTCACACCTAATATTTTAATATACACTTTAATTAAAATTTTAAAAACTAAATTTTAATTACGAAAAATAAGATAATTTTGGAAACACGTATTGCCCTTAAGCAAAAGGCAAGTTAGTACAAAACATTTTTAATATCATTTTAGTAAAATTTAGTTAATTGGATGTCAATGGGGGAAAATGTTTTTTCCCTTCTAGTTTGGGTAGAATGTTGTAAGGACACAATTTGTACCTAAGCCTAAAATAGGAAAGTAATAGGCCCAACGAGCTCAATACAATAAATTTATATAGTGAGTTTGAAATTTAGGTCCTAATGAGCTTGTAAGTCAATTATAATGGGCCAAGATCACAATAATAGCAAGTTTGCATGAAGTAAATTGTCCTCGGACTCAATCCGAGAAGGCTAATTCTTCTTTATATGTCTCCCTCCCTTAATGACAAGTTACAAATATTGTTTCTCTGTCTCTAGTGTTTTTTCTCATCTTTTTCTTTTATCCCCTTTTCTCAAGGACCCTTTTCTATTTTATGCCTCCTACCCGTTCTCATTTCCTCCCTCCACGTATAGGTTTAGATTGCTAGTGCTGATACTTATCTCATCAGCACCTTCCTGAAATCTTTAGGTAATAATTATAATGCTGAAAATTACTGTTCAGATATCACTTCCATATTAATGTGGCTAGAGATTTGGATACAAAGCATTCAATGCGGTGGTAGCAGCTTTCTCTTACATATTTTATAGTTGTTCCTTTGCTCTGTGCTCCCATAAAACATATCCTCATTGATAGAACCTCTTGGAAGATCATTTTGAACAATAGGATGTACTATCTGACCTTACTTCGCTTAGCTGAGGAGACACCCCTCCTCAAACTCCCTTCTCCAACTACCTCTTCGGTCGCAACTTGCTTGTGGACCTCTAGGTCTGACATCTTCATTACTATTTATCTATCTTCGGACAAATGAACACCCTCGGACAAAGCCCATGGCTCAATATGGATTTTGGGGCCTTTTATCCCTACAATCTAAAGGGAGTGAAGTAAAATTACCCTTAATTCTTGTTAAACAAAATATTAATGGTAACCAAACTATTAATTTTTTTTTAATATAGATAGTGATAGAATTTGAATTTATGATGTCACTTCCCAATCATTTTTTAAAGTATAAATTCCATATATATATTAATAGGTAAAACAAAGAGAAAATCCAATTAGGTTTTGAATTGGATTCAAATTGTTGTTTAATTTTGCATCACGAGTCCTATTTAATTTTTTTTTTTTAATTTTTGTTCTAGATGAATTAATGAGGTACAAAAGACGAAGAGTCTGATATAAATAAATCATCAAAAATTCAATAAACAAAAAAAGAAAAAAGAAAGAAAGAAAGAGTAAACTCATGTGACATCCAAAAGAAATTAAAATATAAAAAAAAATTAAAGAGAGAGATAGAGAGAGAGAGTATTATTTGAATCCATATATGTGCGTAATTGTACTTTTTTTAATTGTACAGTGCATATGTACAAATTATACACTAGTTTTAGTAATTGCAAAAACCACTACTAGTGAAAACTATACTTGCCAAAACAATGACAACTATGAGTATCTGGCCATCAACCTACCGCAACTCTTCTAATTTGTCCAGATTTAAGACTCGCTATGAACAAATATATGATATTAAGCCTAGAAAATTATGATATTAGTGAAAAATATACTTGACATATACAAAATGAAACTTTATTAATGCAACCTAGTTAAACAGGATGTTTTCTATGAGAAGAGGAGGAGAAAAAAAAGCTTACAAAAATTTAAATTATGATTTTTCCACACAATCATCTTAAACATTTTAACGTTCATATCACATCAGGGTCACAAACATATTTAAATCCTCTAGAAAATTTTATGTTATCTGCTTGAAAAAAAAACATTTGAATATTTGGAACCACAACATGATCAGTTAATAGACTCTAAAAACCCAACAAGGAATGATAAATAAAATATAAAATACAATAAAAGATAAAAATACAACCATAAAGCAAAATCATCATTTATCCAAAAAATAATATATATAATCTTCATTCTATATATTTGTATTTCATCATCAATAATGACCATTAGGTCAAATAATACTTTTGATGTTTTCAAACAAAATGAGTCAGGTTCAAATCATTTATTTTCTACTTAAAACGTGTGTGTGTGGGTAAATATATATATATGTTGAGGTTAATGGATTATGATATTTATGTTAGAAAAATAGTATGGAGTGAATAAGAAATTGGCTCTTAATGTGACCACTTGAACATGATTTTAAAGTGGTGAAAATCCTTGAGTCCCACATTGGAAATAATAGAGAATATGAGTTTTGGGCTGAATATTAGGTTGAGCTTTAGGCATGTGTGAACGGGGTCCACTTATCCAATTAATAATAATAATTTATTGTTTTATTTTTTGAGTCAATAAGTCTGTATACAGCAGTTGTCTCTGAAACAGTGTTTCTATTTTAAGTTACGTATAATTTGATAGTCCCTCATTCATGAAAAACAATTTTTAGAGAAACTCTCCCAGAGAGAATATTTTTGTGCATTCATTTGAGTCAAAGAGAGAGAAAGAGACATAGAGTAGTTTGTAGAGCACGAATCTTGTGTACTTATTCTCCATGTTGTAGATCATTTTATCCAAGGAGATAGACATTGGTGAGTCTCAAAGCACCACAGATTGTGTGAGGAACAAAATCTGCTTTAAGGAGATTGTGTCAAACATAAGACTTGATCTGATTTATTCATTCTTCAAGCATTTGGTTTATGATTTTTTAATTATTTGCAAATTTCTTCTTATATATATAACATCTATTTATTGCTTTTGCCTATCACATCTATTTGTGTTATTACTTATATTTAGATCTACATGTTATTCCTTTTTTGTTAATCACAAAAGAAAATTGTTAAAATATATCCAACAATCTTAAAGCAGATTTTATATATTTTAATTTATTTTTGTGATTTACAGTGAAAGGAATTTTATGTTTATTGAAAAACGCTAAATCGGCAATTGTATACTCCTACGCAGAACTTGGAAAAACTAAGTTTGTGTTTATCGTTTATCATTTATCATTTATTGTGAATATACTCATGCTTGACTGCAGATTGTTTTATACATTGTTTTTTAGTTGATATTCCTTTCTTCTTGATTATATTATTGTATTAGGGTTTTTTTTGTCTTATTTGAATTTTTGTTTGACTGGGCATTGTGTAGATTTATTTACTGGTTTGTACGTATTATGCCTGCACTGTTTGGTTTTGAAAAATAGTTGAGTTGAGTTGAGTTGACTTTCTTTTTTACACAATATATTTGAAAGTTAATATTTATATTTATTTCTAAAACTTGGCTGGTTTTGAAGATTCAATTTGCTTGAATTTTGTTGAACACAGATATCAAACAAAATTGTTGTGAATCCTGTTGTGGATCAAACCAGCATGAACCTTTCTACGGTGATTTCTGAAGTGAACTTGGTAGGAGGAAATACCAAAGAATGGTGGATGGACACTGGGGCTACTCGCCAAGAATAGGAAAGAAAATGTTTTCTACATATAATCCAATGGGTAATGGAGAAAAAAAAATTTATGGGTAATTTTTCAACCTCTAAGATTGAAGGAAATGAAAACGTTGTTCTAAAGATGACTACGGGCAAGTATCTTACTTTGAAGGATGTACTGCATGTGCTAGACATTCAAAAGAACCTTGTATCTGGCTCATTGTTGAGCAAGAACGGTTTCAAATTGGTTTTTGAGTCTAATAAATTTTCACTCTTTAAGAGTGGAATATATGTGGGCAAAGGATATTTGAGCAATGGCTTATTTAAGAAGAATTTAATGACTGCTTTTCTTACTATTGATAATAATAAGAGTACATCTTCTGTTTACATGCTTGAGTCATCTAATGTATGGCATGGTAGATTGGGTCATGTAAATTATCATCATTTACATAGACTAATCAATTTAAATTTATTGCTTAAATTTGAAATTGATTTTGGTTATAAATGTGAAACTTGGGTGGAAGCTAAGATAGCTAGAGAATATTTTAAATCAATTGAAAGAAGTATTGAACCTCTAGATTTAATACATAGTGATGTATGTGACATGAAATCTGTACAAACTAGATGTGGTAAGAAATATTTCATCACTTTCATACATATCTGCACTAGAGGTGAGGAATGTGAATCACCTTTTGGTGAGTTTTGTTTACAGCATGGTATTGTTCATCAAACCACTGCACCTTATTTATCTCAGTAAAATGGAGTTACTGAAAGGAAAAATAGAATCTTGAAAGAAATGATGAATGCAATGTTGATAAGTTCTGGTTTACCACAGAACTTGTGGGGAGAAACTATTCTTTTTGCCAATTATATTCTTAATAAATTGCCTAAAAAGAAACTAATAAGATATCTTGTGAATTTAAATTCTTAAAGGTGTGGGGGTGTTTGACAAAAGTGGTGATTCCTATTCCTAAAAGGATAAAGATAAGACCAAAAATCGTTGATTGTGTTTTCATCGATTATGCTCATAACAGTACTGAATATCAATTTTTAATTTATAAGTCTGACAATCCTGACCTGCATGTTAATACTATTATTGAATCCAGGAATGCATCATTCTTTGAAAAGATATTTCCTTATAAATTCACACAAGAATCAAGTTCTCATAAGAGAAGCTTTGAATCTGCATCTAGTACCTCTCATGATCAAGAGTTGATGGAAGAAAGGAATGAGGTTAAGTCTAGATGTAGTAAAAGGGCTAAAATGTCAAAATTATTTGGTCTAAATTTTCTAACTTATATGTCAGAAGATGAACCTCAAAGCTTCAAGGAAGCTATTTCTACCCCTGAGGCGCCTTTCTGGAAAGAAGCTATCATAGTGGGAACTAGTGGATCTTCCACCAGGTTGTAAACCTTTAGGATATAAATGGATAATTAAGAGGAAACTGAAAGATGATGGATCTATTGACAAGTACAAGGTAAGACTTATTGTAAAGGGTTACAAACAAAAGGAAGGTGTGGATTATTTTGACACATATTCACCTGTTACAAGAATAACATCCATTCGAATGTTGATAGTGTTAGAAAATTTTAGTTTTGTATCTCATACAAAACACACAGCGGAAGCAACAAATAAGGATCTATTTCATTCATAATTGACAACATGTACTATGTAAATTTTAGAATTTAAAAACAAAATAGCGTACCTTAGTGTAGAAAAATTCAAAACAAAGATTAGAAGTACTTGAGAACATTTTTAATCTTCACTTCAATTCCACTTTACGCCCAAGAAGTATGATCTCTCAATCAGTTTCCAAAGGGAGAATGAAAGTGTGTCTCATTCTCACATACACACCATTTCTTATATCACTAATAAAAATTCTATATGTTTCTCCTTTTATAACTAACTGATTATTTAATTAGGCTGGCCTATTGGGCTTTAGTGTGTGGCTTGGAGTGGGACCAAAAGGGACCAATAAGACACTAACTCCAATGGGCCTTAGGCTTTTTCGTCAACTCTTGACAAATCCAAAGTTATCATTAATTATATTTAATACCATTATATAAATATAATAGCACTCTAAGCCTTATTAATAAATTATATCCCAAGACTTTATTATACATGCAACCCCTTCATAAAATATTCGTAGTAGTACAAAGTCATGAATGTAAACTGCCGCTTTGTAAATTACTACAATCTTATCCTTGAGTACCCGGTTTAATTCTTTAAAGTTATTCATCATATATTTATAAAATCCAATTTCATAAATATATACTTTAGTAATTTCTTACCAAAGTGGTTAGGCCTAACACTCTGAATAACCAAACCCATTAAACTTATCTCAAGGGAATATTTTGTATCTCCATTAAGAGATTATGAATTCCATCTTGAGAATATATATTCCATCAACACTAAATGTGGCTGCCCAACATACTGAGGTTTTGACCGTTACTTTAGACCTCACTCCTGATATATCAAAGCAACCTACATATCATGATCAGGTCCATTATTCTCTCAAGATTAAAAGTTCATGCAAACAGAAGTCATAAAATTTATTATTCATTTGACAGTCGTTAGGGGAATAATAAATCTCACAGAGGTTCAGTTCAATATGTCTTAACTCTTAAAACATATCAACATATCAATTAGAAGTCTCCACTTCCATGATCAAGACAAATCATCTTAGTTGATACGTTATAGTCTTCGCAGATGAAATGCCCAATTTCATCACCGACTATGAACTATAAATTCTGAGTTTATAAAGAACTTGTGATTTATATCTTCTGTGACTAAATCACATAAATCACATACTATGCATCTCATAGACTATATAATAATGTCCAAATATTCATGTTACCATTATTTTAGATAAAAATAAAAACAACTTTATTAAACATAACATTAAGTCATATATAATGTCATACATAGTATCATACAATAGGATTTAAAGGCACACATCCTAACAATCTCCCACTTGCCCTAAAGACTATTGTGCACTAATCTAACTCTCATTCCATCCAAATGTGACTCAAAAGTTCTTTGAGGCAAGGTTTTGGTAAAGGGATCTTCTAGATTATTCGCACTTTCAATCTTTGCTACCACTACATCTCCACAAGCTACAATGTCTCAGATTATGTGGTACTCTCTCTCAAGGTGTTTTCCTTTCTTGTGATTCTTTGGATATTTAGATTGTGCAACCGCTCCACTATTGTCGCAAAATAGTGTGATAAGAATTTGCTCCATTCTTACAACACCAAGATCAGAAAGGAATTTCTTGAGCCAAACAGCCTCGTTTGTTGCTTCACAAGCAGCAACATACTCGGCTTCCATGGTGGAGTTCGCAATACAAGATTGTTTAACACTCTTCCAACTAATGGCTCCATCTCCCAAGGTGAAAACCATCCTAAAGTGGATTTTCTAAAATCTAGATCTGGTTGAAAATCTGAATTTGTATAGCCAATGAAAATCAAATCCTCAAAACGGTAAACAAGCATATAATCTCTCGTTCTCCGTAGATACTTGAGAATATGCTTTACAGCTTGCCAATGTTTTAGTCCTGGATTTGATTGATATCGGCTGACCATGCCAACTAAATAACAGATATCTGGTCTAGTAGAAAGCATGGCATACATGAGACTTCCCACTGCAGAAGTATAAGAAACTTGTCTCATCATATTTTCTTCCTCTTGAGTCTTAGACCTTTGGTCATCAGACAGAGGAACTCTATGTCTAAAAAGAAGTAATCATTTCTTGGAGTTTTTTATGCTAAATCGTTCTAGAACCTTATTTATATATCCAGTTTGTGATAAACCTAACATCTTATTCTTGCGATCTCGCCAAAGTTTGATCCCAAGAATAAAGTTAGCCTCACCCAAGTCCTTCATATCAAATTGGCTTGACAACCAAACCTTTATTGATGACATTACCCCTACATCATTCCCAATGAGTAGAATATCATCAACATAAAGTACTAGGAGCATTACTACTTTATCTCGATGTCTTTTGTACATACATGATTCATCAAGATTTTGTTCAAAACCAAAAAACTTGATTGCTTGATCAAATCTGATGTTCCACGACCTAGATGCTTGCTTAAGTCCATAAATGGACCTATTCAACTTGCATACCATATGTTCTTGGTTCTTTGCTATGAAATCTTCTGGTTGCAACATGTATATTTCTTCTTTAAGATTGCCATTAAGAAATGCAATTTTGACATCCATTTGCCAAATCTTATAATCATAATGAGCAGTAATGGATAAGAGAATTCTGATAGATTTAAACATGGCTACTTGCGAAAAAGTTTCATCATAATCAATACATTATTTTTGCGTGTACCCTTTCACCACTAGTCTTGCTTTAAAGGTTTCAACCTTTCCATCTATCCCTTTCTTCCTCTTGTAAACTCATTTGTAATCAACAGGTTTAATGCCGTTAGGCGCCTTTACAAGATCTCATACATGATTAGAATAAATAAAATCCAATTCAGATTTCATAGCTTAGACCTAATGATGTGCATTTATATCATTCATTGCCTCCTCATAAGTGTAGGGATCCGATTTAGCCTCTTTTGAAATAGCTACATAAGTTTCTCCCACATCTCTAAATCTTATAGAAGGCCGAACAATTCTCCCACTACAACGAGGCATCTGTGTACTAGACATCTCAAAAGTAATATCTTATGGTGTATCCAATACAGTCACATCATCCCTAGTTGCATCCATTAGTTGTTCAACTACAGGTTCATCTAATTCAGCCAAAACAACTTTACTCCTAGGATTAAAGTTATTCACATAATCATCCTCCAAGAATTTGGCATGAGTGCTATCAAACACTTTGTTATCCTTATGATTATAGAATAAATAACCATTAGTTTCCTTTGAATACCTTAAAAACATGCATACTTTTGTTTTAGTTTCCAACTTATCAGACTTCCTTTTCAACACATGTGCTGGACATCTCTAAATGTGAAGATATTTCATACTAGGCTTGTACCTACTCCACAATTCCTTGGGTGTGTTAGGAACAGATTTTGATGGAACCAAATTCAAAATATGCATAGCAATTTTTAGTGCATATCCCCAAAAGGAAATTGATAAAGTTGAATAACTCATCATGGACCTAACCATTTCCAAAAAAGTCCTATTCCTTCTTTTCGCTACACCATTTTGTTAGGGAGTTCCAGGTGCAGTCAATTGGGAGACAATCCCATTTCGAATTAGGTAATCCTTGAAATCCTCAAAAAGGTATTCGCCACCTCGATCAAATCGAATGGCCTTTTTGCGTTTATCCAATTGATTTTCAACTTCAGCCCTAAACTCTTTGAACTTTTCAAAGGGTTCGGACTTCTGTCTCATTAGGTACACATAATCATATCTTGAGTAATTATCTGTGAAAGTGATGAAGTACTCATAACCTCCTTTTGCTTGGATTGACATAGTACCACATACATCTGTATAAATTAATTCAAGCAACTCTTGAGCTCTTCTACCTTTTGCATTAAAAGGTCGTTTGGTAATTTTACCTTCCAAACAAGATTCACAAACTAAAAATTCATCAAAGTCCATGGGCTGTAAAAGTCCATCTTTGATTAGTTTTTGAATTAATATGATTCAAACGCAAGTACCATAGATATGCATCACTAGTAGAAGGAAACTTTTTCGTAATGATTTTTACATGAGAGTTACTATCTAATTCAGAATTGTATAATTCATGTTTGTCAGGAGTTAAAATATAAAGATCATCCACAATATTGCTAGAACAGATAAACATTTTATCTTTCTTTTACAACATTGTTTTTAAGGATAACACAATATCCATGTTTACCTAAGTAAGTTGCAGAAATTAAATTCTTATGAACATTAGGTACATACAAACAGTCTTCCAATATTAAAACTCTAGACTTAAAGTATAAATTAAACACTCCAACAGCTACAACTGGAATCATGCTTCCATCAGCCAAAGTAAGAAATAGTTCTCCCTCATTCAACTTTCTGGTCTCTTGGAACCCCTGCAAAAAATTGCAGATATGATTAGTACAACCTGAATCCATACACTAGGAATCTGTTGGATTCTATACCAAACATATTTCAAGAAGAAATGAATTTTTCATACCCTTATTCTTGGCAGCCTTGAATATTGGACAATTCCTATTTCAATGTCCTTTCTTATCACAATGGAAACACTTTCCTTTGGTTTTCTTTCCTTTGTTGGTAATCCCTAAGGCAATTTGTTTACCATCTTTCTTAGTGAAGTCCTTCTTCTTTTTCTTCTTACCTTTGTCTTTCGACTTAGGTTGAGAAGTATAAACTTCACCCATATTGGCTTCAACACTAGAAGTTCCAAGGATGCCTTCCACCGCCACTAACTCATTCATTAATTCAGACAAAGAATAAATCTTTTTGTTCATATTATAATTAAGTCTAAATTCCTTGAATGATTCCAGTAGTGACTAAAGTATTATATCCACTTGGGATTCTCCATCAATGTCGGCACCTAAAACCTCTAATGTGTTCAAGTTAGCAATCATCCTAAGACAATGCTCCCTCACTGAACTTTCTGTAGCCATTTTGGTATTATAAATTTGCCTCATGGTTTTTTGCCTTGCAGAGCGGCCTTACTCACCAAACATCTCTTTCAGACTAAGTATTATGTCCAAAGCAAATTCTACATTCTGCATTTGATACTATAGAACATTTGAGATAGATGCTAGGATGTAGCACTTGGCCATCTCATTAGATTTCTGCCAACGATCATATTGCTATTTTTCCTCAAGAGGAGCATCTAATGAAGAAAAGTTAGAACATGGTTGAGTAAGCACATATTTGTGCTCTTCAGCAGTAAGAACAATGTCCAAATTTCTTTTCCAGTTAACATAGTTGGATCCAGTCAGTTTGTTTTGATTAAGAATAGCAACAAGTGGACTAAATGATGCCATGATTTAAATCTGAAAATAATAAACATGACTATAATAAGTAAACTGGATATTATCAATTTTAGCATATAAGCATATAATATGGAATCTTAATAAAACCATAAAATAATATATGCAACGACAACCCAATCATGTCTATAATTCCTTGGTAGCAAGTTTATTATAAACACATTAATTGGTTGAGAACTATTCTCATTATTAGTGCAATCATGATAACTCTTATCAAACACTAACAATATGTCGTATTACCTTTAGCCTCTAAATAATAATGATATAGCTCCTTTGGGAGGTTAACATTACACTTAGTCTAGTGTACACCATTATCTAGAGTCATGTGTAGCCACATTTCATCTCCCTTTTATAGTGTTTAAACTTGTAGTACCATGAAACAAAACACTCTTCTTTGAGATTGCGAGGCATATACGCCAAGACAAGGTGCTTGTCCACACTACTTTAAACGGGTAAGTTCAATCTTGTAGTACTATGAAGTAAACACCCTCCTTTGGGATTGCGAGGCATATACACCAAGACGAGGTGTTTACCCACACTACTATGAACCGATAATGGAGGCTGTGAGATCTAACCCTTGTATCTCTCTCCCACTAGATATTTTAAATTAAAGCTTTTTAAGATCAAGAACTATAATAATGCTAGAAACCCTTAAAAACCTAATCCTAATCTCATTAGGAATAAATTTCAAAATCTTAGCATTAATATATATAAATATATACTATATTATATATATATATATATAACCTTGGAAAAGTTGAATCCGTATATAAAGGATTCCAACCATTTGAACCCTACGGATTCAACTTTTCATCAAATTGCTTGGATTCTTTTGCACCACTTGGCATGATATACACCAAGTAATAACCATTCAATAACTTCCATGCAATAACCATATAATCTAAGCCATACAATCACACTCCAAGCCATGCATTTGCAAACCAAGCCGTGCAATTGAGAACCAAAAGGTGCAAAAACAATCCAGGCGCATTTATGCAATTGACAGTTACGTGATTTGCATCCAATAACCATATCAATGGCATCCATAAGACACGGCATAGTTAACTTCCATTCAATCCGTGCACTCTAATGACATAGATGACCAATGATATATATATCGGTCATGAGAATAACTACCCCCAACTTCCAATCCATGCACTCTTTGTCGTGCAAATCAATGTATCGCATATATTGATCAATGCACATAAGGTTTATAGAACAATATATTTATGCAGAAAATTGAAACACAAAAATAATAGTTTTCTTAAATTTTCAAATTCAATCACATATTATACAGTCATGATATGAAAACCTGGCTCTAATACCAATTGTTGAAAAAATCTGGTTTTGTATCTCATACAAAATACACAGCAGAAGTAACAAATAAGGATCTATTTCATTCATGATTGACAACATGCACTATGTAAATTTCAGAATTTAATAACAAGATAGCGTACCTTGGTGTGGAAAAATTCAAAATAAAGATTAAAAGCACTTAGGAACATTTTTAATCTTCACTCTAATTCCACTTTACGCCCAAGAAGTGTGGTCTCTCAATCAATTTCCAAAGGGAGAATGTGTGTCTCACTCTCACATACACACCATTTCTTATATCACTAATAAAAATTTTCTATGTTTCTCCCTTTATAACTAACTGATTATCTAATTGGGCTGGCCTATTGGACCTTTCCAATTGGGCTTTAGTGTGTGGCTTGGAGTGAGACCAAAAGGGACCAATAAGACACTAACTCCAATGGGCCTTGAGCTTTTCCGTTAACTCTTGATAAGTCCAAAGTTACCATTAATTATATTTAATACCACTATATAAATATAATTGCACTTTAGGCCTTATTAATAGATTATATCTTAAGATTTTATTATACATGCAACTCCTTCATAAAATATTCGTAGTAACACAAAGTCATGAATGTAGACTGCCACTTTGTAAATTACTACAATCTTATCCTTGAGGACCCGGTTTAATTCTTTAAAGTTATTCATCATATATTTATGAAATCCAATTTCATAAATATATACTTTTGTAATTTCTTACCAAAGTAGTTAGGCCTAACACTCTAAATAACCAAACCTATTAAACTTATCTCAAGGGAATATTTTGTATCTCCATTAAGAGATTATGAATTCTATCTTGAGAATATATGTTCCATCAACACTAAATGTGGCTGCCCAACATACTGAGATTTTGACCGTTACTTTAGACCTCACTCCTGATATATCAAAGCAACCTACACGTCATGATCAGGTCCATTATTCTCTCAGGATTAAGAGTTCATGCAAACAGAAGTCGTAAAATTTATTATTCATTTGACAGTCGTTAGGGGAATAATAAATCTCACAACGGTTCAGTTCAATATGTCTTAACTCTTAAAACATATCAACATATCAACTAGAAGTCTTCACTTCCATGATCAAGACAAATCATCTTAGTTGATACATTATAGTCTTCGCAAATGAAATCTCAATTTCATCACCGACTATGAACTATAAATTCTGAATTTATAAAGAACTTATGATTATATCTTCTGTGACTAAATCACATAAATCACATACTATGTATCTCATGGACTATATGATAATGTCTAAATATTCATGTTACCATTATTTTAGATAAAAATAAAACAATTTTATTAAACATAACATTAAGTCATATATAATGTCATACATAGTATCGTACAATAGGATTTAAGGGCACACATCCTAAGAGACAGCTATTGTAGTGTTGCATAAACCTGAGATACATCAAATGGATGTAAAAAATGTATTCTTAAATGGTGAATTAAATGAAGAGATTTATATGAAACAACCTGAAGGGTTTATTGTTCCTGGTCAAGAAAAGAAAGTGTGTAGGCTTGTTAAATCTCTTTATGGATTAAAACAAGTTCCAAGGCAATGACATGAGAAATTTGACAATGCAATGATGTCAAATGGGTTTAGAATCAATAAGTGTGACAAATATGCATATATTAAAGATACCGCAAATGATTATGTCATTGTGTGTCTTTATGTTGATGATATGCTCATTATAGGTAGCAATAATAATATCATTAAAGCTACCATGTTGACTAGTGAGTTCGACATGAAAGATTTAGGTGTTGCAGATGTAATACTAGGAATTAAGATTTCTAGAAAATCTGATGGACTTGTCTTATCTCAATCACATTATGTTAAGAAAGTTCTTGAGTGTAAATGATAAGCCAAATAAGTATTGACCTCTTGTAATGAATTAACCAATTAATTAGCCAAGTGAATTAATTAGGTTCAATTACATGCAATAAGCATGGTAGCACAAATAAATCACCAAATAACTAAATATGCAGCAAAAATTAAATGACACAGCGATTTGTTTACGAATGGGAAAAACCTACATGGTAAAAACCCCACCGGGTAATTTTAAGATTATCACTCCCGAGAATTCACTATTATCAAAATAAGCGGTTATAAGTAAAGGAATCTCAATACTTAATACCAACTTACAGTTGAACTATTACCCTAATACCAATTGGACTTATTTTGTAGTGACAATCTCTCCTTGTATTGCACGGCTCCTAGTACATGACTAACCAATAGATGCGCGGATCCCAGTACACGACTTGATCACTAACTTGAGAAGGATGTTGGCTGCAAAGTTCTTCAGTTTATCACACAATGAAGATCATGAAGTTACTTGGTTACAAAACTCTATAGTGTACAAACACAGCAACTTCTTCAAGATCAATTAAGGCAAATATTGTCTCCGGTCATAATTTGTATGAACAAGACTTTGCTTAATACTTGTGCCTACTTGAACGGCCCTTAAAATAATCCTTATATATGTTTAAGGTTGTGAGAAAGAAAACCCAAACATACACTCACGAATTAGATGAAAAACAGTCCTAAAAAACTAAGTTTCATAAATCTTGACAAATACCCTAGCTGTCGAGCCTCAGGCTGAACATCTCTTTTAAACCTCAATTGATACTAGTTGTTGAGCTTTAATGAACAGTACTTCTTCACTTGATTCTTGGATAAACTTGCATGGCTTTAATACTTGAACTTGAAACTTTGTTTCTTGAAGTATTAAACACATCCTAGATCTACCCAAATATAAGTAAAGTGTGTTTTGTTAAAGGATTAGCCAATTACATAAAATGTTAAAAAATGTTCCTAACATCAAATCACATATATCCTAACAGTAAAGTTTTGATTTACAACTTATTTTATGTTGACTTTATTATATGACAAAAAGTGTTGTAATTGCTTTAATATTGTTTCTTGTATTTTGTGGGATTTTATTGTATTGGGTTTAGTTTTAAGTTGGTGAAGAATCGAGCATGAATTGAAGAACAAGTGAATTTCGCAAGAAGCTCGCGAGAAGCTAACCTACGAAAGAGCCACGTGAGAAGCACATGCTGGAAGCTGAAAAGTCATGCTAGCTTGGAGGATTTCGCGAGTGTCTTGTGGGTAAGGCCTTCTCGCGAGATACCCGTGAAACTTTCTACCTGGAGGATTTTAAGTGTGACTTTTTTACCCTTCACCTATATTATATATACCTTCATTACCCATAAAAGTATGAAAGGTCATTTAGAAAGAAAAACCCTAGATAGGTTTTCAACAACACACATACCCATCCTTTTAGAGAGAGAGCTACTCATCTTTAGTGAGAAATCATTATAGTCTCTTCTCCTTCCCTCTCCCATTGTCATACCTTGAGAGGAGATTTGTACCCAAACACAACACATACCTTTTCAGAGTGTAGTGAGTGTTTTGAAACTTGGGAAGTTTTGGAGATTTGCCAAAAGAAGCTGGTGAGGCTTGGCGAATGCACTCGGGCGTATTGCAAATCCGAAAAGCTAGACAAGACACGGTTTTGAGAAGCCTTGTTGGAGTAGGAGCTTAGAGGGCTTAGGTGCATTGGGTAGATTAGGTTTGGAGGGTCTCTTGCTATTCGTGTATCCCAACTTATTGTCTAGTGGATCAATTTACCGCTTTGAGGGCGGCGGAGAGGTTTTTCGCTAAGTTCTTCCGTTTCCTCTTTGATAACACGTCTTAGTGTTATTTTGTGTTTGCATCTTTCTTCCCTTACTCTTGTGCTTTACTTTTATTGTTTGTTATTTATATTTATGCACTAGAGTAGTATCAGTTCATTGCGCACATTTACTCTTGCTTCCGCACTTAGTTTAAGTTAAAGTAAAATCAACTGAGCCATAATCTTTTAATTTGGATTCTGAACAACTCTTGTGTTTTAAACATAAATCCGAGCTTTCATTGAGAAATTCAAGAAATATGATGACAGTCCAGTAAGAATACCTATAGATATAAATTTACATCTAACTAAGAATAAATGGCAAGAAATATCTCAATTGGAGTATTCAAGAATAATAGACAGTTTTATGTATATAATGAACTGTACTAGACCGGACATAGTATATTCTGTCAGCAAGTTGAGTAGATACACTAGTAATCTAGGGGAAGACCACTAGAAGACATTAGTTAGGGTTTTGAAGTATTTGAAATACACTTTAAACTATGGGTTTCACCACACTCGGTATCTAGCTGTACTAGAAGGGTATAATGACGCTAATTGGATATTCGACACAAAAGACACCAAATCCACGAGTGGATATGTCTTTACACTTGATGGTGTAGCGAAATCTTGAAAGTCTTCTAAACAAACATGCATTGTTAGATCCACAATGGAATCGGAATTTATCACATTGGACAAAGTAGGAGAAGAAGCAGAGTGGCTTCGTCATTCCCTAGAGGATATGCCAATGTGGTTGAAACTTGTGCCCTTAATCTATATACATTGTGATAGCAAATCAGATATTGGTAGGGCACAAAGTCATATGTACAACACTAAGTCTCGACATATATGTCGAAGACATAATACCGTGAGACAGTTGCGCTCTAATGGAATTATTTTTTATGGTGAACTGAAAATTAAACTATCTCCAATTCGTCCATAGAGTTGTCCAGGACCAAAAAGGTTAGCCCAACAAAAGAAGGTCGTTTGTGGGCATGAGGATCATCCATGAGGGAAGCACTTGGATGACCCCTCAACACTTAGAAAATTTTCAGAATGGATTTATGTACCAAAGCTTGTAATTCAGACCACATTCTACTATTTTGAAGTATGAGCAAAATCCTTACTCATCACTATAACTTCTCACTAAGTACTTAACTTCCAATGGCAGTTGTAGGATAAGATTGAACATTCTAACTTCTATAGCAATTGTGGAAGTTAAGTTTGAACCTTCTAACTTCCACACACGTTGAGAAAGTTATTAAACAAGTAACCACTCCAAAACTCACTACATAAGGACTCATCCATATCAAATAAAAGTAAGTTTTCACTACTCCTAAAGTTGGAATTCTTGAGTTTTAGAGAGAAAAATTAACTTAAGCATCGGAGGGTTCTTGGCCGGTTTAACCCGATCACCTTTGATCTTGTGTATTTTTATTTTCAGGCCTTCCAAGCAATCACTAGCCCATTAAAACCCGGAGTATTCAGCCTACTGATTTTGTTTGTATCATCAATTTCTATTGACTTCATAAAGTCGAAAGAGAATATAGCGGATCCGTTAACCAAAGGTTTGAGCAGAGAGCAAGTAAACTGCTCATCAAGGGGAATGAGGTTAAAGCCTATGACATAAAAGTCTCCAGGATGGCAACCCAACCTAGCTGACTGGAGATCCCAAGATTTAGGTTCAAATGGACAACCAAATTGTGGAGACTAGTTTTATTGCTATGGAGATAATATCTCCCACCCGTTCCTATGATGAAATAGTGATGTCTGTAAGCGATGTTTAGGGTAAACTTTGCTTTTAATGATTTTATATCTTGAAAAACCAAGTGGGGTATAGCAAGATACTCTTAATAAGAGTCACCAATATGAGTGTGAAGTGGGCCGCTTCCATGAGAGTTTTAAGGCTAAATTCTCTAAACTACTTCATGAATTTACTAGAATATATTTAGGGCTGAAATAAACATAACTATATGAACGAAAAATGTTTGAAAATGAGTAATGTGAATTCTATTGTCTTGGTATACACAAACGGCTGAAAAATTCAAGACATGTTGTTCACTGGTTAGCTAGTATATCTGATAGTTTTTCACAAAGGAAAGTTTCAAGCTAAAAGCTACTTCTCCCGATACGGTAACTTTTCTTCTACTCTCTCTATGTCTGCATCATCATTTGCATTGTGTTTTATCAATTTCCATTCATGTGGGGATTGTTGGAAAAATAGTATAAAGTGAATAAGAAATTAATTCCTAATGTGACCACTTGAACATGATATTAAAGTGATAAAAATCCTTGAGTCCCACATTGGAAATAATAGAGGATATGAGTTTTGGGCTAGATATTGGGTTAGGCTTTAGGCATATGTGGACTGGGCCCACTTATCCAATTAATAATAATATTTTATTATTTTATTTTTTAATTCAGGAAGTTTGTATAGTGCAGTTATCTCTGAAACAACGTTTCTATTTTAAGTTACGTATAATTTGATAGTCCGTCATTCATGAAAAACACTTTTTAGAAAAACTCTTCTAGAGAGAATATTTTTGTACATTCATTTGAGTCAAAGAGAGAGAAAGAGACATAGAGTAGTTTGTAGAGCATAGACCTTGTGTGCTTTTTCTCCGTGTTATCGATGATTTTATTCTAGGAGGCAGACGTCCGTGAGTATCAAAACATCACAGATTTTATGAAGGGCAAAATTTGCTTTAAGGAGATCGTATCAAATAGAAGATTTGATTTGACTCATTAATCTTTCTCGCATTTGGTTTGTGAGTTTTTAATTATTTGTAGATTTCTTCTTATATATATAATATTTATATATTATTTTTACCTATCACATTTATTTGTGTTATTGTTTATATTTAGATCTATATGTTATTCCTTTTTGTTAATCACAAAAGTAAAATTTTAAAATATATCCAACAATTTACAATAAATTTTATACCAATAACATTATAAATTACTTTCTAAAAAAGTTATAATTATACTTTATTTTTTTAATTAATAACGACCAGCAATATTGAAGCATTAAGTGCAAGTCGACGCTTTTTTACATGCTTGGACTCCATTAGAAAGCTAATGATGTGCACTTATCTTTTCTCTTTTATCATTTTAGAACAATCTTTATGAAAGCAACCCTATGCCACTCGCGAACCTGATTCTCCACAACAACAACAAAAAGATAATAAATAAATAAATAAAAGGCAATGACCCATCGCATATATAACCGTTATACTTTTTTATTCTCAGTGAGTTGTGTTTTCGGCCACAAGACAACTTGCTATGCAAGAGGACTATGTTGTCTTTGATATCTCCCCATCTGATGAGATTTCATCTCTTGTGTATTCTGATGTAAATGGGGAGAACTTTTGTAGGCTTATTGCCACTAACTTAGTCATTTTGGCCTCTTTAGTTTAATGAAAATTTCGTTTAACCCAAAAAAAAAAAACACTAGAGAAAAGCTAGGCGGCTAACTTGTTTCCTGTTTAAAATTGAATAGTATCGTCACATTATAAATACTATCATTTTTAATTATTAGAATTTAGAAATGATAAATTAATATTACCATTAATATTATTAATTTCACACCAAGTGCATAGTGTATAATAAATCATTTTTACATTTTTTTTTTTGTTTGGTGTTTAAGGAATTTTTTTTTTTTTAGAAACAAGGCAAATGTTAAAAGTTCTACGATTTTTACTCCATCAAGCTTACAAATTTATGTGACAATTTATGTGATTGATGATTTTTTTTTTTTTTTTGAAAGTGTAGTTGGTGAACTACCTAATAAATGAATGTTTGAAATGTGTTTTAGTAATCAGTGACATATCAATTTGTAACATTCATGTAATAAAAATTGCAATATTCATCAAATCACTTTGCATTTACAAAACTTTATTTAGTAAAGTCTGTACTCTGCTGTACCCAACATAATTTCTACAAAGGATTTATTACCAAAAAAAAAAAATAGTATGAATGAACATGATAATTAATGTTCTTAGTGCAATGTCGATAATATAATAAATAATTTTTAACTACTTTTTTATTTTTTTTTAAAGTCAACACATCAATTCTTCTCAAAAAAAAAAAAAAAAAAAACTTCTTCTCAAAAACACATCAATTTGTAAGGTTTAGATTTATAATATTATTGTGGGTTTTAGTTAATACCATGGCTTTTGAGTGGAGTTTGTGGTGTATCTTTGTGTTAAAATCCATTTCTCTTTCTCTTGTGTGTGTGTGTGTATTTGTTTCTAAAAAAAAAAACTAGATTTATTTGTTGTCAAATAAAAAATTGGAAGTTTGATTCCTGCTTATACCATAAACCAATTGATATCTTGGTTTGATAATAACAAACAATCATGTAAAGCGAATGCCACTAATTTAAAATTCTATCATATCTACAAAAAAAAAAAAAAAAAATGTAATATCACTCTTCTTTATAAGCAAGAAGTCAAGTGAAGAGAAAGGACCAACATTAAAAAGAGACAATGTTTTCTCTTAGCCAACTAAAGCTTGGAGTTCTTATTTTATTTTTATAACAAAAGGGATATCCAAACTTTTCTTAAGTGCTTGTGAAGGGGGCTCCCAAAAAAATAAAAAAGTGCTTGTGAAGTTAGTGTTTACTATTTCTTCCCCAACCACTACGAGTAACTAACAAAAGTTACAAAATTTTAGGTAGCACGGGTATAGAAGGATGCTTTGATTATTATTTTTTTTAATTTTTAGAAAATTTCACATTATGGATTTAAAATATATATAGACACACACACAAGCACACATACACACAGTGATTTAACTAGAAGCACTACTAAATTTTTTATTTAGAAAAAGGTAAAATAACACTCAATATCCTCTATATTTATGCTACAAAGTTTATTTTGTAGTTTTTACACTGAGAAATTCCGTTTTTTTTTTTTTTATTTTTGGGAGTTTTGGGTATTAGTATAAAGTTTTCAGAAGATTAAAGATCAATATAGTTATGCCATCGATCAAAGATTAATAATTATATTATTAATCAAATGTATGAATTTTAAGTTATTGTAGTTTAAAATTATGTATAAAAAATAAGTTTATAAATCGAATAATAAATAACATCCGATTAACACGAAAATTAACATGTAAATTAAAAACATATAGAACATGCGATTAAATAATTTGATTTTAAAATAAATAGTCATGTTAATTTTTTTTAGTGAGAATTGTGGCTACAAATTAGTTGTTGCTAAATTTGGGATTGAGATCCAATGCACCATGCAATTACCCTCTCTTCTCTCACAAATTTTTTTATCACACCCACTTTTTAACTATTTTTTTACTTTATTTTATTCAATGCTTAAGATTAAAAGTTATTTTTTTCCACTCTCAACTTCAACCACCCAATTCTATTGCATCTGGTAAAATTTCCTAATCTCAAACCTCAAATTTGTCCAAAAGATTGAGTACTATTAATTGTATTTTAATGTTTAAGAATTGACTTCTTTTCTTAAATAAATAAATTGTCCTAGTCGCTCTAAAAGCTATCATACATTTTCATTAAAGAACATCACAACAATATTCCATCAACTAAAGTAAGTTGGCTTCTTATCAACAAAGAAAAAGAAGTAAGTTGGCTTTATCCACAATAATAATAATAATAATAATCAAAAGTAAGTTGGCAAGGAATCACTGGAAGAATGTTGCTCATAATTTTAGGTGAACAATTGGAATCTTATTTTTGTAGCTGCTTTAAAAAAATTTATTTGCTTTCACTAAAGTTGCCCATATATGGAAAGAAAAATAAGGAAAAAAAAAACCATCAATAGAAAAGTAAAACACTGGTATTTGGTACTCTTGATTAAACAATAATTTTTAATATTTCAGTAACATTATGCGCACTTTTATACACATTTTTCACGTTATTAACAAAATTTCTTGCCAAACACGCTTTTGTTGGTTAATATAACGTCTCTCTCAGGAGTAGGTACCTTGTGTTTTTTGCTTGACCCTCTCTGCTTTGCACTAGCTCTCTCTCTCTCTCTCTATCTCTCTCTACTGACCCAAAAAAAATCCCACAAAGACTGAGAGAGTCTGTCTGAGACAGACCCAGAAGAAAAAGTAAGCATGGGAGACGAAAAGAAGGACAAAAAAGTTGAAACCGGGAAGAAGGTACCGATAGCAGGAAAGAGGAACATACTCATCACAAGCGCCTTGCCTTACGTTAACAACGTTCCTCATCTCGGAAACATCATTGGTTGTATGTACTATGTACCACTACTCTCTCTTTTTTTCTTTTTTATTTCCTCTTTTGTTTCTGTCTGCTTCATTTTTACTCTTTTCTTTTCTTGTAATAACTAATAATTGTTTTACTGAATATAAATCATCCGTATCGCTTTATATTCCATCAATCATAACATGTTGTTGTGTATTGGTTTTTTTTTTCCATCATAAACTTCAGTTATTTTATAAGGAAAACAATACATGTCAAGTTGTGGTTGATGGGACATAGGGTGGTACAGAAGATTTGTATTCGTATTCCCTAGCTTTATGATTTTTTTTTTTTTTTTGTAGAACTAAAACGTGCCATGATAATTGACTAAAAATCTTCTTTATTAATGGCAGGTTACCACATGTCACTTTTTTTTTGGTCATGGAGTAACTTAGGTTTAAAATGGAAAAAAAAAAATTCATATACACGGAGTGTTGCAATTGGTGGAGCATAAATTAGCACACTAAGAATGAGACAATATGATTTTTATTCCATGATCTTCACATACCTGTATTGTCTGTGAGTGTATGTACCATAATTGGAGTACAATATAGTGGGGAGGGGGGAGGTTGGAGTACAATTTTTTATTTACCTCTTTTAGGTTGCAATATCTAGTTTAGTTTGCAACATACCAAAAAAAATATGCACACACGCACTCATGGTATATTGCAATTAGATTAGTGGAGCATAGAGTGGCACGCGAAAAGTGGAATAGAGAATTTGTATTCATAACATACGGTCAACATGTGTATTTATGCCAATTTTGTTGTTAATGTCATGAATTAATTGTATAGCCAAATCAAATATCTCCTTTTTGAATGAAAAAAAAAATCTCACTAATGATTTATTGTCTTTTAGTTATTTGTCATGAATGAAAAAGTGATACAGCGAGAAAAGGTGTAAAAATGTTTAGTGACATAGCATTTTTTGATTTAATAGGAGGCTATGTGTAGTATATGTTTTTGAATTTTACGTTTTAGAAATGATGAATAGGGGTTAAGTACTATGAACTAAATTCTTGTGAGATATGTGTTTTATGGTGCTAATCATGTGGGGGTAAATATATCTTTCCTTTAATTTTTCTTCACATTCTTAGTATTTAGTATGTGCATAACATTGCGATTGATCTTTGTTGTTGAATGTCCAATCACTGTCTTCATAGCTAATTTTGATACGCATGGTACAGGTGTTTTAAGTGCTGATGTTTTTGCTAGATATTGCCGTCTTCGTGGCTATAATGTGATATACATATGTGGAACTGATGAATATGGAACAACAACAGAGACAAAAGCTTTGGAGGAGAATTGTACCCCAAAGCAGATTTGTGACAAGTAAATTGTTCATTGTGGCAGAGCATATTTTATGATTTCAATTGATGTTTTGGTTATTGAAGGTTTCCTTTTGATCTGCATATCTAGAAATAGAATATCTAACTCATTCACTGATGGTCACTTTCTAGTGCAAGGTCATAAAGAGGAAACTTTGTATGATGATATATAAAATTTGTTATGATTTCTTTTGTCCTTTTATTTTTGGTGATAAGTATGGTGACTGGTGAGAAATGTAGGGCAGAATGTTTTACTTTCACCTTAAGTTTTTGGATATGTTACTGAGTTGCTTTTCACGCTTCTGTTATAATTCATTTAATTACCATATTCTTCCCATAGGCCTTGTTTGGATGAAGGGGGGGGGGGGGGGAGGTGGGAGGGAGCAAGGGGGAGTAAAGTAGAGTTGACTAAAAATTAGGCCAATTTTTGGCCAATTCTACTCTACTTCCCCTCCCTCCCCCTCAATCCAAACGGACCAATAGTCTCTGTGCGTTGATATTGTTGGCATTCCCCTATTCCTCTTAAAAACCTTTGCTCTTGGTTAATGACTTCAATAAGATGGCTATAAGTGATAAATTACTAATTTTCTCAAAAGCTTAAGTTGTTAGGAATTGTGAATTTGATCATATAATCCTAACTCTAACAAAAAGTTGTATCTCAGAGAAATTTCAACTTTTAATTGCAATGTAGATATCACGCAATTCATAAGGAAGTTTACAATTGGTTTAACATAAGTTTTGATGAATTCGGGCGCACATCAACTCCTCAACAAACTGATATCTGCCAATCAATATTCAAGAAACTGATGGAGAACAATTGGCTTTCTGAAAACATGATACAACAGGTACAAAGTTACCATAATGGTTTGATGTGCTTGTAATAGTGATTCTTTTCTTCCTTAGCCACTTTTCTTCTTTCTTCTTCTTTTTTTGTTGAATACTGCAAACTTACAGCATTATTTACTCAATAATGAATTTTAATTCTACAACAATTCAGCTTTATTGTGACACATGCGATCGTTTCTTGGCTGATCGATTTGTGGAAGGCACCTGTCCATTTCCAACTTGTAATTATGATTCTGCACGTGGGGACCAATGTGAAAAGTGTGGTGAGCTTCTAAATACAACTGAACTTAAAGATCCAAGATGTAAGGTATGTGTGCCTCTACTTTCTCTTAAGTTCTGCTTTCTTTTTGAATATTTTCCCTGGTTTATACTTAAGTTATAATTAACAGGTATGTCGGAAAACTCCCCAAATTCATGATACGAACCATTTATTTCTAGAGCTCCCACTGCTGAAGGATAAATTGGAGGTATATATCAATGACATGTCAGTTGCGGGATCTTGGAGCCAGAATGCTATTCAAGCTACTCATGGATGGCTTAAAGGAGGATTAAAACCCCGCTGTATTACTAGGGATCTTAAGTGGGGGGTTCCTGTTCCACATGAAAATTTTAAGGATAAGGTTAGCAAGTAATTTTTCATGTTTTTTAGAAATTCGCCATTTCTCTTGATTTTGGGGATTTACCATTTCTCTTGAAGTGGAGCAGTTCCTTTTTGTAGTAGTCCTAAAGAAGTTTGCAGGTTGACTTCTGGTCTTTTTGCTTGTAGTAGTTTTGGCAAGTAATCCTTTTGCTTTCACTGATTGATCATGATCCCTCCAATTTCGTGATGCTAAGGTTTTCTACGTATGGTTTGATGCACCTATTGGCTATGTCTCAATCACTGCATGCTACACACCTGATTGGGAGAAGTGGTGGAAGAACCCTGAAAATGTAGAGCTGTATCAGTTCATGGGCAAGGACAATGTGCCATTCCATACTGTAAGGATTTTTAATTAGATATAATCTTAGATTTATATTTGTTAATTTACAACAGCTTGCCTTCCATGTTTTAGCTTATAAAAAGGATGCAAGAACTCGTTCTATCAAGGATAATATCTTCATCTATGGCATTTTCTGTTGAGGGAGTCGACTTTCTGAATTCTCTGAGATTTTGTTAGCTTTGTATTTTTCATTATTTTTTTGTTGTTTTCCTTTTACTGTTTTCTATTGCTCCAGGTGTACACATATAGTGGGTATTTTTATTTCCTACCAACTATTCATACAATATACATAGACACACACACACACACACATCCATGCAACACTATTTGATGCACCTCATCTAATCAATATACATATTCCTGATATTATTATATAATATAGTGCACACATTCTTGTATGTTTATGACTATCAAGTTGTTGAGTTAGTCAATTTCAGCTAAGCCTGGCTCAATCTTGGTTTTGTGCAAGGTTACTATTACTTGAGTGCAATAGTGATTTTTTACATATTAATTTTGGTCTCTCGTTAGAGGAAACTATTGTTTCAAATGATATCTGAAAAGGCCAATCCAGTATATAATCTGGTGTTCCAAGTTTATTAAGGTAAACATTATATTTTCATGCATTGGCAACCACCAGCATGGATGTACTGCATGCCACCATCCTCTAGTATCAATCAATCAGGTCCCCTTTTGTCCCTTTCTTCATAAAATTGGGAGTTGAGATGTCATTATTAGACCTTTGAAATGTTAATTTTTGAAGTTAGTGCCAAAAGCCTTTTAGCTCAACTAACACCTCCGTGTATTTACAACAGAGACATCTAGAGTTTAAATCTCCCTCTCTTAGCTATTGAATTATCAAAAAAAAGTGTTTGAAGTTAAAACTTACACAGGTTAGTTAAAGCATTATTTCACTATATCAATAAGAGTCAGATTTTTCCTACTAACTGCTTATTTGCTTTTTATAATCTCATTCCAGGTGATGTTTCCATCTGCACTCCTTGGAACTGGAGAAAACTGGACATTGATGAAGAGCATTAGTGTTACAGAGTATTTAAACTATGAAGCAGGTATACTTTAGCCACCTAAAGTGGTTGTCAACTTGTCATTATGTCACACCTTACGTTGATTGGGTATTTGATGCTTTAATTATTTATTTTTAAGCTCTCTTTATATCATTATCATCATCACTACTGTTGGTTTTATTATAAATGTTGCAGGAAAGTTCTCCAAAAGCAAGGGTATAGGAGTTTTTGGCAATGATGTCAAAGATACTAACATTCCTTCAGAAGTGTGGCGATACTACTTGCTGACTAACAGGCCAGAGGTAAGTTCTGTTGATGAGGCTTCTGGTGATTCTTGATTGCTGCACTTGCAAGTTCTAATGCAGTTTTTACCCATTAGGTCTCAGACACATTGTTTACATGGGCAGACTTGCAAGCAAAACTAAATACTGAGTTACTGAATAATTTGGGCAATTTCACTAACCGAGTATTGAGTTTCATTGCCAAACCTCCAGGTCAGTAAGCTGCTTGCAGACATCAGATCCTTATAGTGCTGCTCTCTCAAATTGGAATTCTCTTTGAAAAATAAATGACTAAAACACCCAGTCTTTGGATTTATTTTTAGTCATATTTCTGTACCCTAAAAATCTTTGCATTCTGGAAAGAAATGAACATGACTTTAATCCTTCTAGTGCTAAAAAGAACAATTATCAAGTTGTGGGATAAAAATATCACTTTCCTAAAAGAGGAAAACTACATGGGTTGAATGTAACTGGAGATGGCAGATCATGGTACTGTGCAATTAACAATTAAGCTCTCATATGATAAAGCCGTCTTGCTTTCTACTGTACTGTTCTTTGTTGCAAAAGAGACAGTGATGCATTATTGTCTCCATAAATATTCTTATGTATTGGACCGTAGAAAGATTTGGATTTCCAGGAACTTCACAGAAGAATATAATCATATATACTTAAATATGTCATATCTGGTCCAGTATTATTAAACAAGAGTTTCTGTAATTGATCAAGGATTTAAATCATAATTAGAATTGTTATCAATAACTTCAATGACATGGGCTATTAATTTAAGAAAAAACTACTTGCCGAATAATTTTATTTATATTTTGTACTGTTGAAGTCCTAGGATTATGTATCTACATATCTAGTAACTGTGGCATGATTTCTAAAAATTTGGCCTAAAAGTGCAGTGAATAGTATATTATCTCAGAGTAGACCACCTTATTATCTTAAATTCATGTCTTAGCGTCCATTTTTCATAACTTGACCTTTTGGATCATCATATGGTGATTGAAAGTTTGGCTTACGTATGTTCACTTGTGCAACTGAAACTTCAGGCAGTCACTTATTGGTTAGTTTCTTTCCCTCCCTATGTCATATGTTCCTACATCTTTTTAGTGAGAATTAATTTTTGCAGGACTAGGATATGGATCTGTCATTCCTGATGCTCCAGGGGTGGAATCAAATCTCTTGACAAAAACATTGTCAGAAAAAATTGGTAATTATGTGGAGCAATATGTAGAAGCAATGGAAAAGGTGATTAAATATAGTCATGGGTAATTTAATCTTTATGCATAATAATTTTCTATAATTCAGACTTAGGTATCCTCTATGCATTATTTTACCAAGAAGGGGGAACTATCCATGTTTCATATGACAGGTTAAACTAAAGCAGGCATTAAAAATTGCAATGAGCATCTCTAGTGAGGGGAATGCATATCTGCAAGTAAGCGCATTAAAACTTAAAAGTTATATTTTATTGATTGTTCACTCTATTTTCAACTACTGCTTATTCATCAAATTTTTTAATATACAGGAGAGCCAATTCTGGAAACTTTACAAGCAAGACCAAGCTTCCTGCTCTCTTGTTGTGAGAACTTCAGTGGGGCTGGTTTATCTTCTCTCGTGTTTGTTAGAACCTTTCATGCCATCATTTTCTATCAAGGTATGCTTCACATCCTGCACTCAATACATTGTTAGCTTAAGAGAAAGAGGTATCTTCCAAATGGTTGTCAACCACTGACCAATTCTGCTTTTTCCAACGCTGAAGGTACTAAAGCAGCTTAATTTACCTCCTGAAAAAATTTCACTTTGTGATGAGACTGGAGATCTTGAAAGGGCAAAAAAACCTTGGGAAAGTCTACCTGCTGGTCATAAAATTGGGACCCCAGAACCTTTGTTTAAGGAGTTGGTATATGTTTTATTCTTTTACTCTCACCTCTAATAATTATTTTTCCCCAAATCTGTTTGCTTTTCTAAATGTTGATATTGTAAATCATCTTCAATGGTACAGAAAGATGAGGATGTGGAATATTTCCGGGAGAAGTTTGCTGGAAGTCAAGCTGATAGGGTTGTAAAAGACAGAAGTCGAAAAGAAATCACAGAGCAACTAGGGAAAACAAAACTTACTTAATATCCAACTATAATCTCATTCCAGGGAGTCTGAAAAACTTTTATGACATGTTCCATATTACTTGAAAATTAATGTTGAAATATTTCTCTAGCATATCACCTTGTAATAAGCTAACATTCCACGTAAATATATGACTAACTGTTAATGGCAGATAAGTAGAGAACATAAGAATGAACAGGCTCTCACAATGACAAATAGCCTTGAGGATTTTTATCTTTCCATGAATGAAAATTTTTCCTTTGAGGGGATACTTCCAATATTGGATATATAAAGTACAGATGGTAATTTGTCTACTGGTGTTAAACATTCAGCCTCACTGCTGCAGTTTTTCTCAGCATGCTGCTTCTCCACACTGAAACTTTTGCCAAATTTGGTTTAACAAGCCCATTCTCAGCTTGTAGTAGTCTAATAGGTTCAAGTTAAAAACCAGGATGGAGCCAGGAATTTGATTTAGGGAACCCTTTTAGAAATACAAATCTACATTAATCTTATAAGTTCTATTTCTAACAAAATGTTAGGGTAATTCTTTGGGGCCTAATTTCAGCTATTTGAAAACACTAGCTCCATTACCAGCTTCTTGAAGAGAGGTCTTAAAGGATATTCATATTGAATGTGCTCAAATGCAACCCCAGCAAGACTATCACTATGAACATAGTGGGAAAAAGAAGCTTGCACCATTGACATAGATAGTCACCCATCATTTAATTTCCACAAAATATAATTTAACAATTAAAATTTCACCAACAAAATTTCCTTTAACAATGCAAAATAAAATTCAAAATGATTCTGTTATCAAAGAAGGAAAAGATAGTGTTTTATTTTTTTTATGGACGATAGTGTTTTTTTGGGACAAAACAATTAAAAAATACCAAAAAGAAGTATACTTATTTAAGAGAGAACGCCATCTGTGGGAATCGAACCCACGACCACACGGTTAAAAGCCATGCGCTCTACCAGCTGAGCTAAGACGGCTCTTTTATTATAGCATCTAAATAAGATTATATCCTAAATTTAAAATTTAACCTTGATTGTTCCCTGCAAATTACACCCAAGAAATCAATTGCATCAATATCAAAATTAATAGTTACCTATTAAAAAAAAAAACGCAATTATAATTTTGAATTTTTTACAATTTTAATCCTTAAAAATACTTCTCCTCGAAGTATTGTTGTTTAAGGCTTTCAACTTAACCTATCTAGGCACTTAAAAGTTAAAAGTTAAAACATCATAAAATAAATTGTTTGTTGTTGTTGTTGTTGTTGTGAGGATAAAAGTCTCAAAATATGTTTTTGGGCCATGGGCTTGATCTGAGGACGCTTACTTGTCTAAGGACGGGTTGATGGTAATAATGATATCCAGCTTACAGACCCAGGAGCAAATGTGGTAGACGAAGTGAATGTGAATAATCCGAGGAGGAGTGCCTCCTCGGATAAATGTAGTGAGGATCAAGTGGTACGTCATGTTAACTAAAATGATATTTTGAAAGGTCTTAGGGATGAAGATATGTCATATAAGGGCACAGAGAGCAAGGGTGGTTTAGAAATATATCAGAAAAAGCTATTATCATCGCATTGAATGCATTGTACCTAAGTCTCTAGCTGCATTAATGAGGAAGTAATACCTGAACAGTGATTTTTGCCTTACAGCTATTACCTAAGGATTTCAAGAAGAGATTAATGGGACAAGTATCAAGAAAGGCAATAGAAATCTACATGTGGAGAGCAAGAATGAAGGTGAAGAGGAACTATAAGAAGGAGGGAGGTCCTGTAAAATGGGGATTGAAAAAAAAGAGGAAGAAAAATACTGTAGACTAGATATTTGTAATTAATCTTTAAGGAATGATAAATATAAGCACTTGGTCCTCGGCTTGAGTCCGAGGATACGTTTCATCATCATAAACTTGTTCATCCTTATTGTTTTGTAATCTTGGATCATTGTTATTACCATTTAAGCTCATTATAAACGAGATTTCTGACCCACATTCTATAAATTTATTGTATTGGGCTCTTTGAACTTATACCCTCCTTCCTGTTGGGCCTAGGCACGAATTGCGACCTTACAATTATTATTATTATGTTATTAGCTATAAGGCTTTTAAGAGACTGATTTGTTTAGTAAGGAGATAAAAAATCAACTACAGTTAATTTGTTTTTTTTAAAATTTTTTTTTTTTTATCACTCTTATTTTAAATATTAGAAATATTGCAAATTTGATTACATAGATTTTACAAAATTCGTTTGTTAAATTAAATATAATGAAAATAAACATTTAAACTGATGTGTTGTCAATTTGCAAGGAATTAATTTAACATTTATTTAGCATATAGTTTTTTTCATAGGAATTTATTATATTGTTAAAGTGACATCAATGATCAATCACATTTATTCCAAATTGGTTTCTAGGTAGTTTGCACTAAAATTTGTGACATGCTTTAGCATTTTACTATATTTGATTAGTAACAACTTGTTAAGAAAAAAAAATTAGTTTTTTTATAAGAAAAAAAATCAATTTATTCTATATAGGGTTGGCAAAATCTTCTGTCTAGAATAAATTTTTCCATATCAAAGAGGTAATGGGCATAAGTGAACTTTGTTTCTCTCGCACTAGTTAAAATTACACTTGTCTAATTCTAAATTATATTACACATTTATACTATTCAAATTTTTTTTATTCGATGTGATTTTTAACAAATCTCCCATTGGATTATTTTTTTCCTTATACTTAACATGCTTTCAAAATTTTAAGATAATTTGGTCTTAATAACCATACCATCATCCAAATACCTTAATTTTAAGTTTTTATATATAAAATTGTGTATAAAATATGAATTTCTTGATCCAATAGCAAATAACATTTATTAATCTACAAAAAAATTAGTATACTTACTAAGAATATAAAAAAAAACATATAATCTAACAATGAAAAAATTTTCATTCTTAATTTCTATAATAATTAGAAAAAAAATTAGAGGGGTAATTTTGTCTTTAATTAATTAATTAATAATTTTATTTATTTTTAGGAAGCTTTAGAAATATTATAAGACAGTCACTTTGTGAGTTCTATTGAATTTAACAATTAGATATTTCTATTGAATCTTTATCCAAGAAAAAAAACATAAGAAATTTGTTTTATTAAATCAGCATATATACAATTAAACATCCATCACAACCTTAGGGGGTATATCAATCGCATGAGTTTGTAATTTCTTTTTATTAAAAGAAACTCACGAGTTATTAATCATCATAATAATAAAGCTTAAACAATTATAAAAAGGCATTTAGATTTAAAATGATTAATATTTTTAAGTTATCAAAGAAGGAAAAGATAGTGTTTTATTTATTTATGGAAGATAGTGTTTATAAAGCAAATGCTGCAAATCAGAGCAGTGAAAATAGTACCAAAAAGATACCAAATAGACTTGCACTTATTAGAGAGGTCGCCGTCTGTGGGAATCGAACCCACGACCACATGGTTAAAAGCCATGCGCTCTACCGGCTGAGCTAAGACGGCTCTTTTATTGTAGCATCTAAATAAGATTATATCTTACACTTAAAATTTAACCTTGATTGTTCCCTACATATTACACCAAGAAGTCAATTGCATCAATATCAAAATTAATAGTTACCTATTATAAATAAATAAAAAAACACAATTATAATTTTTAATTTTTTACAATTTTAATCCTTAAAAATACGTCTCGTCGAAGTATTGTTGTTTAAGGCTTTAAGCTTAACTTATCTAGGCACTTAAAAGTTAAAACTTAAAACACCATAAAATAAATTGTTTGTTGTTGTTGTTGCTGTTGTTGTTATTATTATTACAAATATGTTATTTGCTATAAGGCTTTTAAGCAACTGGTTTGTTTAGTACGAAGATAAAAATCAACTATAGTTAACTTGTTTTTTAATTTATCACTCTTATTATTAATATTAGAAATATTGCAAATTTGATAACATAGATTTTACAAAATTGGTTTGTTAAATTAAATATAAAGCAATTAAAAATTTAATCTGATGTGTTATCAATTTGCAAGGAATTAATTTAACGTTTATTTATGATATTGTTTTTTTTATGTAAATTTATTATATTGTTAAAGTGACATCAATAATCATTCACATTTATTCCGGATTAGTTTTTTAAGTAGTTTGCACTAAAATTTGTGACATGCTTTAGCATTTTATTATACTTAATTAGTAACAACTTGTTAAGAAAAAAATAATCAATTTATTCTATATAGGGTTGGCAAATCTTCTTATCTAGCATAAATTTTTACACTTGTGTGGTTCTAAACTATATTATACATATATGCTATTTTATTTTTTTTATTAGATGCAATTTTTAACAAATTTCACACTGGATTATTTTTTTTTCTTATACTTAATATGATTTCAAAATTTTAAGATGATTTTGATATTAATAGCCACACCATCGTTCAAATGTATAAATTTTAAGTTTTTATATTTAAAATTGTGCACAAAATATGAATTTTTTAATCCAATAGAAAATAACGTTTCATCTGCACAAAAATTAGTATACTTACTAAGAATATATATATAAAAAAAAACATATAATCTAACAATGAAAACATTTTTCATTCTTAATTTCTATAATAATTATAAAAAATAAAAATTTAGAGGAGTAATTTTTTCTTTAATTAATTAAATTAATAATTTTATTTATTTTTAGGAAGCTTTAGAAATATTATAGACAGTCACACTTTGTGTGAGTTCAAACTTCAAAAAAGCAAAGAAGCTTCGTTCACTTCAACAATGGCGGAAATCTCCGAAGAACCTCCACAACCACAGCCACAACCACAACACACACACCAACCATCCGAATCAACCATTCGAAAAGCCAAACCTGGACTCAAGCGTCTCGCTCTCACTCTCTCAGTCCTCGTCTCTTTCATCTTCGCTTTCCCTTTCCTCTACAAATCCGTCGAAATCCACCGCGCTCCGCTTCCCTTTCGCGAAATCGATTCCCTCTCGTCCCAAATCGGATCCAGCAGCAACAACCACAACCGCCCCTCGCTTTCATTCCCTTGCCATTTCCAAGCAATCTTCGTAAATTTCAACAATTCCAACGCGGAAACCCTAGAGTCTTTGATTTTCGACGAATTGACCAAGTTGACCTCCAACACAACCTCGCAATGCAGTACTTTATCGGTAAAGCTCGTGAATTCTGGTCCAATTTGGTCCTTGATCGGGGCCGTTGATTTTGGCGGTGACGATGAGAGTGTTGACGAGGCTTTGGCGGGTGTGTTGGGTGGTGAGAAGGTGTATAGTGTTGTGGTGGTGAAAGGGGAGAGTGAGGAGGTGAAGGGGGTGGTGGGGAAGTATAGGCATGGATGGGTTGTGGGGAGGGTTTTAGAGGTGGAGGCGGCGGAGAGGGCGGCGGAGATGTTTGTTAAGGTGTTTGTGAATGGTGGGAAGGAGGAAGGGTTCATTCATGGGGAGTTTATGCCTGTTGGAGCTGATGGGAGGATTGTGCTTTCCTTTAATTTGCTTAATTCTAACCCACATGATTGGGTTTATGATTGGTATGAATCTTGGCTTTTGACTCTTTTGTTATTTTGTATTGTGATTTCCTATAATTTTGCTCAATTCAAATTCACTTGATTGTGTTTATGATTGGTATGAATATTGGGTTTTGACTCTTTTAATTCAAAGTTGTATATATATATATTGTGATTTCCTATAATTTGCTCAATTCAAATTCACGTGATTGTGTTTATGATTGGTATGGATATTGGGTTTTGACTCTTTTAATTCAAAGTTGTATATATATTGTGATTTCCTATAATTTGCTCGATTCAAATTCACATGATTGTGTTTATGATTGGTATGAATCTTGGCCTTTGACTGCTTTAATTCAATGTTCTATATGCATTTATGGGATTTGAACCTTGAATGTTGTTGTTAGAAGCATCAAGAGGTCATTGTTGAAAGTTATATTGTTAAAACAGTTTTGTTTTCCAATGAGCTTTAGTTCAATTGACACTTCCTTCTTCTTAAGAACTGGTGAAGGGCCTGAAGGCTGAGGTTGTGGGTTTGAAAATTCATTGGTTGTGTGTCTAAGTTACTGAATTATTGCTTTTTGTTTGTAGGGTTTTATGTTAGAGACATGTTAAAGTTGTTTCATTTCTGTTATGTTTGATTTTAAGGGAAAATAATTTGGTAATTAAGTTAATTGAATAAAAAAAAAAACATTTATAACACAAGGTTGGCTACAAATATTAAGTCATTTCTCCTTAATTTTTTTTGAAAGCAATGGTAGCCGACAGAATCTTGAACTGGTTTCCTTGTAGACGTTTGTCATGTCTTTGGTTGTGGCTTTCAGTACAAATATCTTAATATTGCTTATCTCCTCAAATATCTCAATATCTCTGATGGATAACATAATAATAAGATAACAGCTCAAATTGCAGATTCTCTTGTTTGGTTTTTTGTTTTGGTGTTTTGAGTTGTTGGGTATATATTTGAAGTCATAATTTCTTGCTTTATGCTGTGGTGAAAGTTATAACACATGGTTGGCTACAAATATTAAGTCATTTCTCCTTAATTTTTTTTGAAAGCATTGGTAGCCGACACAATCTTGAACTGGTTTCCTTGTAGACGTTTATCATGTCTTTGGTTGTGGCTTTCAGTACAAATACCTTAATATTGCTGATCTCCTCAAATATCGCAATATCTCTGATGGATAACATAATAATATGATAACAGCTCAAAGTGAAGATTCTCTGTTTTGGTGTTTTGAGTTGTTGGGCATATATTTGAAGTCATAATTTCTTGCTTTATGCTGTGGTGAAAGTTATGTCAATTGTTTTTTACTTAATTTTATTTTGGATCGTATCCATCCTTTAGATGGTAGGAAACCTACTAAAAACATGTTTAGCAGCAAATAATATTTATTCCAGTTTTTCTTGCATTCTTGATAGATTTATATTTGGAATAATTTTTTTTATTGCTTTATGCTGTGGTTAGAAATATATGAATTGGGCTTAGTGTTATTATTAATATTTTTTATGGATCGTTTTCATCTTTGACATGGTAGGAAACCTAATCAAAACATGATTATCATCACATAATATTTATTCCATTTTGTTCTTGCATTCTTTTGTTACTGCAGGGATTTTCAAGCAATAGATGATACACTATTGGCCCCTATAATTAAGGCTCTAGGACTGGTAGCTAACATCAGTGTGGAAAGTCAGGTAATAAATGTTCCAAATTTTTTAGAAAATGCTTATCATTTTTTTGTATTATGGCTAATTGGCTATCTATAACATCCTCATATCTGATTGTAATTTGATTTTGTTGTCTGCCTGCTGGACAGGTTTTATACCATACACCAAAGTCTTCATTTTCTTTCTGGGACGATAAGAGGAAAGGCTACATCTTTAGCACCAAGGATCTTCCTTTCTTTGTATGCTTCTTTAAATCTTTAACTCCTCATGACTTAATTTTCAAATTAGAAGAGTATTTCTAATAATCTATATTCTCTTTCCCCCCTTTATTATTTCATTTTAGTTCTTGAAGTTTCTTGGTGCAAAGATCTAAAAGCCCCGTACATTTTAGCTTGTATGCATGAATGCAGTCACCTACATGTTTGCTCTCGACAAGAACCCCAAAATAAAAGTTTGGGGGGGGAGGTGGTTAGCTTAAATCACCTTTTCTCCCCTTTTAAGAGTGTAAAATGGAAAGTAATGTATGGATTACTTCAAGATCCAACAGGTGACATACATATCACTTTTTGTTAAAGGGGTAGTAATTTATGGGGTATTTTACTTCAAGACATAAGAAATCTGTGCATTAGTTAGAGACTTTTATTGTATTATGATGTTACTGATAATGATAGTGGCAATGTATGGTGACACAATGGCAACATAATGTATATCAGCATTATATTGTTTAATCAACTTACATAAGTGCAGAGTTTCATTATTCATTAATCAAAGTGCATTGGCCATAAGTTATTTTTTTGTATGTTTGGAGAAACCCAAATTAATTGAAGCCAAAATCTCCTTACCTTTTGTTTGCTCCGAGAATAATGAGGTCACTGTAGTTAAAAAACCTTTCTTCATTTTCTTCATTGAAATATGTGGGCAATGTAAGCAAGGGCCATTTTTCTTATTTGTCTGTCTGTGTGTGTGGATTTTTTTTATTGTTTTTTTTTTTAACAATAGAGGTTTTTTGATCTTCTTTTCTTTGTAGTTTGAATTATATCTGTAATTTCTTTCTAATTTATTTTGTTAATGTTATTGCCCTGTTATAATAGGTCAATTCAAATGAGTGGCACTTGGATACTTCTATTGCAGCAGGAGGGAGGTCAAAGATATTGCAATTTGTGGTGTATATTCTTTAACTAGATTCTCCTTTTAATTAATATCTCAATGGAAGTATTTTTATCCGAATTTTAAATGAACTCTTTGAGCAAAATTGCAATGTGCTTCCATCTATTGACCATGTGATGTAAGGATCTGAGGATATGTGGCCTTCAGTTGATGTATGTCCATGTTCTAAAAATTGGTGTCTGTACTCAGTAGCGGGAAGATGTTTCCATTATTAACAGCTTCAATGTCAATGTTCTTTTTATTTGCTTTCAGATATGTACCATCTGCAAAGGAATGCCCTCTTCTACTACAGCTTCCAAATGGAGAGATTTCTAAGACGAATGGATTCATATCTCCTGTGAGTTATCATGCCTTTATATTATCTTCATACTTACAGTTCTTGTGAAATTTCCTAATGTTACTAAGTCTGACTAATGACATGATGAAGATGTGGGGAGGTGTTATTGTTTGGAATCCCCAAGGTTGTCTGAAGGATTCAGAAAGCCAGCATCCTATCAGGCAAACAATTTCCCACCAGGTTTGTTGTTTTTTTCAAAGTTGTTTATATGTATTCTGTATATATCATTTTAAAACTGACTTTTGAATTTAAATTTAATGTTTATCAAAGCATGATGCCATATGTCTTTCCCAATTTCCATTTATTTCTTGTTTTTGCTTGAAACTGTGTTTTGTGACAGAACATATGATTTACAAACTTTTCTATCCCTTGGAAAAAAATGTGTGGCATGTTTTTTACAAGAGATAAATTTTACATGAAAAGAAAAAGTTTAACCATAGTAGAAGGAGAGAAGGAATAAAGTTATATAATTACAAAGGGCTAGAGACTCCATTAGTGAAAGTGTGCTTATAATACAAACATGCACTATCTAGCTCGCCAGATTTTTATTCAGAACTTGAGATGGTTAGACATTCATGTTCTATCATTAAAATGGGATTTAGTTGTTTTCTCAAGACTGAAAGATTGATGAATCCTTAATCTGAAATAGGATCTGCAGAAGGTTTTTGAAGTTTTCATGGGGCAGTTCCGACAACTTTTTGGTCTTAAGTCTGACAATCTTTATTTTGGTTCCTCTGGCACATACAGTCTTTTAGCCAGTGAAAAAGGCTTCTCAGGATGGTAAGAAAATGTTTCTTTTGTTATCTAATTAAAATGATGGGTTGAGTAACTTTTGCTGTATGCTTACGCTTATTTTACCATGTATGTTTTGTTGTAAAATATGGTTAACTGTAAAATATTTTCCGGTCAAACTGTAAAATTAAGGCAAGAAGTAAAATGTTTTACACTTAAAACAAGTGTAAAATATTTTAAATCTGGCTCCTTATCAGCCACGGTACCATCCCCTTCCCCAAATTCTCATCAGCCACAACCATCATGGCCGACCATCTCTCTCTCTCTCTCTCTCAGCATAGCCTCCATGGCCGAGCTCCTCCAAACCCACCGCGACCTGCCACCGCCACCAGAGGCAGTGGACTCCTCTCATCTCACCGCCCCAAAGGTTCTTAAGTTTCAATCTGGGTTTTTGGGTTTGCGGGTTTTGGGTTTTCGATCTAGGTTTGTGAGTGTTTTTTTGCTTTCTTTTTTATGGTTTTTGGAGTGGTTTGGTCAGATTTGTGCCGATTTGGTGGTTTAATGTTCATATTTGTGAGTTGCTGGTGGTTTTATGCTCAGATTTGTGGTTTAATGCTCTGATTTTTAGGTGGTGGCTTGTGGTGGTTGGTAGTTTGTGATAGGTCATGGTGGTGGCTGTGGCTTTTTTCCCTCTTCCAGATCTGGTTTGTGGGTGGTTGGTGGTTTGAGCTTGCATTTGGGTGGTTAGTGGTGGCTAGTGGTGGTTTGCATTTTCAAGTGTTTAGTCATGCCAAATACTTGAAAATGTCTTCACTGTAAAATATTTTACTTCGAAACAAACGGAGCATTAATTTAAGCAAGCCTTCTTAATTCTGCATGTAAAATTTTGTGGCGTAAACATTGACAGACTTAATTAATCTTAGTATTCCAAGTGGCAGAAATGCATTGCTGTTTTAGTTGTATGCTTTCTTATGCCTTTCTCAATACAGTATGGTGCATGTTTAGGTCTTCCAGAAACAAGGTTTTGTGAGTTTTGAAGGCTTGTAATAGCTGATTGAAGTTTACCTTATATTATCATATGTACTTTCCATATCTTGACTTGGCTTGTATTGCATCCGCTATAAGGGTATTCTTACTGGGCATTTGTCTGTAGGGAATTGGATTTCCTGGCACGGCGACATACATGCTATAATCTTCATTCGTGTGCTACAACACTTGGATCTCTTTCCAGATTGGTATATTCAGTCTTCCACATTTTGTTTTCTTCTGTTCAGTTTAGGTATTGGTAAATAACACCCCATTTCTTTTTCATGTAGGTTCAATCATTGCCAAGGATGATTATCATGGATGAGATTGGTAAACAGGTGAGTTATCAAGATGAATGCTTTCTGATTTATCTTCTGTAGTTCTGTTTTGCTGCAATTGTTTAAGTAACTGGTGGATGTTCTGCTCGCTAATTGAGGAGTGTAAACAGTTATTTGGGTTTATTGCCTATTTCGTTGTGCAAAATATATGACCTTCCTTTTAAATGAAAATTATAATAACGGTTGAAGAGAAAGTTACTTCACTATTAGGAATATGGGAAAAGGACATGAACATTCTGCCTTTGCATGAGATGAAAGAGGAATCACAGTGAAAGCATTAATGGATGAAAATTATGCTTAACTATGTTCTGCTTAGAAGTTATTTCTGTACACTTTTATGTTACTACTTAACTATATTTTCCACTGTGTTTATCTTTGTGAGCAAGTCTTTTAAATGACAGTTGAAAATATGGTTATAATACCATATTTCAAGCCGAAATTCAGATACCATGATTGCAACCATTAAGTTGGGGATCTGAATTGAAAACAGAGTAATAGAAAAAAATTATCTACCTAAAATATGGCAGCTTAATTTAGCAGGTTTCATGCACACGATCGGTAGACATTGCTTTCATTTTGTATTTATTTTTGTAAACAATGTGTTCTAATGAGCATTTAGAAGAACATGATTATTGAGGTCTATTTTAAGCACTTCTGTGATTCCTCTCTCTCTCCCTTGCTCCCTTCCTCCCTGTGCTCTTATTACCCTTCTTTCTTCTTTCTGTTTTTGTTAGCTTAAATCCCCAAACTATAATCATTTGGCCATCCTGCCTTTTCATGACATGTACAGTTGTCTTCTGTTTACTGCCATTTTTTCTTATGGCCGGAAGAGAAGACTTTAAGTGCCATAAATTAACTTACCATTGTGTGTTATTAATTCTTGCAATTA
The DNA here is from genome assembly GCA_014183005.1 of Castanea mollissima. Taxonomy (NCBI): domain Eukaryota; kingdom Viridiplantae; phylum Streptophyta; class Magnoliopsida; order Fagales; family Fagaceae; genus Castanea; species Castanea mollissima. Next base: position 48,845 of record JACAVU010000098.1, read on the forward strand.
GGAAGAATGTGTCTACTTCCTATAACAAAATTTAGCATCTTTTTCCTTCCAGACTTTCTGCTTTGTTTCCTTCATGAGTGCACATTTTCTGAAATGTTTCTTTGTTTTTTAGAACAGAGAAAATAAATTTGAGTTGGAAGATATTTTTATGAAATCTAATACACTTTTGTTGAAAAGATTTCTAAAATAAACTTCCAGATGCTATGAGCATTATTTCATTTTTTGTGTTGCTGCCTTCATGTTTTGTATTTTACACCCAAATAAATATGTAGCCTTGAGTTTATTGTAAGTTAAGATTACTAAATCATCCTAATAATACTCAAGGGACAAGGGTTGTGAGTTGATATATACTTTTGACAAGTTTTCACTGTATTTATTTTTATTAAAAGAAAAAAGAGAAATTGTAAATACATGAGGAGTACATAAATGGGACACCCAAATAGCTACAGCCTATGATATAAATCTGTAACATCAATAAAAACTCTGAAAAGAAAAGAGAAGGAACGGTTTCCAAAACAGACATTGACTCAAAAAGATTGATCTAAAAAAAATAATAGATTAAGCTTATTCCAAACCAATTCTTCTTGACACCTTGAAAGGTCTCGCACTTTTGTATATGAGATCATGACTCTTGTTTTGATAAACTTTTCGCAATTCTAGCATATGGAACTAATTTATTTTTTGGTTTTCTCCTGGATAAGGTAAAATATTCTCTTGAGGCAGCAAACTTGGCTCAAAGGAATGCCTCTCTTGGACTTTATGATGCTTCAGCTGGTATGTTACTCCAGCTCCTTGTAGGTTGTAGTACTTTAGCTTCAATTGAGGATTTCTGCTATATTCTCATTGCAGCAACCTAATATGTAGTTTGCTCTCTTTCCTTGTCAGTGTCCTCTAGGCAAGCAAGATCTCTGGCAGAAGATGCCTTCTTTCACCCGTCAATTATGTCTGTCAGCTACTACTCCTTCGAGCATTGTTTTGCTGTCTATTCGGTTAGTTACTTGAACATTTGAGTATTGTAGCTCCTTTTGAAAGAAATTTATTTTGAATATCTTTACAGTCAATTTTTTTTTTTTTGATAATGTTTAAATTGTCCATGTAGAATATTTGCAGATATACTCTAGTTGCATGCTGGAGATCTGTATGTTTTGATGAGAATTATATTTTATGTTCAGACGATTGATAGTTATATGTTGGAAAGAAATATTTGCTAAACCATGACCATATATATACACACACAAATGTAGTCTAAAGTTTTAAATGGGTTCAAATATCATTTATCTATATCACTACTTAAGCTAATATTTACTTTTCAATAAAAAGAATTTGAATGAAAAAAAAAAATCTGTGCTAACAAAAATAAAATAAAGCCTTTTTCTTTCTGAAGTTTTTGGATCAATGCCCATTTTCATTTCCAAAAGGTTGTGTTGATTAATGTAAACCAAAATTTTAAGATTTATTTCAATAGTTAGTCCTACCTACATTAAATGGCACTCAGCTGACCTAAATGTGCTGCTGTTGAACTTCTATATCTGTAGTTAACATGTATAGATTTTTATACAGTTCAGATTGTGGACTTGTCTTGCTTGTTTGCCACTTGAAGTAATCTTGACGCTAGAAAGAAGTCTTAATGGGCTCTAATACCAATTTTGATGTAGAATCTTTAAGAATTATTTAGATTTCTTGTGAGATTTTAAAGGGTTCTTGAATGGGGTTTGGTTTTTAAGGTTTATGTAGGCCTTCATTAATAAGAAGATTGGATCTTGAATATGTTTTGGTATTAAAACAGTGAGAATGTGAAATAAAGAAAGACAAATACTTGGCAATCTCACCTAGGTTTTTCTAAGCAATCACACTTAGGTACGAGTAGGAGAAGGCAATCATACCCTTAAAATTAGCTGTTGGAATTTCAATAAAATCAATGTCATTATGTTTCCCTTATTGAATACATAAAGAGACTTTTATAGGGTATTGTTAGTTCTTTTAGAAGGACAAGGAATCCTAAATAACCTTTTCCTCCTAGATAGCATTTTCCTAGAAAGACAGAATCCCTATAATAATGAAAAACAATTAAGAACTTCTAAATAAAATAGAAAAAGGACTCAAAAACTAAAAATAAGATTCATGAGCCTCTATAACACCCCATTGCAACTTTTTACAAAAGACATGCAAACTACCAAACCACCCTATTTTATTAGAGCTTTATTACTATTTTTTGATTGGGAAGTTACACACTCACCCAACGTGTCTTGAACATGACCTCACTCTTTGCATAGGACTTAGGGGAGATGTCATATGAGCTAGAGCTTGTTTACCCTATTCTATTAAAACTGGACTAGCAACTTTTTTAACATAAAGAAACTTAATAGTAAGACTTAATTATAACTATAGTAATTTTATAAAGGTGTTGGGTTCCACATTGAAACTAGACCACAATTCTTGAATTTTTTAGTATTTAATCTCATTTTTCTTCGAACTCTTTACTATCGGCCCCAAATCTCATATATGAATGTTTTCTGCTGCCTGTTTGCACAGCCTTTCTTTCTGCCAGTTTCAATGCATGTCCTCCTGGCAGCATTAAGAGAATGGAGAAGATACCAGATAGAAAACAGAAAGTACTTAGCATGGAAGGTTGAAGTGCAAAAAAATTCTTGAAGTCATTTCCTAAAACTGAGTTGACATGAAGCAAGGCTCCAATAGTTGGATGGCTACTAAGCTAGCCTAATGAGCACAGGACGAGCCAGTTGGGGGCAAAGAGCACACAGTTGCCCTGCCTCTATAAGCTTCCGGGAAGAATTTGGCACCATTTGTTCTTGCGTTTTGGCTTGTGTTTGTTCTTCCTTTCTTTGGATGTAAGTTCCCCTCAAACCACATGCAAAGCTCAAGATACGCCAATACCATTGTCTTTTTGGTAACATCCTTCAGGTTTAATCTTTTATACAAAATCAATTCTCTAAATGCAGTCATTCTTCACTATTATATTTAAGTTGAAATTGAACCATGTTCATCAAAGTAAGAAAACAATTGAGAAGGCAATTGAATTTGCTAAGGTTGGGGTTTAAAGTGAATAAGAGATGGTTCAATGGTAATATTATCCCTTGAAGTGCTCAATGTCTGTGATTTGAACCCCTATCTCTCATTCCCTTACTCAGTGGCAGAGTCATGATTTTGGCTTGGGTGAGGACAAGATTAGAATAAATATTGAGCACAAAATTATTTCTAAAAATGTTCATTAATATTAGAAAAAATATTATTTAATTTATTTAACAAAAAATTGATTTAATTAGAAAATAGAATGTAAATGTAAGTATAATTTATCCCTTATAAGGGTGTTAATTTGTGTTAAAGAGGGTTATGTAACTTGTGTTTGTGTTGTGTTGAGGTAAGGATATTCAAATCTAATTAGACTTATTTAATAATTGTGTCAAAATTTCTCAATTCTAATATAATCCATTTATTAGGAGAATTAAATTTAATAAGGATATGGTGTAAATGTCCACTTTTACACCCTCCAATGATATTGTGCCCATCAAATTTTTAAAAAGAAGAGATTAGATGCTGCCAAGCACGTTCACACTTCCACCATTTGCTAATACAATTATAAAATAATTAAAACTCAAAGCAACCTTCATCCCGTTACCTGTACTCTGTACACGTCTACTATAGAGGATCAGAGAAAAACGTCATTGTTTTTCCTCTCGATTAAATTTTACAGTGTTTCTTTGGAATATTGGACAAGAATGTTGGGTTAATACCAAAACATCAAGATTCGACCTAGAACTACCATGTCCACAGCGGCTTTGGCGTCTTTTATAGGCTCCTATGTTGTCGGTGGAAGCTTCCCCTCCTGGCAGATTTCCAGCAGCTTGTAGAGGAAGTTCGGTTTGAGTTTTAATTTTCTAATAGTCAAAGTGTGATCGTGTGTGGCAGTATCTAATTTATAAAAATCGGAGGTGGTACAATATTATTGGAGGGTGTAAAAGTGGACTTTTTTACACTACATCCTTGTTAAATTCGAACCCTTCAGGAAGTGGGTTGACACAATAAAATCCATTTAAAGTTTAAACCCGTTTAATACACAATCTTACAAAAATAAAACGAAACTAGAGTTTTTAAATTTCTTTGTTTTGGGTAAAAGGGTTAGGAGTTTAGAGTTTCAACAAAGAATTTATCAATATAACTATTAAATTTCTTTTAATTACCCTTTTTTTTTTTTGTAGAATTCAAATTTATGTTAAATAAAAATGACACACACACACATATATATATGAACAAATCATATTAGGTTGACTGTATGTTAAGTAGGTCGACTTGCAATTGACCAATTTATTAATCATTTTAAAGCTTATCAACTTGTTTTGACATGAATCCATTTACGTCCTAACGTACAAAAATCGTGCCATGTTTGAACATTGCCACCCGTCTACTTATCTAAAATGAAAAATTTTCTTTCGTCCTATTGAGAAAGTAATTGAATAAAATAAATTGACCATGATTTTTATTTTTCAAAGAACACTTTTTTTATATATATATAATTATTATTATTAGGTTCCTCCCTCCAAAATTTTTTTTTATCAAAACCTGCCATATAGGTAACAAATAGATTTCTGATGGGTACCAAGTTTAAACCTGACCTTTTTTTGTCTAGCTGTCCTCAGGTAAACCCAAGCTAGCCCACATCTCATCTTTCCGAATTTTTCTTCCAAAAAGACCAAACCAAAGAAAACGAGTAATTAATAGGTGCTTTCAAAACGTAGTGACGCCGTGCATATTCTATCACATATATAGTAGATTTTACTAATTAATTCATGATGATATTCACTATAAATATTAGAGGAGAGAACATCATGTCACCATATTTTAAGAGTATCTAATAATTTTTTGAAAGCGAACACATAGTAATGGAGAAAGATGTAACAAAAGTGGAGAAAAAGGAAATTAAATTCCTTGTGGTCTATTTGTCTTTTTTTTTTTTTAATTCAATTTAATTAAAATATGAGATTATATTTTATAGGAGACATAAGTGGTATCCTCTGAAAGAGGCTTTTGTCCAGTGGCTAGTTCCACTGGACACATTCTAATACGGACACGTGTTTAAAACTAAACACGTGTTCACAGCTTAACGTGTCCAATGAAACTGGTCACCGGACATAAGCCTAACCCATCTCATCTTAATAGTTATCACACACACACACACACATAAAATAAAAATTGCACTTAAAAATTGTAGTTGTGTCAAGTAGCTACACCAAATTGCATAGATGGGCTTAGAAGCCATAATTGTACCAAGTAGCTACATGAAATTTTCGCAATTTTTTTGGGAATAAAACAACAAATTTTTTTTTTTTGGGGGGAAAAATAGCAACTTAATTGTTAAAAACTTTTCCTCTAAGGCTTTATCATTTTTAGGATATACACAAAAGCTATATATGTAATAAAAGTTGCGCTTAAAAGTTGTAGTTGTGTCAAGTAGCTACACCAAATTGCATAGTTGGGCTTAAAAGCTGTAATTGTACCAAGTAGTTACATGAAATTTCAGCAATTTTTTTGGGGATAAAACAACAATATTTTTACTTATTTATTTATGGAATAAAATAGCAACTTAATTTTCAAAAACTTTTCCTCTAATGCTTTATTGATTTTTAGGATATACACAAAAGCTTTTCCTCTAATGCTTTTTATTTTTATTTTTTTAATGTATCGTGTTTATCAATTTATATATATATATATATATATATATATATATATATATCTCCATTCGTTTGTTAAATACACAACTGGGACCAATGTCCCACACGCCTGAAAAAAGCTACAACACTAGCTATATATAGCTAATTACAGGACCAAGCTAGACAACAAAAAAGTGAAAAACTACTAAATCCTAGTCACATATCACAAAAATTACAAACATATTCTCCACTTTTCGCACTAAAAAAAAAAAAAAAAGACTAAACACCTATTCCAAAAAAAAAAAAAAATTGACTAAGCACGCCCTAAAGCTTTTAACTTTGGCAACTTGAAACGGCACAAAGGGCAGACATGATTTCTTGCGAGCCACTTAAGAATGCATTTTGTGTGGAAGATGTGAGAGCAAGGCATGGATGTGACATTAGACCCTATCAAGAAATTCTCCAAACAAACCGCACATGTTGGTTCACTCACCAAGCCATCATCAGTATCCTTAAAAATCACCTCCTCGAGCAGCCAAAGTGAGTCCAAATCTATAGGCCTAGAACCCCTTCTAGCCTCCTCACGTAACATGTATCTAAACATGCCAAAATACCTTTTTGTTTGTTCTAACTTGTTTCTGCTCCATTCAAACTCATGGTGTGGTAAAGTTACCTCCTTTGTAATTAACAGCATCATCCCCATGACAACTTGTTTCTTATTATTGTTCTTCTTCACCAAGGATTGAGCAAAATCAAGTATGTGCTTGATCAAATCGTCAACATCCTTCACTACTGTCCAAGGTACTGGCATTGATGATGATGAGACAGTGGCGGCTCCAGGAATTTTTCTGAGGGTGTTCCTTAATGAGACTACTCCTTCACCTTGTTCTTGTTCTCTCCAGTGGAGCCTTTGCGACGAGATTTTCATGTCAGAAATCATTCTTGATATGATATTCCATGATGGGTTATTGCTACGTTCGGATATTAACAGGTCCCATGGCAAGCTGATTGGGTCGAATGGCTGTTCGCTAGTATATGTCTGGTTCCTTGCAAATTCAGCATCCGATAAGCAGTTTGTGATGACTTTGTAGTTGATGTTGATATGGGATTCATTGTCCCTCGGGAGAGGAATAAGGGATGCACAGATATAGACATCTTGATTGTTATAAGGATTCGAATTCAGTGTTGTTGTAGACGCCATCCTCAAACTAAGAAATCAGAATGAAGTTGGTAAAAAGTTAAAAAGACTTTAGAATCTGATGAGTAGCAAAGCAAGTCTTGTTTAATTTATACATGTTCTAATCCTTTTTCTTTTCGGAATCCGTTTCCTATTATAATTTATGTTTTTTTCCGCTTTAATAACCATTAACCGACATAAAAAAAAAAATTCAAAAATAACCACTAATAACCAACCAATTATCTACTAGTATATCTTTAAGTGTTAGGGATCGGATTTTTGGGAGTCCTAAGGAGTTTGGGCATTAATAGTTTTTATTTTTTGGAAAATTCAGACCCAAAGGCCAATTTTATAAGAAAAAGATACTGAAAAAGACTACAAAAAAAGTCACAAGTTACAAGATGAGCTATATCATCAAGCATGGAATGGATTCAATCCAAACCTCCAGCAACGGGGTTGTCTAATCCTTTTACATAAGAGAAGAAACAAAAACGTAAACTAGCAACTAGCAAAAGAGTATCATTAATTTCATAATATGATCGGCCATACTCAGGATGAGTAATTTTCCTAGATTGATGATTAATATTGATTTCCTAAGCGTTCAAAATTAGTTTATCTATCTATTTATTATTATTATTATTATTATTATTATTATTACTACTTTTATTTTAGGTTTCAAATTTATTTGGTAAACGAATTTCTTAATATAAAGTCTTTACAAAATACGTGATTGCATATACCATGTGTCACACTAACTCCAACTCTCATATATACATTTTAAATTTTAATTGAGTTTTCAATAATTGTTACAAATCAAGTTTGGGGGATTCGAATCTTGAACCTACTCATAAAAAGATTAAACAACGCTCCTTTCCTTAGCTATAAACTCTTGATAATAGATAAGCAGTACAGATGGTTCAATATCTTTCGTTTCACATTCTAATTATTTTTCAGCAACATTGCAGCTAGAAATGCATTACATAGAAAAAGCTCTTGCTCCCCCCTAGGCCATGGCCTAGGTCCCAAATGAGGAAATAAGTGTTCTTATTTTTATTTTTTATATATAAATAATAATGAGTTGTACATTACTTGGCAGAAGTTCTTGTTCCCCACCCTAGGCCATGGACTAGGGCCCCAAATGAGGAAATAAGTGTTTTTTTTTAATAAATAAATAAGTTGTACTTTTTTTTCCTCTCTTTCTAAAAGATTTCAAACAATTGAGTGATATTTGAAACACTATAAAATTTATTACATAGATCTTACAAATTGTTGTGTCACTAATTACATCCAGTGCACTTACGGCCCCTTGTTTTATTTTAGTGTTTCAGACAAATTCTAGTTTTCAAACTCCTCCAAACTATGTTGGATTTTCTTTTTATAATGTTGAAGACCAAATTCATCATTTGACTAATTTTATTCTCATATCATATATAAAATTTTGTGTTGCTTAATTAGATATAATGAAATAATATATATATATATATATATATATATATATATATATATATATATATATATATATATATATATCCACATACATACTGTGTAATCCCAAAATAATACATCAATAATGGAATATTTCGTTGCAATAGTAAATTTGGAATGACCTTCAAAAAGGAATTCAAAACCTTAGTTGAAGTGCCACCAAATCATATTTTTTTCCACATTAGTTTATAAGCTTTTGTAGTAAAGTTTGTCATAATTTAGCATTTTTTCGACCGAAAAAAAAAAAAAAAAAATAGTAATCCAATCGAGTCACTATTAAGTGAATAAAAAGTGCTAATTAGTTCTAATAAACAATAAATAATGAATGTTTGAATAAACTTTCTCATATTAATGTTAGTAAGGCCTATGCAAAAAAACTTATAGAACCCTTAATACCGCTCAAGTGAATTAGTCATATTAAACTACAGAATGAATCCAGGATCACATTAGCAACAAATTACGCCTTTCTAAGGTATCCACCCATCCATCTATATCTATATCTATATCTAAACTGCAGACCCAACTCCCATGATATGAAAGTGGATGCAATTAACGCTTAATCCGTTTAACCCATTTTGGTCAGAATGGAGGTATCACCTTGGCCTTGGTGATATCACGGTTGAGTATTTGGTCTGTAGTACATCACATATCAAACTCTATTTTGTGTGGACTTTTAAGAACTCTCTCTCTCTCTCTCAGTGCAACGATTAAGTCCAAAAGACAGCTTCATAAAATGCAGTAAATCATTACATTAGAACTTCTACCTCTGTTGCAAGCTAACAATTTCACATCGGTTTGACATCAATAATGCACTTGGTTAAGCAACTGTCAGCAATACAGGCAGTAAAACGGGGGGAAAAAACGTTATGCAGACTTCAGCATTCAAAACAGGCCTGCTAACATGCAATTGTTGTACCGAAATAATGATACATGGAACACATCCGGAAAATAACTGGCTCCACTCTCTTACGTCAGGCTCTGGACTCCAAAGCTAAAATTATCTTCTTTCTTGGACCCTAAAACCAAACCGAATCGAACCTTAGGAATTGATGTTAAAAAAAAAAAAAAGCCACACTACAGCCAATAGGAAAAGAACAAAATAAGAATAATAGTAATAACAACATATGATTGATCACCAACAAGCCTAACAGACCAAAAATGATGGAATTCTTTTAGAATTTGAACTTTAAAATTTCTTGCAACAATTAGCATAAATACATAATACAACTGCAGAAAGAGGAAAGAATTTCACTAGAACGCATTGTAATTACAAAAATGTACCACCTATGGGTGAAAAGATTGGATAAAGTAAGCTGTAATAACTTGGATAGACACGGCAAAAGATCATGGCTGCTGCATTAGCATGTGACTGACCAGACAAATAGATCTTTGTGTGTAGAAAATGGCAAAGCAAAATGACCAAAATGAAGAAGGGGATAAGAAGCATTGCCAGCTGCAACTTTAGTACTAGGCAGAGTTCAGTCAAATAATACATTCTATATTCTACCGAATCAATAATTTCTGATGACAAACCACATCATCAATATAGCTCAACCTGAAAGAACTATATCTGGACAAGAATGCTAAAAACGTCAAGTCAGAAAGACTTACCCAAACTGATACTTGGAGTCATTCTAAAAAACAAAACCAGCAGATGCTACAACACAACCCCAGGAATAATATTGAGAACCAAAAACCTCCCCCCTCACCACAGGGCGCCAAAAATTAGCTCCTATTCAAATGGAAAAGATCTATAGATAATTGGGGTAGGATTGTTAGGTTGGAGAATGTGCCCTGCATAGACTGTCAAAAACTTGACAGTTGTCTGAATAGCCACAACAAAAACCAAATCTTATTTCCAAAAATTTTGGAGTCAGCTATGGATCCTCAATAGACTAATCAAGGTCAGCCACATGCATTCTTTTCTGCCATTCTATTCTATCCAAAATCATACTCTCTATAACCTCTTTATTGACAAGTCATTTTCTGCTACTTCTACCATAGTTATTTATTTAGGTCATCCTCTACCTTTTTTCATTACTTCAACTCAAATCAACTAACTCTACACTAGTGCATTAATCACTCCTGTACACATGACCAAATCATCTCATGCGACTCCCTCATCTTTCATCAATAGAGGCCACTTCAATTTTAAAGCAAATTTCCTCAATTCAATTCCCATATTTCCTTGTATTTTCACTTATCCACCTTAATATGCTCTAGAGCAAGTCACGTAGTGTGCTGTCCTGCACTACCCAACCCAGCTCAAATTTTTCTCTCTCTCATCCCATCTGACCTGGAATTAGGATTGAAATAGATTTTTTTATAAAAGTGATCTTTCCTTATATTTTGACTTATTCATCTTAAGGAAAAAAAGGCAATTGTAGGGGTACAAATTTACTACCACACAATTACAAACTGACAGTCATTTGAGAAATTGAGATAATATGAGTGTAATAAGTGATAACTACTGCCTGCGCACCCCAAATACCCAAATTCAGGGTACTGATTCTATACACAGAGCTTGACAACTCAACAGCCAACAGTCACCTCAATTTGTAACTTCTATAATCCCTAAGCATCACTCTTAAAAAACGTTGTTGATCTCTGAAGCAGCCTTCAAAGCATGCTGAGATCACCAATAAAACTGTCATTATGTTTATGACAAGATGTTCAACTTCTAAAAACTTTTACTATGACATTCATTCAAATATATTTTTCTGCTTTTATCTTCTTTCTAAAATAGTTGACAGGAAAAAAAAATGTTATTTTGTAAATTCATTACAACTACCAGCTTAGAGAAATGTGATTTTTTATCTTTAGAATTTAGAACCAACCACTAACTAATATACCCTAGATATTACTGAAATTAGTACTGATAGTTCCACCTATAAATGAATTTAGTTCACGTGTATATTTAAAATTATTTTAGAATTTCCAGTTGTAATCAATGATTCAATATATGGTTTCTCCTCATGAAGAAATTTCATGCTTCCATAGGGACACAAGATGTGACATAACTCAGATAGTGGTCAACCCAGATCAACTCAGAAAAACTAAAGAACCTGACATCAAATCTGGTTTCTGTGAGAGAACAACTCAAAATCCAGAGCTATGGGGGATCAAACTGAAACCCTAAACCTAAAGACATAATAGAAGATAGCAAAGAAATCCAATTTGAAATTTTGTTCTCCTATCTAAATTACAATGCTGGGATGACACATAAAAATAGTGTTAGTACCCTAGGTCTACAAGTTACATATTTGAATCCACTTTACAAGAACCTTTATAAAGAAAGTTGACTGTTGACAAAGGATAGATGGGTTTGCACTTCTAATGATTTGGATGATATGTTACTGCTGGAAAACAGTTTTGAAAAACAAGTGGTAAGGGACCTTAGGGATTTCAGCGGGAATAAAGACTTGGGTCTGGGTTAGTTCACCACGATCTTTTCACTTCCAAAATTATTACTTACAAAATGACTTTTAAAAAAAAAAAAATTACATTCAACAAAATAGCACTCCCATTTTTTTTATAGGTAGATTAGCAGGGAAGCGGTGGGGGTTCAAAATGGTAAACCCATTTTGCAGGTTGAAATTAGGTTTTATTTAGAATAATTTTGAAAAGTTCTTCTGAGTGTTGGTAAAAGTGTGAAGAGCACTAAAGCACAGAGGCCTCCTGGAGCCTAGGTGCAAAGTGCAGAGCGCATGACTGATTGAAGTGAAGCGTACATTTTTTAAAAATAATTTAATAAATTTAAAAATAATTATTAATGGGCAATATAACAACCAAATTATCATGTAAAATGAAATAAAACATTTTATACAATTCATATAACATTTATCTAATCCCAAATTTTGCAACTTTAACACAAAAATTGCAAGTCAAGTCATATTTTATTTTTTGGATAAGCTAGTTATAACTACTTCCATGTCATATTCTTTCTTAAATCTCCATTGGCCATAATGCCCTATGACTAATTGCCAATATTAGTTAATAATTTAATCAGTTAATAAGTCTATAGAGATTAGTGAATATAAGTCTAAATGCTATGTTCAACAACTAATAAAGTAACTAAAGAATTACCACAAATATATTATATCATACTTTTTTTTTCATGAATTAGCTAAGAATTTCAGGACATAGCAGTACGGTAATTGGTACCAAGCAGATATTCAAAAGGGAAAAAAATAAATAACAATAAGAAGCAAGGGTGGGTTACTATTTCTGGGAGAAAAAACCAAGAAAAAATAAAAATAGAGAAGAACTAGCGGGTTGTGGGTTTCATCCTTCCAGGGCAATAAGTTACACTCAAAATATGTTTTTCGATAAGTTACACAAAAAATATGCCAAATCAAAGGTTTATATCAATAATGTTAAGATCCTATAGTTTATTTCCATATTGGTTTATTTTTTTGAAAAATATAAATAGCGCAAAAAAGCGCACTTTGAGCTTTTTGAAAAAGTGCAGAAAAGCAAGCCTAAAGTGCACTTCTTCGAATGCACCTCGCTTTAGAGGCAAAAAGCGCGAGAGCCTTGGGGCTTCACACTTTGCGCTTAAGCGCGCTTTTACCAACACTTGTTCTTCTTCTGTCTTAAAAAAAGATGGTCAGGGGAGAAGTCAAAATTTAAGTACTCTTCCTAACATAGATATATGAGATGTGCCACAAATGCATTTTCTTCCTCTTCTTCTTTGTTTGGGTCATTGCTATGAGAAGTTCCACAAATCCAATGTTAAGACAAAAGAAATGCAACATTAAACTACATATGTTGGGGCCAAGTTTCATTGGGTTTACCATTGGTATGCCTAGAGCCTTGAGGTCATCATCAGTCATGTGTACTAGGGCAGTCATGTCAACCTGCAGAAACCGAAAGGTAAAGTTAAGTCAAGCCTGAAAGTAGAGATAGAAAACAACAAAGATAGTAGAGAATTTTGCAAAACACAAGCAGGAAAAATCTTCATACCTCCTCTGCTTGAAAAGTAATAAGATACTTTTCGAGACCCAAAGAGTTCAAAAAGTCATCCACTGATGTACCAGCCTGCACAAAAAGAAGCAGGACTCAGAAACTATGTGGAACTGTAGTAATGTATTTGTATCGATGCATAGAAGGTCCACTAGAAGACTAATCACTACTTTAATAGTGTAGGATATATATATAAATGAGCTCCTGGTACCAAGATTGATCAAGATACACCTCCACTTTACCCAGTTTAATCCCCAAAAATTACTTTCATGCAAAGATGGTTGTTTTGGCTGATCAAGCTAAAGCAATAAAGATATGTGCATGGAATAATTATAATACAGGCCATGTTTTTCAATTAATTTTAAATTTTTTGACCCACTAGCTACTTGGACGGTTGGACCAGGAGCTAACAATAAAGGGACTCCTGTTGCATAAACATGATAGTAGCAGGATCACCAAATCTCTGAGATACCCCAGGGAAGTGCTAGCCAATGGGCTCCAACTCAAATAGCACTTCCTCCCCTCATAACAAGGTGGAGGGTAAGGTTGTGGATTCAAGATCAATGTCAAAGGGCTGTTTTCAACTTTACTGATATGACACACAACACAAGCATTTCATAAAAGTTTTCTTTCAACTTTAATATTACAATAAATGAAGACTTGGAATTTTTAATAGCTATCATTACTCTACAGTAAAGTCTAGGAATTGTACTTAATAATGCAATCTCCCCCTGCTTTGGTCCACCACTGACTGATAGCAAAAGAATCAATCTTTTTTGATAAGTAAGGAAATAGAGTCACCCAAGTATACAGGGAGTATACAGCTGGGGACCATACAATCAATCACACAAATTACATATATCAATCATTAACAGACCATGAGGACTGACTATGCAAAAAAGATACCCAATCCAAAAAGTTTTAAAGAAAAATATTTTGAGTTCAGCCATAGTTTTCTCTATATTTTCAAAGCTCTGGTTATTTCTCTTCCTCCACAAGCACCATATCAAGCAATGAGGGGCCCAAAACGCAAAATGTCCTTGCCAACAAGCTAGCAACTCGACAACAGTCTTTGGCATCATCTAACAAATTCTAAAAAACCCAACACCTCAGACCATAAGTTTGTAACAATAGAGCAGTTTAGTAATAGATTCACCTTTGCGTTTGCACATATAACACCAATCCAAAATCCAAACATTCTTTCTCCGTGAATTATCAATCAAATTTTCCCCAAGGAAATGATTGATCACTATTGCAAATTTGCAAAGCAGAACCTGATAGTACCCACTAACTTTAAATCCCTTTTTCATATCTGATTTCCAGCACAGTTTACCTCTGAAGTAGGGATTTTGTAGGGACTTTGTCCAATTGTTCTTGAAGAATGATGGAGCATTCACTTCGCTTAGTTTATCAGCAAAAATTATTGCAATGCAAGGTAGGTTTAAAAGGTGGAACGATCCTCATCATTTTGCTTTGGTAATAAGGTTTTTATTTCTCTTCTCTAACTAATAAACAGACCAGACCAATTACATGTCTAAAGTGTGGCTAGGAAGACACACACTGAAATCAAAACAATATCTTCTTCAGTTCTCCATGTTTTATTTCTCACTATAAAGTGCAGCTTTTTTTTGGTCTATGGATAAAGTGATTTTTATACCCACCCTAATACTTTCCAAATCCTTAGTCCACCCCTATTTCTTGAGATACCTAAGGTATAATATCACAATTTGTGACTAGTGCATTGACAGTAATCTGTAAAGCAAGTCCTAGTGAAACATGCACAATTAAATGATGTAACAAAAATTATATAGGTTACCAAGTGAAGAACTATTTGCCCCCTCCTCCAACCCACACCCCCCCCCCCCAAAAAAAAAAAACTAAGAACAAAAACTATATTCTGGTTCTAATGTTTTTTTACCTGATAATGCATATATGTATTACTTTAAAAATGAATATACAATGCCCTACCATATAATGATAAGAAACTATACTAAAAGAATTAAAATAAAAATAATATAATAAAACTAAAAAAACTCCCACCTAAAAATGCACAAAAACTAAACTAATATATTAATCTAGCAAGTAGTTCTGCACGGCACAGTGAGTGAATAAAATGAAATGAAAAAAGAAAAAAAAAAAAAAAAAATCATGCCTTTTTTCTAGGAGCAGGGTTGGTGCCCTTTTTGGGCTCTGGTGCAGGGACCTCAGCTATGCTTTTCCTAGTAGGCCTCGGAGCCTCCAGCTTTCGCTTTGGGGGATCAACGTTCATTGGTTGTGTATCATTCAGGCCAGTTAACTTATCACGTAGATCCCTAACACCTGAAAGAGGCCCTCTTTGAGATGCCTGTCCAAGACTTTTCTTTTGAAGCTTTAAACGGAGATCTCGAGCCCCAACCTTGTTATCTTCATAAGCCATAAAAATCATCAAAACCACATAAAGAAGGTTAGTGATATGATGCCCACAAAAGAGAGCAGGCTCTAGTTGCATTATCAGAAAGAATGAATACTTGAAATTTGAGGTTCATCTTCATTATAAAGATCATGTTCCCACTTGTCATCTTGCCTTTGCCTGAAAGAGAGATTTCATCGACGCAATTATTTTTAATAATATTGTTGGCCTCAATAATTTAGAACTTGACCAATTAAGACAAAAAAGAAAAACAGGAGAGAGATGGAATGAGAATATTATCTAAACTAATAAGAATAATAGCCACTTGATGAACCAGAAAGTAAAGCTGACACTACAATCCAACAGATAACTCATAGACTCCAAAATCCAAACCAGAAATTCATAAAAACAAGGGCATCCAGCAGCGTGTTAGACAAATCCTAGAGAGTGTATGCACAATGGTCCTCTAAACTCTAGCAATGCCTACAATACAATGTTTGATTTAAGACTTAAGAGTATCCAACAAAGGTAGGTATGCAATACCAAAGGAAAATTTTCTAATAAGCTTCAAACTGTTTCAGCAGGATGACGTGGAATGTAACTGGTAGCCCCTTTGAAGGCTTATAACAGGCAAGAGAAAGCTGCTTCTAGTGCTCAATAATTAATTTGGGAAGTTTCTGATATAGGAGATCTTTCATTGAGTCTTATTCTATTGTTTATTTTTGTTGGATAAGCTTTAATTTAGTTATAGTATTACAAGGACAATTTGGTGATTTCCAATTTTTTGGAAAAGTATTCCTTGATGGTACGAAAGACCCATGAGTCTTATTGATAAGAGAAGTTAAATATTTTTTTTTTCATTATTAGTAATCTTAGTCTTTCTAAAAATCACATTAAGGGTTAAAATTGAACCCCCCCCCCCTTCCCACCAATTATCGAATTATCAAAAAGTAATCCTAGACTTTCTAAGAATAGGTTATTTAGGAGTCTTAGTACTTCTAGAAAAGGATATAGCCATTGCCTATTGAAGAGCTTTATTGTAGGCAAAAACATTGATGGTGAGTTGGGTCTAATAAAATTCCAATAGCTTATTTTAAGCTTTGAGGGTGGTGATTGCCTGAGTGTGATTGCTTAGGAGGAAAACCTAGATGAGATTACTAAGCAGTTATCTTTCGGTTTTCTCATTCTATTCACTGTTTTAATACCAAGCTGCTATGAAACATATTCAAGACCCAAACTTCTATTCACCTAAACCTACCTACCCTTAAACATCAAACCCGATTCAAGAACCCTTCCAGATCTCATTAAGAAATCTAATTAGTGTTGAATTCCTAAAGATCCTACATCACATGATTGCAAGTTTGCAACCCATAGTCTAGATAACTCAGAGCACAACCGCACGCTTTATGGATGCACATCAAGGCAATGTTAAGCCTTTGCCCAGATTTCCTCTCAACAATTCGACTGTGCAAACAACAGCAGTGAACCACAAGATCTCTATCTGTGTGTGCGTGCACGTGCACAGATCAAAAAGATACAAATATCAAAATATCTCCGAACAAGGGATTAATAAACTGAATGAAATTAATTCATTAAGAGTTAACAGTTTCCAAATTTCCCACAAAGTTGCAACTTTGAGACTACAAAACTCAAATTAACTTCTCTGATGGCACTATTTCCAAAAACCCAACGCATAAAAGCATCATTAACAACATCATGAGTGTCCATTACAGCCAGTGTTCAAAGTCTTACTAGAAATCAAAATTCTCAATCAAATATCACCAAATTAACAAAACCCCAAATTTGTTTTATTTTATTTTAAAATCTACTCAATCAAATTGCTCTGAAACTTTCCCATATAAAAATATAAACCCAGAACAAGCTAAGCCTCCAATCACAAAACACAGCCAAATCAAACTATAGACAAAAACCAAAATAGAAGCAAAAGTTAAAAACCGGCAAAACTATATATGCGAAGAAAGATGAAATTGTGGGGGGCAAAAGCGAACCTCTTGCCGGTGAATTGTCGGCGGCGAGTGTCAGCAATGGAAGTCCCATTGAGTCGATCCTTTATTGACCTCTTGGACTCTGCCTCCACTCGATCAGCATACATCTTATTAGCGCTTCTTTAATTCAATAAATACAACGAAGAAGAAAAAGAAAAAAGAAAAAAAAAAAAAACCTAACCCTAACCCTAATTGGAGTTGATGAAGATAAAGAAGAAAAGAATTGGAGTGAAGGATTTGAAGTTGCGGGGAAGAGAGATCAAAAACCCTAAAAAATAAATATTGTTTTGGGTTTGGGAATTTAAAGTAACGGAGAAAGAGAGAGAGAGAGAGTTTTGGTTTTGGGTTTTGAATTCCCGATAGAGAGATGAAAGGATTTGAAAGTCGGTGGAAAGCTTTTGTATTGGGGGAAGAATTGTGAAGGGCAAGGAGGGAGGGAGGGAGGGAGTGAGTGTGTGAGGCAATGGGACTTAACACTGCGATTATAGTGTGTACTAATTTTGTGATTTTTGGGTCCAAGCTGCCTTTCAAGTTTCAAAGCACTTGAAACGCAGTGTTTTTTGTTTTTGCTTGTTTTTATTTGGGTAAAAATAAAAAAAAAAAAAGAAAAGAAAAAGAAGAGGGTAAATTGCAAATTATGCCAGTAAAGTTTAGGCCGATTAAATTTCACACTTTTAAATTTTAAAATTTAAATTTTATTTTATAAAGTTTGGTGATGTTTGGATTTTACACAATAACGTTTCAGAATTTAGATTTTACCCCTATATTTTAGAATTGTTTGAATTTTACTCCCTAAAGTTTTTGAGTGTTTAAATTTTAGACTCTAAAGTTTCAAAATTTAGGGGTGTAAAATTCATATGACATAAACTTTAGGGGGTAAAATCTATGTTTTGAAATATAAGAGTGTAAAATTTAAACACTCCAAACTTTACGGTGTAAAATCTAATTACTCCCAAATTTTAGAAGTGTAATTTGCAATTTATCCAAAAAATATATATACAATTACAATCTTTTAAGTTTGGTAAATTATTATGGGGTTTTATTCCCCTTCCATGAGATTAGAAATGACATGTTACCTTAAACTTGAAGAGAAAAAACATTTTCCAGTTGATATTTAATTGACTAGATTTTGTAAAATTAATATTAAAAATTTTCTGTGCTAACTTGCCAAGTTTCCAAATTATCTTATTTTATAGTTAGAATTGACTTTTTTTAAAAAAAATTAATTAAAGTGTATTCTAAAATATTAAGTGTGAATTTTATTGATTAATTTTTTCTCAACATGTTATGGAGAGATTTGTCGTTGCAAGTAGGTGCTTAATAAATTTTGCATTTTTATTTTAAAATATTGTAAAGAGATTATTATAAAAATTTAGAAGGAGTGTTAGAGGGGAGGGGGGATAAGTGTTAATTTCTTCATACCTCAACGAAATAGTGTTTTTTCCTCTTCAAGTTTAGGTTGGAGTGTTATTTCTCTCAGACCTTAAAAGAGGAGAGTGTAATTATCTCAATTATTATTTTAGTTCCCTAAGTTTAATTTTTGTTATTTTAATCCATTTGAATACCGATTATTTTGTTGAAAACTGAAAATAAAAAAAAAAATTTACTGTTCACGCACTTGGCACTGTTCATAAGCCTAAATACTCTGTTTATGTCCCATAAACACTGTAGGAGGCGCTCAAAAAAAAAAAACACAAAACAAAAATGCAAACACAGGAGAATAAATGCAATCCAAACACTCATTTAGTCTACTCAATTCGATAACGTTACCGTTCTAATCCTTTGAACTAAATGACCACGTTGGTGACCTCCTTCATGACTTGATTAGCGAATGGATTTTTTGAGAAGGAGAAACCTTTAAACTAGAGTTTTTCTTAAGGTGCCTCGTAAAATTGGACTCAAAATTTATCATCTCTCCAAATTCGAAGAAAAAATATGGGCATGCGTGGGGATTTTTGGACTCGTAATAAAGATGGGTCAACTTGTGGGTCTCATTGGTTGACCCTTTTTTCCCAAATAGATTTTTTTTTTCCCTGTGATTTTTTAAATCAATTTTTGGCTTTCAAACACTATGTAAATGTGTTTCACACGCTATTTTTTTTTTTTTCATTTTCTCTCTCTAATAATTCAATTATTACAATAAGTGAGGGAAGGGGGTTTAGAACTTTAGTTCTCCTTATGAAAGACATTGACCAATATCATTGAGCTATAAGGCTTTTGCTTTGTTTATTTTTCTATTTTTACTTTTCTTAGAGGCACTCAAAAAATATTTCTTCACAAGGTCGAGAATTTAAGGTTTTAGTTTAGAGAACCATAAACTATGTAAACTACATATATGATTAATAGAGGAGAATACATTTTATCCATTCATCATCATCATCAACCTATAGAAATCATCCATTTGATCCCAATGCAATTGCAAGCACACACACATTGAGGCCTCCCTCGCCTTTTGGCCCTGGCAACAGCATGACCAAACCAGGCTTAACCACAATTGGAGTGGCACAATATTTTACTCTTCCCCATGCAAACACTTCCTCTTCTAGCCCCAATCCCAACCATGACACCAATGAGAAGCTATTTTCCGTGCAGGGCACTCCTCTGTTCACCTCTATCCCAGACCTCACATACTCATCATCAAGTCTCTGAACCCCTTCTCGCACTTTTCTAACAAGGAACCAGTCATCTTCCTCCCTAAGCTCCCTCACACTTGCTCTTGCAAATCCAGGAATCAATGCATTGCATTCCCTGCAAACCCACATGGTGCTTGTGGCACAATTCTTTTGCAAGCATCCATCGGAAAACAACATGGTAAAAATCCTTTCCTCTGGCATCTTTACTGCAATGCTCATTGCCTTCCATATCTTTGCTGCCACAACATGAAATGTGGTGCAATTCTTCAGTTTTTTACGCCCCGGAGGGCTGCCTTCTTTAAGTAGCTAATGCGTTCCGGAGACAAATAGACCATATGAGTCTGATTATGTGATGTGGTGGGTTGATTTGTGACAATGCCAGTCAAACCTCGTACAGTGAATAAATCATGATCTGTCTCTGTAGTTTTTGAGCACTCAAACTCCAAGGGTGTGTTTGATTAGAGGTAAAATAGGGTTGATAGAAAACTTTAGAGAGAAAATGAGAAGGAAATTTTTTTAGAGTGTGTTTTGTTGGATAGAGAGAAAAGGAAAATAATTGGTAGAGTACATGTGTTTTATCTCTGAATTCACCAAAAAGTTTTCTCTCCAAAATGAAGAAAAAACTAAAAAGAGAAATTGGACATCATTTTTAGACAAAAATGTCCATGTACAATTGCACCTTCACCAATGTTGGTTTTCTTCACACTTTTTTCTTCACTTTTTTTCCTACGTTGCCTGCCTCTTTTTTATTTTTATTACTTTTGATTCACTGGGCAGGCGTTGCCAGCCTCCCTTCTTCTTCTTCTTCTTTTTTATTTTTTATTTTTTATTTTATTTACTGGGCACCAGTACTCTTTTTTTTTTTCTTTTCTTTTTTGCTTTCTTTTGTGTTTTTTTTTGTTTAGATGTGATTTTTTTTTTATGAACATGATTTTTATTTTTTAATAAATTTAAGTGATTGATTTTTTTTTATTGTTTCACTTTTTTTTTTTAATTAGGCTTTAATAAGGAAGAACCTAAGAATTGTCCGATCTGAATTAGGCACAACAACCAGATTATCACCGCGAGTTAAAGCAGCCCAATTTACCTCAAAAACTCTGACTGCTACCCCATCTAGCGTGCAATGGTTGACTCGAGAGGCAAGTGCTAAACTTCCACATCCAAACTGTGTTCATAACAAACTGACTGTCAAACTGATTTGCTTCAATTACATATTTTGCATTTTTTTTCCAATTTAAGTTTGGCATTACTCGTTTAAAAGAATAGGAAAAGGAATTTAACAGTTTTTGTTTTTTGAGAAACAATTTAACAGTTCAATTAAACCAATAAAAAAAATTACGGAATAGATTGATTAAAAAACAAATAAAATTGAAAGTAAATAAATGAGACCTATTTTCTTCAGTTAGATGGACGTTTTAAAAAAATTAATATAAAAAAAGGAAACATATGGATTAATTATTATGTCCTTGCTTTTTATTAGTTGTGAACAAATGTCTTTTTTTGCCAATTTTTGGTGGCATAACATAACCAAACTTCTGTAAGATTATACCTCCTTAAGGACACCTTAAGTGGTCCACATTTAAGTGATAGATGAAAAATTCATGTCTTAAATTTTCTATTTTTTTTTTATATAAGATAAAATTTTTATTCTAGCATAATCTAAGTATATATATGTGTGAAGCTCCCTCTTGGAGACTTGAACTCCGGCCATTACCCCCCACACCCCACAAGCATTTATACTTGTGGAGTAATCACCGTACTAAGAGTGCACGGTGGTAATTTTCTATTTATTAAAGTTACACATTATGGTGTAACATTCTATTAGTAACTCTCAATTAGTGATAATAAATTGAAGACACCTTGGAATAGCTTCTATTGTGATTAAACACCATGTAGGTACAATTGGTTAAACTCCGTGATGGAATGAAAGTTATGGAATAAACCTTAAACTAAAAGGGTCCTTAGTCTAGCCTATTTATATATAGCTTGTATCTCCATCAAAAAATCATATGTGTTGAAAAGACCATTTAGACTAGAAGAATTATTTCATGTATACATTTATCTTCAATAATCAATTTTCTCTAAAACATTTGAACAATTATGGCTAAAGGTATGTTTGTTTTCTTCCACTGCTCTAGATTATATAAAGTATATATGAAATTAGATCATAAACGAAAATTATATATTTAAGTGTGCTTCAGATTTATTGCAATGATCTTGTTTTGAAATATCATTTTATAGTTTGTTTTAATTTCCCGTCATGATCAACATGAGGATTTGTTGATCTTTATGATGCTATTTGAAGTGGTGAATATCAAAATGACTTGGGAGTGGCTATAGCATCTTAAGCCATGATGACAATCACATCAAGAAAAATTTATGAGACTTCATTAGGAAAAAAAGGCATCTAAGTGGCAATTTTATAATGAAAATAATGACTTGGCCTCATAGGAAGGTTCTAATTGTTTTGATTTGATTGGAATAAGGTGGTGAATTAAGAAAAGATTTTTCCAAGACCCATAGATATAGAAAACCTAAAGTAGAGAAAGAAAACAAACATACCTCTAGCCGTAGTTGTTCAAGTGTTTTAGAGAGAACTGATTATTTATGATAATGTATGTATAAAAGAGTGCTAGTCTATGACATATTCCACACATATGACCTTTTGATGGAGATATAGGCTATATAGGCTAGACTAGGGATCGTTTTAGTTTAAGATTTATTCCATAACTCTACTTCTATCAAGGAGTTCAACCAATTGTAACTCCATGATGTTTACTCATCATAGGTGTTATTCCAATGTGTCTTCAAAGTATTATCTCTAATTGAGAGTTACTGATAGAATGTTACACCATAACACATAACTTTCATAAATAGAAAATTTAGGACATAAACTTTTCATCTATCACTTAAATGTAGGCCACATAAGGTCTCCTAAAGGAGTTATAATCTTACTAGAGATTCATTATGTTATGTAGCCACAAAAATTCGGCAAAAAATAACATTTATTCACAACTAATAAAAATTAAAGGACATAATAATCAATCTATATGTTTCTTTCTTTTATATAATTTTTTTTATTTTAAACGTCCATCTTACTGAAAGAAAATAGATCTCATTTATTTTCAATTTTATTTTCTTTTTTATCTTCATTTCATTTTAAAACTTTTAACCGCATTAAGGATATGGAGAAAGACTATTTCCTGCATATTTCAAAAGTTTAGTGAGTCTCTAGTGGACAATAAATTTATTAAAAAAATAACAATACCATAATTAGGCTTATGTTATAAATAGTCATAAACTAATTGACTGGGTTTTTTTTTTAGATTCAAATTTAAAATAAAGAGGCAAATTATTTCTTTGATTTTTGGAAAATGGTCAAACTATGAAAAATGTCCGTTTGAGAATTACTTATTTTTAGAAACTTATTTTCATAATGTGAAATAAAAAAAATAAAAAAAAGCTGGAAACTGACTTATTTCTAAAAAGCTAAAAGTTAGATAATTTAAAATAAAGATAAGATAAAAGTAGTATAAGATCTACAAATAGTGAAAAATTTAAGTAAAAAGCTGGCTTTTAATCGATCACTAAATTCACACGTAATGAGAGTACGTGCCAATTAGGTAACGGGCTATCAAAAGAACTTTTTTATAATACAACTTTTTATAAACTTCATTTTTTTAGATACATCTTTCTCAATCTCTATAACTTCATTTTAAAAAAATCTGATATTCTGATTCATATGAAAAATAAGTTATACGAAATCCGTATTATAGTCTTTTAACCTGACTTATTTAATTTATAGTACTAAAAAATCTACTTACTAAATTAACTGTATAGTACTAAATAGTAAATACTAATAACCAAAGGGAAAATAACCTGTATAGACAAAAGGGGATTGTCCTTCAAGTCCCTTTCTTCATCACTCTCTTCATCCAACAATGCAACCAACTGCCTGAACTCCAGCTTGGGAGACGAGAGGCCACCTAATTCACTCAACTTGGTGTCGGTTCTCGCTGCAACAACCACAACACCAGCACCATTACAATCATTTTCAAAGTGATTATCTGCTTCCGAACATGGCACTAGCCTACCAGCTAAAAAATCAAAGGCACTAGCATTTTGGAAAGGCACTACATAAGCTATGATAAGCTTCAAAGTATGTCATTTCATTTGTTGGGGGGTTGAAAAAGGACACAGATTCTTGGTACACAACAAGGGAAAGGTCTATGTTTGTTGTTTGATAAGAAAATTTTTCTACGTTCTGTAGGTTTTTTGGGTGCAATTACAACTTTCTCAAGTAACTTCATATTCTCCGTTCTATAAGCTAGAGCCACCCCTGTGGCCTGTGGGTGCTTCTTTAGGCTCTGGTGCACAACACAATGGAGCTGTGGTCAATATAAAAGAATTGTATAAGATGTGGGAAGAAAAATTTACATCGGAAATGTCTTGAACAAAACTAGAATGGCTATTTATAGGAGCAAGAGTTTGCATGAGACATCTCTTAGGTGGCGTTTGGATCCACGTTGTGTTTCTGCGTCTGCGTTCCTGCGTTTCACTTTTTCTTTTTTTTTTTTTTTTTTTTGCTGCAGCACGTGTTTCAGGGGACAAACAGCTACTGTTCATGAACAGTAGCCGTATATTTCTGATTTTTCAGCATTTTTCTTTCGTGAACAGTGCATTCGTGCACTGTTCACGGACCCACAAACTTTATTTTCAGCCATTTTTTATTAAAAATGGGTCCCACAATACTATTTACATATTTAAAAATTATTTTGCTACAGTGTTTTCAGTTTTCAGTTTTTAACAATAAGTTCTATCCAAACACATCCTTAAACGAGAAAGGGTCAAGACGGTTACTAAATTATACTAATTGACAAATTCAAGATCATTGTGCTTTTGACTACTATTGAAAGTGGTTGCTTTTTTTCAAAACTAATTAATGTTCAATAGAAGGTTAAACTTAAGAATTTAAATAAATTATATTAAATTAAGAGTTACGTTAATTGTTGAATAATTTAATTAATTTAAAACTATGATAATTTTAAGGCTAAATTACAATTTTATATGGGCTTATAGTGCGGCTTTCTTCTGCACGGGAGGGGTGGGGCAGCTTATTGTATTATTTGCGGTCTAAGGGTACAATTTTAAGTGCAACATTTTCTTATATATAAATATTAATTAATTATTCTCAAAAAAAAATATTAATTAAATAATATTTATTGAGCTTTTGATATCATTTTTCAAATTTAAAATGTACCTTTTCAAATATTAGTAATTAAGTTTTTGATGTGATAACTACTATTAAGAGAGATTTTGGTATGACAATTTCTAAGGCAGATTCGACAATATCTCTAGTGGGTTAGAGATTCAGCGGTGGTAGAGAAGAGGATGCTGGATATTAGTAAGATAGGTTCCAAATTTCAACCTTTTTGGAATTGGGTATTAGGGAGGACTTATGTATGTGACAAGTTATATTCATTAATCAATTTATAAAATGCTAATATGGGATACTGGTATTAGAGGCCGTAAACTTGGGGTATTGCCCCAAGGCTTATTGAATTTAAACTCGATAAAAAAAAAAAAAAAACAGTAATAGACTATAGGATAAGTATTGACTGGATGAACTATGTATATTCATCAACAACAAAGGATTTGATAGAAATGAACTCAAACTCTTTCATTCACCCAACCAAAAAGAAGTCAAGAACAAAAATGAAAGGGAGAAAGCTTTCCAATAGCATAAACTAGAACAAAAAGAAAGGGAGAGTAGATAAAGCCAACCAGAAATGAAGATGAAAGGAGAGTAGTCAACACATTGTACATTGATTGCTAAGCAATTACAAAATAATAATAATATAAAAAAATTATAAAAAAAAAAGATGGAAAGGCAAAAGCGGCAATATTAAAAATGAATAGATAGGGGTTTGATCCCTGAAAAATCAAGATGGAGAGAAAATGTGTTGTCGTGTCTTTTATTTTAACAAATAGTCATATGATCTCCCTTTTGGAAAAATTGAGATAAGATATTTAATGAATTTGTCTATAAAACTATTAATTCAACTATTAATAGTTTGAGAAGAGAGAGATGAAGAGTCTCTTCACCTTCTATGTTTGGGAGAACGAATATTTTCACTCTTAAACTATGAAAGATTGACTAAAGCACATTAAGAATTTAAGAGAATACATTTCATTTAAAGAGGGGATAATTCTATTTTCTTTTAAGAAAAAATTATTAATTAAAATTTTGGGACAATTCTTTCTTGGGCCTTGATTTTTTTTCTAGGTGAGAGGGCCTTAATTATATTTTATTGGTTAATAAAGGGGTCTTCTTCCATTTAGGACTTAGGCCATTGCCATTCACATTAACTAGTTCA
This sequence comes from Castanea mollissima, assembly GCA_014183005.1. Taxonomy (NCBI): domain Eukaryota; kingdom Viridiplantae; phylum Streptophyta; class Magnoliopsida; order Fagales; family Fagaceae; genus Castanea; species Castanea mollissima. The sequence continues at coordinate 75,543 of JACAVU010000098.1, forward strand.
AAAATTTTAGTCTATTTTAGCATAACATTCCATTTTTTCTATTTTATTTAACTACTTTTCACAACACCCACATTAGCTATTTCATTAAAATATTTTTTTAAAAAATTAAATTATTTCTCTCTTCACATCCGTCATTCATTCTCTTCATTCATCCTCTTGAAATATAAAGAAAGAATAAAAAATAAAAATACACAACAAAAATGTTTGTGTATATTTGCACAAGTATTATGTCCAATAGTGGACACATGACATCATATAGATTGGTTCAGTGCAACTCTGACCTAATCCTTACCTTTTATGCAAATAGTGGTTTGTTGATAATGAACTATCACATAAAAAAAATTAGGTGGCATAAAAAAATGATTTTTAAAAAGAATTCTTTATTGCCGTTAGCCAAGTTAGCACAAAGGCATACACTCCCAGTGAAAATGTCTAAGATATAAAATTGCATTGGCCAATTAAATTTGCAAAGAGAGAGAGAGAGAGAGGTGGAACAGAAAGCCTTTGCCATTAAATTTGCAAGAGTCAATGAAAAATCTGTTGAAGATTTTAAAGTAGAAATTTGGAAAAATATTCCTTGGAGATCAAAGATGCATACTATGAATAATTTACATTCATTCTCAAGCTCTTTCTTTTGAATGCACTACAACTTTCTTAAGCCCATGGCCATGGTGAGGAACCAACCACCAGACATATACACGGCATTCCCAATTGGGTAATTTTTTACTGTTCTCTTTGTAGCCAAGTTTTAGACCCAAGTCATTTGACCTAAAATCACAGTACAATCCTCTCACACACTTAGAAGTCCAAAGAAGGGGTTGGTCATTGCAGACTTCAATTCAGACCCAGCTGTGTTTAGAATTTCCATGTTGACCTTATCATCAGGAAGATACAAGAACTCGTCTCCTTCTGTTCTCTCAAACCCACAGAGCTCAAGAAATTCCATACCTCCTCTCAAGTTCCCAACTCTATCCTGTTAAGTGTTAAATAGCTAAACAATAAATAAATGACTAGAGTAGAAATCTTACAAAACAAGTACACCTGAACCAAGAAAAACAAATAAAAATATTATATGCCAGATTTTAGCCATGTTTATGAAACCCTTCTCTTTTTTCTTTGGGTATATTGTGTTTATACAGAGGAACATGCTGGTCTGAAAATGTAACAGGAAATAGTGACAGACCAAAAAAGCAGTAGATATTAAGACCGTTCAATTTAAGGCTACAAAGAGGATAACACCCGTCAAATCTATGCATTACTTGACAGTAGTGATCAAAAGAAAAACTAAATACGGTGATCCAACAATCAGGATGGAGAGCTCTTGGCTCTCATCATGACTAATGAAGCTACCTTTTTCATACAAATGAGCCTGGCGAATTAATGTATTATTTTTTACTAGTTAAAAATCGTGAAAGTGAACCCAATAATAATCCCAAACCGAACCAAAAGTAACCTAATTTCCATGGAAAATAACTTGGCATTACCAGTGTCTTGTGGCAATAACCTATCCCAAAAGCTTCCATCAAAAGGACAACTGGACTTTGGTGGAGATAACAAATGGACTCTACTTGATTCAATCAGCTCAGATTACTCGTATGGTTGGTATGGAGGGTTAAACAACATGATCAAACCTCAGCAACCCCCCCCCCCCCCCCCCCAACAACCACATCAATCAAAGAAATTGTTTACCTGGAATAATGGATTAGTAAGTCGAATCTTCCTAAATTTTTCCTCATCAGGATTTTTTGCGATATTTCCAACATAGATCAGAAGAGTTTCAAAGGCCCTCCTAACTCTGGCACCATCATTCTAGACGAATAAATAGAAAAAGGCAGGAGGAATCAGGCTGCTGACAGAGTAACATGTAAAATATAGAAGTTAATGAAATAGCATGTGACAATCTTAACTAACAAAAATGGACTACATTTGGGACTGGTGAAACCTAAAGTTCACAAGTCAAAGAAATGCTAAAAATATCCTATGCATATGATTTATGCTATAACAGGTGCATGTACCTTCACCTTAGTTTAATTAAAAGGCTTTCAAGAATTCAAGCATGCGCTTTCTTTCTTTAAGTATTTGAATGTAAAGCAAGGAGATTTTTCGTACAAGGTCATGGAGAGCTATCTATCTTGTAAATAATAAGATGTAGTACCTCCCATTTATCTGAAAACTCAGATGCAAAGGAAATTCATTGTTGTGACAATTTATCTGTGGAGATCTTTAACCCAATGGATTTCCAAAAAAAAAAAAAAAAAAACCACCCTCTGATTAAATGATTCACATATAAGAAGTCCACTATACCAGAATTTTTATACAGGAAAACTTCAACACTATGCTTTGCTTTTGAAACATATAACGAGGAAATTGAAGCACACTCTAACCTCAGAATGAAGTTGCTAAAAATAGTTTAGGAAACCACTTATAATGTGATGGTTCTACAATCATGTCATAAAACACATAAACCGATCTATTTTTGAAATGTCTCCAAACTCTCGTGCTTGTTACACTATGAGCAATTTACCTGGTGATTGCGCTTAAGAGACCTTAAACATTCTCTCATCTGCTCCGCATTTGTTACAGACTTCAGAGGCAATGATGTCTGCAACTAATAATAAAAAGAACAACATCAAAATAACTCTGCCCTGTAGTTCAAGTAAAGAAATTTATATTATGCAATGGCACAGAAGAGTGCTAAGTTCTATAAGCATCACTTTCAAAATAACCGTACCATTTTTTCCTGCAACAAATGAGTGGAAGGTTTTACAGATGGACGTTCTGGTGGCAATCCAAGTCTTGACCTCCTTTCTACCTATGAAGACATGCATAGTTTTTTGAGTCATGGTAAATTCTTGAGAAAGGTATTAAACCTCAAATCAGGAATAATGAACTAAAAAGTATAAATTATCACTTGATAAAATTTAAAATAAAATAAAAACCCATTAGTCTCTCTTCTATTCTTGGTTGTTGCTTACTTCAAGTTCTTTGAGAATATGTTTTGAAAACTTTTTTCCTGTATTAGCACAACTTCCACAAAATACATATTTCTTTCTAGTTTTATTGACCATAAAATACTATAAAGAAAAAAAATTCTCCTTCCATAGAAATGGGCAGGCCCTAGGGAAAAGGTGTATTAAGGACAATGATAGCGAAATCTATAATATAAAGTTTTCATTTGGGAATTGTGTATTTTCGGTAACTTATTGGCATAGTATTTATCAAAAGATATAGTTTTTGGTATCACTTATGTTTTTTCTTATAATTTATTTATTTTTATTTTTTATGTTAATTGCGTTACAAAGAGCTAAAAGCTAAATTATTTGGGAAAAAAAAAAAAAGGACAAAAAGCTAAAAGCTAAATGTTTTCAATGATTCCCAAACGCACACATAATCTACTAGAAAAAAAATTATAATCTATTAACAATTGTTCTAAGCACAATGAAATGTGGAAAAATTTTCAAGTACCTTATCATGTTCTAGTTTCTTAAGTATTTTCTCCCTTGCTCTTTTTTCTTCCTCCTTTTCTTTTTTTTTCAAGGCTAAATAACTGAAAAAACAAAGTGAATATATTAAAATTTAAGTTAGAAGGAAATAAAATCTAATATATTTAAAGACAAAAAGGGATAAATAGACATAAAATTGCCAAATAGAAAAAACAATTACTAAATTAAGACAGACCGTTGTTTTTCATTGCTTTCTAGAATTTGCTTTGCCTCAGTGAGGTCCTTACTAGCTCGAATCCTCTCCTGGAACAATAGCACAACCAAAGTCTTTATAAATAAATGCCAAGTACATGAAACGAGCTCTTAACAGAATCCCAAAGTACAAACAGAAGAGTTTGATTTGACAAAAACCAACAATGAAGCAGCAATAATATGTTCTAAAATATAAAAAAGCTATGGCAAGTTCACCGTTGAATAATGTCTTTCAGGGGTAAAAAGAACTTAGGAATCATGATATAAGATCTTTAAGTAATTCAACTATATTAGGCTTCTTGATATGTTCTCGAAATATTCTTGAATGGGTTTGGATATTTAAGAACTTAAGGTTAGATAATAAAAAAGGATTGAATCTTAATGAATCGTGAAATGAATTTGATGTTCGATTGATGGTAAAACGATGAATTGAATGAGAAACCTAGGCAAGGTTTTAAGAAACCTACTATAATTATTTTCCCAAAAAAAAATGTTACTATAATTTTATTAAAGCTCACAAATCTCAATGAATTTATAGTATAAAGGCCTATAAATACTAAGTTTTTGTAAATAAAAAGAAAAAGAATACTAAACCAAGTTTGTATATGAACCATAATCATATCTCCTTCATTGAATTCGGAAAATAATCTTCTAATATTAGTTTGAGCCTTGTATCTCTCATTCCTGAGTGCAACAATTTTTCATAAGTTATCATGAATTTCCCCTATGTGACTCGCAAATGTTTCAAGTTCAACACTTAATCTAGTAGTAGGAATAAAAAGAAAAGGAGTTAAAACATAAAATACGACTCATGGGCCTTTGGTACAGCCTAATTGCAAGAATCTAGAAATTATCAAATTAACCCCAGTTTTAGTAAAGATTAATTAAAACTAAACAAGAAACAACATTACTTAGATAAACAATAAAATAAGACTGTTCAATTCAGGCTAGCTAACCAAGATCCCAAGAGTCCAAAACACTCCAAATTTTATGCCTTGAACATTAGAACCAACTTTTTGCCTCTTATAATTCTTCAAAAGGAGCTGCCATTAACGTTCCCCTCATCAAATCATCTTAACCATGATATTGTACTTATTATTATAATCATGATAATTTTCTAGTCTAGAAGAGTCTACTAAGGAGAAAATTGTAAGGGTATATGTAGAAAAACTTGCATTAATCATTATTTGTACAATAGAAAGTTGCATATTATTCCTAATGTCATATTTTATGAACCAATAGGCAATATATGCCAACTTTTAAAAAAGGAAAAGGTCATACTCAATGCACAAAGCTCCCACTATCGTGGGATCTAGGAGAGATGATTGATTGGTAGCCTTACTCCCATTTTTGGAGAGGCTGATTCCTAGACTCAAACCTGCAACCTACTTTTGGTGGAAGGCACTTGCTATCACACCAAGGCAAGCTTTAAAGAGATTAATTATTTATCAATTGATACTAATAAATTGCCAACTTCACTTTAAAACTTCTCACACTATACACATCTTCTACTTGTGTTTTAAAGCACTATTTAAACTATCTACCCCCACCCCTCCCCAAATCTCTGTGTCTTCCATTAGAGAAAAAGCAGTAAAAAAGTTAAAAGAGTAATCAAAATTCTTAACAAGATTTAGAAAAGGCAAGGTAAAGTTAAGGAGCTGTCAAATAAGGAAAGAGAAAACCATAGAAATAACTGCATAATACCTTCTCCCTTTGCCTTTCCAATTTCTTTTCTTCTACTTCTTTCTTCTTATGTTCTTTATTCCTGAAACTCAACAACATAAGTAGTCATGGAAAGGAACCAGTTAGCCATAAATAGTAAGATCAATCTGAAAGTTTTTTCAAATATTCAACCAGATTAAAGAATTATATATAAAAGGTCAAAAGAGGGGAAAGAATCTGAGGGGGAGTTCTAGATAAACAGAAAAGGAGACCTTAGTTCCTGTGCCTTTATTTTCATTTGTTCTGTGATATGGAAAGTTTGAGGTGAGTCAAGATTAATATCCACTGCTACCTGGGAGAAGTTAACAGTCAAGCAAACAAATCTAGTGACAGTATGTGCAACACCAAAGATTTTATAAGTTCATGTACAAAATGTATCAACATATTCACCAAAGACAATTTTTTTCTCTCCACCTCCTTTCAAAGAAATGGAACTTACAAGAAGCAAAGATAAAGTCAAATTCCAAATCTCAAAAGCTACCCACAAAAACAAACTGATAAAAACAAGATCATATTAGAAAAGATACTTAGCTAAACAACAATTGACGCATAAACTTCAGCTCTTACTACCCAATCAAAACTGTCGGCTAAACAAGCATATATATGATAAAGAATTTCAATTGTCTGAACACCCTCTATCTTATAATAAGCAGACACCTGGTAGATATACCAAAATTAAAAAGCTGAAGATTACTGGCCAATATATGTTCTATTTAAAATGTTTCTCTTTATTTCAATATCAAGCCAAGAGTTTTACAGTTTTGAATCCCCAAGCAATCTTTTAAAATTGACAGTTAAGTTCAAAGTTAACAATTGGGATCAGGATTTTTTTTTTTTAACAATTATTTGTTAGTTCTATTCAAAATGAAATAGCCGACTATGTCTTACAATAACCTTATCTCTATTTTTCTCACTCCTTTTCTTTCATTTCAAAGGAGTTCTTCCTTTTGTTGGGCATTTTGCCCCTTTGAATATAAGACTTATTAACCCAAAAAAAAAAAAGGTATACAAGAAGCTACAATATGAATATCAAATGTTTTGGTTTTGTGAAACACAATCCCACTTCAAACTATAGTTTTAGCGTTATTTCTCAGCATGAATGAGGATGTGTTACTATACTAAAGATTGAAGTTTAAGATAAGGATATCATTGAATAAGAATACCAAAAATAAGTATATAAAAATCCATGTGCAATGTGAGCAAAGAAGAGAACGAAGATGAGAAACCATATTCATACCAAGGGCATCTGATCAATGTCTGAGTCATTCTCATGATCAATCACCCATTCTATAGCTGCCTCTAAGCTAGAATTACCTGATTATTAACACAAACATCATTCATGTTCATTCACAATTAGCAAAATAAATATAGACAGACCAGAAAAATGAAGAGCTCGTGTTGCTCTTGGCCTTGGAAATCCCATGGCTTCAAGTTCATCAAGCAGTTTCTTGTTGACTTGTGGAACAGCCATTTCTACAAAAGCTGTTGGATGCATTGAAAAACTTCTCACAGTCAATTCAACAAACAGATAGCTATCAATCAAAATTGCTTGAGGATGAAACAAAAAAAACAATACCTTGTTGGAGCTGGAGTGGGTTTGATTGATTTTGGTGAAAACCCAGGCAAGGGTAAGGTATAAATTGTGGTTGGAAGTAGTTCTAGGGGCTTCAAAGAAAGAAGCCCTACAATCAAAGCAATAGAGAAAATAGAGCGCCATTGAAGAGGAAGATGATTCTTTACTGTTTGTGGAGCAAAGCAATTTCCTTAACCTTTTTCTGATTCTTTATACTAAAATAGAGGGTTTTCATTCAATAGTACTACCTTACTAGTATTTATACCTTTCGTTTGCCTTTAAAGCAAAACCTTTTTCTTTTTTCTTTTTTTTGTTGAGAAAAGTTCAAAGCAAAACTTGGTTATTGGTTAAAACACCAAATCAATTGGGCAAACGTGACAGACCCATTTTCACCCCAATTTAACAATAAGCTGACTTTTTAAAAAAAAAAAATTTTTTTTAGAGGGTTTCAATTTATAACATTCGCTCTTGATAATAATTCTTTATCATAAACTAAGACACCAATTAGTTTTTGATGTAACCATGATAGCTCTAAATCATTAGACCAAGACACCAATCAGTTTTTGGTGTAAGTGGGGATTGAATCTCAGACCTCTTATTCAATCATAAGAGATTTTACCAGTTAAGTTAATTGGAACTTACAACGATAAGTTGACTTGTGTCACTGTGAATTGTTGATGAAAAGTTATGAATTCATATGATTAGTAATAAGCAAAGAGTAAAAACCTTCACAGTCACACAAATCCCAATTGTTAGCAAGTTGTTAGTTTTTTTTTTTTTTTAAATTACTGTTTTTAAGAAGGAGTCATTTGTTAAATTGGGTTTGTGATTAATTACCTTTTTAAAATTATTTTTCTTATAATTTAACCACCACTTTTTCGTATTTTCAATTCCAATAGAGACAATATAAAGGTAGAAATCCTCTTACCCCCATTAATGTAATAATAAAAAAAACTAACAAAGATTTACAATAACACCTTATTTGCCTTCCAATACCATTTCATAAATATACCATTAAAACAAATTTAATAATAGATTGTGATGGGCACAGATCTGAGACAGAAGGCAAATTGGAAAGGAGTGTTTTGAAATTATTGTGATTTTTGTTGTGACCCTAACTTTGTTTTATTTTATTTTTTTGAGAGGAATGACCCTAACTTTATTGATAAATAAAAATGTAATTCCTACAGTGGCGTCCATTTGCTTCAATCTAAACTATATACTCACATCAAATGAAATTACTCAACTCTAACTCATCTCTATCTAAGCAATAATGGTCACAGAAAAACTAATTTAATTATGCAAATCACAATTTGTCATCTTAATATTCTATAATTAAAAAAAAGAGTAAAATTTATTGTATTTATAGCATTGTTGTACAATCTGTTGGTGGTGATTTTGAGGAAAACCAACTACCGGAAAAGTCTTCACTTGATGTACTCTCGAGTGGCCCAAGTAGGGCTCCACCTTGGAGGTTGTCTTCAACCTCTAAAACCCTCATTTTTGAGAAAAACAAAAATCTCAACTCAAACTTCGATCCTTTGTGTCTTTTTCATTTTACATATAAATCAAGCAAATCATATTTTGTAGCTTAAGGGATGTACATTCTAGCCATATAATTAATTTTCTAAAATAACCAACCTAATGCATGAAAATAGAGGCACAAAGTTTCGGTTCAATACCAATGTTGGAAAACAGAAAAGATTAACATAAGAACATAAATTTATTTCTACAGGTACCTTAAATTTGATTAAAATTACTAATTAATACTCATAAAAAAAATACTAATTAATAGGGTGTGTGTAAGTGTTTTACAATGCCTCTCATGAACAAAATATTATTGAGCTTGTATAATAGCATCCACGGCATAGATGCTCTTTTATAGATATATATATGAAAAATGAATCGTTGGGTTGTTTGCTACAATACCATACAATAGAGAATAATCATCATCTTCACAGACCAGCCCTTGCTCCCTTTATATGGAAAACCATAGGGTATGCAGGGCTGGCCCAAGGCCCCACCCAAATAAATAAATTCCCATTAGGGAAAAAGGTTCCACTTCTCATGATTTAAAGCTCAAATTTTTATAAAATTATATATATTTTAAAGGTAGTGTATTTTTTTTTTTAATTAGTGATATTAATGATACTACAAATTTTTTAAAGGCTGTTTTTATAGTGCTTTTAGCACATTTTTCCTTTTCATTTCTATTAAAACTCTTAAAGTACGAGGCCAATAGAACCCTAAAATGTTTCCAAAAAAAAAAAAAACGTTGCAAATGAGTTAAATTATCAATTATAGATTAATCTCTCCTAATAGTTTGAGACTTTAATTTTTGTAAACTGATATCCTACAAGGCCACACACCAAATAATAAAATTAAAAATTATATCACAACTTTACTTAACTATACATAATCATATATCCAAAATAAATTATATTTTTTTAATCGTAATATATTTCTATTTCTTTTTATTAATATTTATGGTTCAACTATAATATTCAATTCTCTATGTGAAATTAACATTAGTTTAGTTGGTATTATTCATCAAATTATGTATTTAATGTATCAAATTAACCTTGATTTGATTAGTATTAAATAATTTTATTTAATTAATATTTACATATTAAGGCCTTGCATAAAAATTTTGCCATAGATTGGGCTGCCCTGAGGGTATGCAACAAAGAGAAGTAACTTTTAGGCAATGTCAAAATAAACTAGGCTTTAATACAGTTTATTATTTTGCCCAATACATAGAACTAGGAAGTTTAATCTTGTCATCTCCACCCCAAAATATATATATATATATATATATATATATATATATATATATATATTTGGCAGGGCCACCTAGTAGAGCCCAGGCATAAGGTTTGAAAGGGTGTAAAGCTAATTATTGTATAAAGCTAACATTCCCCTTAATTAAAAAGTTGGTCAATTCTTAGGAAATTCATGTCTTGGCTCCATTTGGTAGTCACACATTGTATGTGCACCAGGCTGTGAGAATGCAAGTGACTGAACTTGGCAGTGTCAAGGGTGAAGGTAAAGCCTACCAGCAAGCAAGCTTCATTGAGTTGGGAAGTAAAAATTATATCCCCTAGTTGCACATACATTATACAAGCGAAAAGTGCCACCTTTATCATGTTGTGTGTTCTTTGGTTACTATATATGTCAAGAGACTGATTGAACTCCACTTCCCCATCTACTCAGCAGCATTCCAAGCAATCAAACTTGCAGTCCACCACAACCTTCACTATGTTATCTTTGAAGGAGACTCTAAAGAAGACATTGAAGCCTTATTGCATCTTCACTCACTTCCTCCATGCTTCCTTGCTCCTTTCCTATCTGATATTAAATTGGCCTTAACCTTAAGCTCACTCTCTCGCTGGGATTTTAATTTTGTTCCTAGAGATGTAAATTTTCTTTTCCATGATATTGCTTGTTGAGCTGTTTTTTTTTTGGTTGTGGAACAGTCCCATCTCCATCTCCTCCCTTCTTTGATTGGGTCCAATCATCCAAAGATAGAGGTGGGCTGGGCCATCCTCTCTTTCCTCTTAACATATCATTATTCATTATTATAAATAATAATAATAATAAAGGGGGTAAAGCCTACCAACAAGTTTGATTATGTTGGGCTATAGCTGGCATGCATAAAGTTTATGTCTGGTTTGGGCTTGTTAGGCTAGGGGGTCAAAATAGTCATTATCACATGTTGATAAAGCAAGCACATGCTTAAAGTGAAATTAATGAGTGGTACATCGGTGAATATCAAATATTATTATTATTATTATTATCATCATCTAAAGTCAAAGTTAAGAAAAAATTCAATTAGATTTATAAATTAGATTTTAAATTGAGTTATAATTTTTTGACGCGTGTCTATTTAATGAAAATATGATTCTCAAAAAATAATTTTGGTGAAGATCTGATCACCAAACTTATTTTGAAGGAAGCAATGGAAAGAATGGGAAAGGGGAAAAAGATTTGAAGGAAGCAATAGAAAGAATGGGGAAGGGGAAAATCAAAGAAGGCCTGAGAGAGGAATGTGCAAAATGATGCGTGAACTAACTGAATTTGAAAATGAAATTTGTGACCTTAAGTGTGCATTTGAATACCGCTTATTTTACTAAAAATTGAAAACAATAAAAAATTAATTTCTGCAACACTGTTCACTCTTTTAACATTGTGGCTTTGCCTACTTGCACTGTTCATGTCCCGTGAACAGTGCAAGAGGCGTTTCAAGGAAAAAAAAGAAAAGAAGGCAAACGCAGACGTGAGTCAAAGATGAGCAATACAAACGGAGCCTAAATCTCAACTAAAATTTCATGCGAAAAAATGCAATTTCCTCTAATTAAGGTCACCAAACAAAGGAATTAGTAAATTTCTTCTTCAAATTCTAGCATCTAACTAAATTCTGTCACCAAATATTTCTTCACACTAATACACTTGAAGATCCACCTCACTCTCTTCCATCTCATTTCATCATCCCAACTATTTGGATTAAATTACGGTGCAATAGTTAAAGTTATTATGTGGATAAGGATTTCCCCAGCTGACTTAATATTAGCATTATATATTCTACTATGTAGCAAAGTCAAAAGAGAATTCCAAAACTTAGCAATGCAACCGCATCAAAGAAAATAGAAAAGAGAGGCAGTCGCTTCTAGTCTTGTGTTTTCTGGTAAGAGAGTATAATGGTGTAGAGATTTGGGTTTCTATACTATTATATATCCCTATTTTTATAGTTAAATTTCTTTGTCATCACCGTGAAAATAGATAGTTTGCCGAACTATGCAAATTTTTATATTCTTTGTGTGCTTAATATTTATTTTTCACTTATTTTCCGTTATTGATTTAAATCATGGTTGCTATTTGCACAAATCCGAGTCCATACGGATAAAATCTTCTTTGAACTTAACAACCTAGCATCCAAGTCCAAAATATACAAACATATTCAAAAAAATAATAATAATTTCAGCAACCAAAAGATATTATTTTATTAGTAGGTATGTATTGGAAAGAGAGACGTAGGGCATGTGGAATAGGCAAGCCTAGATACATTGCACCAGATCAAGGTAGAAGTGCAATTGTACCACCAACTTGCACATATTCTCTCTACTAAGCAATGTATCACCAACACCATCATTTATCTAATCGTCTGTCTATGACTTGCCAGCAATGAACACTGCCGTTGTTTCCGATATTCCAATAGTCTTTCCGATATATACATAAACCATTATTTAATCTATACTGCTATTTAAGAAATTTTCATATTTAAGATCCTCAATTTATATTCTTAAAATACAGTCAAATTCATCCATTTCTAAGGCTTAAATCATAGGAATAGGCATGTAAAATTAGAAACTCTTAATTTTTAGCTAAATTAAAATAAAAAAAAAGTTTTCTCCCATCTCTATATTTCTCTCTCACGCTAGTTGTCAAGTATTAATACAACTTCTTCTTTTTGAAAAAATATAAAAAATGAAACTATTTTTTTTCCACAAATTTATCATTTTTTTTATCACTAAACTGTTTTTTTTTTTCTCACCTCCAGATTTCTCTCTCATATTAGTAGTCAAGTACTAATAAAAAATAAAAAGCCTTATCGCACGTGCAAAGTGTATGTGATGAGAATAGTATATATATACACACACACACACACACACTAACCTCATCACACGCACTTCACACTTGCAATGGAGTTTTTTATTTTTTGAGTTAAAACTTTTTATTCATTGCAGTTTTATTTTTTTAAGAAGAAGTTGTATTAGTAGTATAAATATCTATACTATTTATAAGAAAATTTTCTTGTTTAGACTGAACTTTTATGTGGTTCAAAAATACTTTTAAACCTTTTATTTAATAGGAAAAAAACTTGAGAATAACCCGATAAAGATATATCTCCAACTTCACATAAAATGCCTACAAAATAAGATACTCTCCTACTAATCCATGTCTTCAAAACAAACTTATCCAATTTTTTTTTTAAAAGAAAATTATGATACTAGACCAAAAATAAAAAAGTCTCGTTGCATGCACAAAGCGCATGTGATGAGGCTAGTGTGTGTATGTGTGTGTGTGTGTATGTGTGTGTCTATACATACATACATACATACATATAAGTTAAAACTGAGAGAAAATCTAATTAAATCTCAAATTGGAGTCTAATTTTGTATCATATTTCTTATTCTATTTCTTAATTTTGATGCAGTTATTTATTACACTACAAAATCAAAGAATCCAAATTAATTTTCTTAATTTTTTGTGCTAAATGAGCTATAAAGTGAGAAAACCATAAAATCAAAATTAATAAACATTTGAAAAATCACCACCATTGATTCATTTTTCATATATTGTTGTTGTTGTTGTTGTTATAAAAATAGTGGTAGGACAAATTAAAATTGAGAATTACATGGATAACAATTTAAATGAATATATATAAACGTGGTAAAATTTTAATACATAATTAGTTTTGTTTATTTGTAATTGTATCTTATGTATATACATGAAATTACAAGCTAATTTCTGTTAGAAAGAAGAAAAAAAAAGTTTTTTTTTTATAAAACCTTTTTTAAGGTGCTACATATATAGGTTTGTTGTTAGTTGTTTATTTGGGCAATTGTGCTGGATATTCTACCTTTAATAAAACTAAGGTTACAACAAAATCAAGAAGACTCAAATTTGAAAGGAGGAAGTGGTTATTCAAATAAATATTTGAAACTTGACTTTTGAAAAGTTTAAATAAGAAGTTTGTTATCTTTTCAAAAATTTTGAAAATGTAGTTGCGCCAGCTATGAGCTAACACAAGTTGTAGGTGTCGTGATTGAGTTCTCTCTTCAAGAAACAAGATTTTCTTTCTAATTTAATACTAATTTTCCTACAACTACTTCTAAAGAGTAAAGACTACTAAAATGATGTAATAAGTTATGGAGGATGGTATGGGGAAGACAATATAGCGTGTAAGTAAGTTAGAGGAAATGATGGCTCACACCCTTCATGCTTTTTTCTTGGTTCTTAGCCAATCTTTGGGGGTTGACATCCTTATATATTAGCTTCATTAAAAGGTCCAAAAACAAGACAAAGCTAAGCTGAAAAACTAGCTAGGTCAGTGAAGGCAGTGCCTTAAAATGAGGTTTTCACTACTTGATTTCTTATTGTTATTCCTACTTTGTTGGGTGCTTGCAAGTGAAGGCAGTGACAATATTAGTTTTTATGAAAACTATAATGTTACATGGGGTTTTGATCATGTCTTTTTTTTAAATCAAGGACGCGATATTCAGCTCTCTTTGGATATTTCTTCTGGTTATTTTCTCCCTCTTGTTTCTTAATTTCCCCTTTTCATTCTTAAAGATCAAAGGATTATATATCCCCCTCAATTTATGATATACTTCTTTTAGTTTTTCATTCTATAAAAAAGTCTTATTACGTTTTGCCCATCTTATATTTTGTATGTTGTAGCTCCCTATTCTTTTCCTTTTTTTTATATGCTATGTATCATTATTTATTAACATTCAAATTTTCAATATGAATAAACTTAAGTCAACTAGATTAAGATGGAAATCCTAAAGCTTTGCAAAAAGTTCATTTTTGGGGAGTTCAAAATTTCAAAAAAATGAATAAAGAATCTTACCCTAGTTAGATCTCCTCTTATGGTTTTGTTTTGTCAAGGATATTTACGGATGATCGGTCCTTTTTAGCTCATCTCATATAATCTCTTGTTATCGAATAAAGAAATTGGTTCTAATGTCAATTACACTAAAAAACTATTTGGTGTGTTGATCTAATAATAAAAAGTAATTATCATGAATTGGATGCCATAGATTTAGAGCCTACCATTTAAACAAATTATTATAGTTGTGAATTATAATATGGATTACTTAAAATTAAGAGTTGATAGAGCTACAACACAAAATCGCTTGTTTTAATTGGTTATGGTAGTCCTCCCTTTGGATTCTCCAAGTCCATACATGGATGTAAAACATGTTATATTTTATAATTAAACAATATAAAATATAATTGCTGAAGATGTTTTGATTGCTTTCACAGTTTCAAAGTATTCACCATCAAAGGTTTAAAATTATTTTGAAAGTGAAAAATAATATTACTAATAAATTTTTACTATATCACAAATAATATATAGATAGTAAAACATGTTATAAAGGAAAAGTTTTGAGCATGTGCCGAGTTTTCAAAGTCATAAAGTTTTCCACGTCAAGCACAAACTAGCTATATATTCCACGTCGAATCATATATCTTTCTGGGAAAATTGTATCTGATATTATTTAATCAAATTTATTTACTAAACGAAATTTTCATGAGACTTGCAAAGTTTTTACATCGGTGATGCAAAACTGGTGGCTCTTAATTCTCTTTATGCTATAATCTTTTATATCTTGTAGGGGCTGGCTTCGCATCAAAGCTAGGCTATGCTTCTGGGTTATTTCATTTGAGGATGAAACTACCAGACAAGGATTCTGCTGGAGTAGTTACTACATTCTATGTGAATTCCAAGCCCCTTCTTTTTTTCATTGTAACATATAGAGATTTTATGTTTCACTTTTAGTGTTCCACATTATATTCCATCGATCGCATTATATCACATGTTCCTCTTTTCTCTTTTTTCTTTTTTTACGTTATCAAAAGTATATATACACACACGCACACTTAAGATATTACCATACAATGTTGGAGTGGAACACTAAGATTAGGACAGAAAAATTTTATTCATTATGTAATGTTCATGTGCATGTGTCTATATATAATTAATTTTTTTCCTTTTTTTTTTGCTGAATAATTTTTATTTCTTTAATATCCACAAAATGGAAGAGACTGATTCAAGGTGATATGCATATATGCAGCTAAGTTCACATGGTAATAATCATGATGAGCTGGATTTTGAGTTCTTGGGCAATAGGGAAGGGAAGCCATACACATTACAAACAAATGTCTTTGCAAATGGTCTCGGAAACAGGGAGCAAAGAATTCTTCTTTGGTTTGACCCCACAGCAGATTTTCACACTTACAAAATTCTCTGGAACGAACATCAAATCGTGTAAGAACAAATGAATACAATAATAGTATAAATACAAATAAAATACACAATTTTTTTTTTTTGCAGCATTTGAGGTGTATTGTAATTAATGCAACTTTCAATGGTTTTAAAAACTGAATTGGGGCAAAAACTGTTTTTGTCTCCAGTCTCTAATTCAACCCAGTTTTTGATCGGTTTTGGCAGATTTTTTACCAATTTTTACTGGTTTTGAAAGTTTTTACTTTTTACGGGATCTAACTAGTGCTCGATTCCCAATTAAACCAATCAGACCGACTGGCCCAATCCAATTTTTAAAATCATGCAACTTTCACACATAAATTTTTTTATTATTCACTAATCACAATTTGCCACCTTAACTATCCAAAAAAAAAAAAATGATATTTGTTGTGGATCCATACCCTAATCTCTCTCTCCAGCTCTCTGTTATACCTAATATGATGCTTTTCAACCTTGTGTATAATTACAGATTTTATGTGGACAATGTCCCCATCAGAGTGTTTAAGAACAACAAAAACATTGGAGTTGACTACCCATCACAACCAATGCACATAGAAGCCAGCTTGTGGGATGGAGATAGTTGGGCAACTGATGGAGGTCAAACAAAAATTAACTGGACTCATGCACCATTCAATGCACACTTCCAAGGATTTGGCATTGCCGGCTGCCCAGTTCAAAACTCATCAGACATTCAACAATGTTATTCTTCCAAGTATTGGTGGAATTTGGAAAAGTATTGGAAATTGGATCATAGACAACAAAGAGAGTATGAGAATGTGAGAAAGAAGTACATGAACTATGACTATTGTTCTGATAGGCCTAGGTACCCTACACCACCGCCTGAGTGCTTTAATTGATGAGGAGCATAAGAATGAAAGATAACGAAGTTAATAAAATACAGGGTGAGCTGCAAGGGGTCCAATGACACTGACACCAAAATTATGAGAAACTTGGATCAATTTCTCACTTTGTTCTTTAAGAATACATTCCTACATTTACAAGTTGTTAAAAATATGTGCGATATTGGTTTTATGTGTATTAATGTGTAATGGTTCTAGAGGCCCAATAATATTGTGTGTACTTTTTTTATAATATTCAAAATAGTATTAGAGCCAAGTTTGATCTTGGCCGAGTTTATGTAGCAAACACAAAATCCAAAAACACACTGCAATGGTAGAAATAACACTAATCTATAAACCAAAATAACAACCAAAAAAAAAAAAACACCTTATCTTAAGATCTCCTCTCTCAATCAATTATCTTCCATAGACCAGCACACCAAACGCTTATACAGAATTCGATAACCAAAACTCAACAACAAGTCTAATATCTTGTTAATGTCAAATGTGTTCCCACATGCCACCATAAACTTCAATGGTGGTCTTTTCCATACAAATAATTGGGCTGGACAAGGAGTGGTCATACACAATGCATTTGGATTGGTTATGGTCTCACTATCTCAACAGATTCCTCTACCTCATATTATCCATGAAGTTGAAGCCCTAGCAGCGAGACCAGCTTTGCAATTTGCTCTTGAACTAGGAGTGGATGGAGTTATTTTGGAGGGAGACTAAGATACTCACCACTGCCCTTCGAAGTACCTGCAACTCCCTGGCACAGTTTGGTCATATTACGAAGGATGTGCAATACCTTGCCTCTTTTTATTATTTTTTGTGGGTGAAAATAGTCAAATACCACGTCTTGGCAAAATTTGTGGCAAATTAGCACTGTTTTGGAAATATTTAGCAAACTACCACTTTTTTGTACTCGAGTTTCACAAAATCAAGTTCTAAATAGTACTCGAGTTCAGTGAACTCGAGTTCCTATTGAGTCGCCGGCATGACACTGCTGACTTGGAATTTGTGTAATTAAAAAAATCATGTGGTACTATATTACTGAAATCGAGTACTTCTTTATAGTACTCGAGCTTCATATAGTCGAGTACCTTGTTTTTCTTTTTCTTTTTTTTTTTAATCTCCTGAAGGAACTCACTCTTGCATCTTCTCTCAAATTCATCATCTATTTATAGCCAAAGTTCAGCCGAAATATCAATAGTTACACCGACATAAAACTTGTCAAGTCAAAGAAAATGGCAATTATTTATGGCCAAAGTGTCATCCATTTCGGCCAAAAGAAAAGAAGCATGAATTTGGTTTGCATGTCAGGTGTTGTTCCTGGCCATCTTCTTTGACAATTCATGAAGAACATTTAATGCAAGCTCTTGCATTTCTTCAGGCATGAAACTTCTTGAATATCATGCATCTTCCTAACATGGGCATGCAAGCCATTTAATGGTTTGTTGGCTAATATCAGGCCACTAAGTTTGACTATTCAAGCCATTCCAACAGAAACAAAAAGTAGAAAAAGGGAAAAAATAAAAAAAAAATAAAGGTACTCGACTGCACTAAGCTTGAGTACTATAAAAAGATACTCAATTTCGCTAATATCGAGTACCACATTATTTTTTTTAAAATTCCAGGTCAGCAGTGTCACACTAGCGACTCACTAAGAACTCAAGTTCACTGAACTTGAGTACTATTTAGAACTCAATTTTGTGAAACTTGAGTACTAAAAAAGTGGTAGATTGCTAAATATTTCTGAAACAGTGCTAGTTTGCCACAAATTTTGCCAAAGCGTGGTATTTGGCTATTTTCACCATTTTTTGTGTACTTCAACATTGTAACTCTATTGGTGATGTGCAATACCTTGCCTCTTTTCACTCAGCTTTTAACTTTTTCCGTGTTTTAGGCATGGTAACTCTATTGGTCATTCACTTGCAAGACTAGCGATTTTGTTTCTCTAATTATTAGTCTCAGTGAAAGATGTTTCACTAGATGTTAAAGCTATATTTTTAAAGAGACTCTCTTAATAAATAAAAAACTCCACATTTACCCATCTCTCTTTTTCAGTTCAACATATACGTGAAATTTGCTAACTTTTTCATAAATTCACCCTACATTGTCCCCAATCTATCATCCATCAAATCTAGTCACCTTCAAGGCATCTTTGAAGGACCAACCTAGTTAATCGGTCAAAGTCACAAGCTACATTCCAAACACAAAGAATCATTAAACTTCTACTTTGAGTTCGGCAGGGAGAGTTAAAGGATATATTTGTGATATTAGGTTTATGTGTATTAATATTAGAGTACATTTAAAGTTCTATTTCACAATTCACCCTACATTCCATCTTCTATCTAACATACAACCTATTAATTAAAATAATATAAACCAACCACCAAAAACCCACAAAAACTAACAATTGCTACCACTACCACCCACAACCCACAAATGCACATAAACCAATCTTAAAGGCCCACACCACTATCACAAGACCCACCAAAATAAACAACCCACACCACCACCACTGTACCAGCCCATAACCCACCAGCAATCCACAACCCACAATGCCTTCATCGTACGACCCATCCCACCATTGTTACACCATCGCATGATCAGAGATAAAGAAAGAGAAGTGAGAGAGACAAGATAAAGAGAGAATGATGAAAAAGGGAGACAGTGAGTCTCACACACACACCACACACACACACACACACACACACACACAGTGAGTCACAATTGCGTCTGGACCCAAAAAACACACGTGGGCTCAGGCCCAATAAGCCTTAAACAATTAAATTTGTAGAGTGTGGATTCGCAATCTAGCTCAGTGATGTTCGAAGCTTGATGAACAAGCTAGAATGTTATAATATTTGCAAACAATGGACAAATAGGGCAAGTAAACCTCCTCGGACGTAAGCCGATGACGATTTATGTATATTTTTCCTTTTTCTTTTAAAGATTACAATTCTTTCTCTTTCTCCCCGTTTTTCTGTCCCTTTTTCTTTACTCTATTTCCTCCTTAAATACCTCTCCTCCTTCCCTCTTTCTCCACGTGTCATACAAATCTTACCCTCAGAGCCTTTTCTTTTTCTCCTTCCACCACCTTCCCGAAATCCTTAAGTAATGGCTAGAAGACCCCTTCTACTGTTCAGGGGTCACTTCCCCATTAATGTGGCCAGGGAAGTAAGTGCAGGATCTTTAATGTGGAGGTAGCAGCCTTTATCTGAGATATTTCTCTCACACCGTTGCGTCCAGAGGGTACTTGAATCCCCCTCTTAACCAACGGTTTTTTCAGAACTCTGCCTTAATCTTTTTGGCGAATCCTAGGGTCATCGCGGGTCTGTCCGAGGAGAGATTCGTTCTCGGACGAATCTTCGGACTCTCGACCTATGGGCCGACATGCAGCTCTAGATACTTTTAGTCTAAAACGAACTAGCGCCCATCAATAAAGCCCAATGCCCAAATACTTACTTAGGTCCTTTTATTCCCCACAGGATCAGTGTCAATTTGTTCCAAACATTTTGTTAGCAATTTGATTAGTACTTATTATTTTCTACTTGCAAATAAAATGAACTAAATTGGTGGCTATCAAATTGTAATGACCAAATTGAAAGTGACCTATGTAGAGATCAAAATGGTATTTAAAAAAAAAAGATTTTTTAATTTTCTATAATTATTTAACAAAAAATTATAGACGAAAATGGACGGAAAAACCAATTTAATAAAATTGGAAGTTTAATTGTTTAAGGATTAAAATGATAAAAGTTAAACTTTAAATAAATAAATAAATAATAGACAATTCACCCAAAAGGCCAAAAATTACAAAACGGCGTAGTTTGAATTTTGGTTCGGCCAACATTTTTCTTTTGAAGAAAAAGTGAAAAACAAACCAATCCTACAGCTTGAGAGTTGAAACTCACACACCCTCTCTTCCATTCTTCATCTCTCTCTCTCTCTCTCTCTAATGGCGGACTCTCTATAGCTTCACACAGAATCCTCACGTCCAAAGTCCTCACTCAATGGCCCATCTTCCAAGAAGGACTCACTCAATCCTTCTCATACTCTCCTTCCAAATCTGCTTCTCCACAATCTTCGCCGTCTTCGGATCGGTTTTTTTCCAAGAAGAATTCTCGGAAGAGTTGCTTCTGAAACCACTGCCCGATCGGAAAGTATTGGCGCACTTCCACTTCGAAACCACAGCTCCTCCGCTCTCCACCTCCCATGGCCGCCACCACCACCTCTTTCCCAAAGCCATTGCTCAACTTGTATGTTATTATTTCATTTCCTTCTCCTCTGTTTTCTTTTTCTTTTTTTATAATGAGAAACTGAGAAATCTTGTTGGATCTTGTAGTTTTGGTCATCTGGGTCTTTTGCTTTTCGCTTTATTTGTTATTTTCAAGTTGGGTTTTTTGAGCATTTGATATTGGACCCAAAAAGCAAAAATATTGATATCTGTGAGTAGCAGTGCTAAATAACCTGCCCCTTTGGAAGCTGAATTAGACAAGTAATACCCATTTTGGATATAGGGACTAGGGAGGGACAACTTACTTTTGTGCTATGTGACTAATGTTCTACACTTGACTACAAGTCTTGTGTTGTTCAATTACATATCCTGGAAATTGTGACCATTTGCTGTTTTGAAATTCAACTTTACATTTTTAACTTATTCTCAAGTGAAGACCTTGACTGCAATGGGGTTGCAATTCATAATGTTCTTGCCTTTTTTGATGAAAACACACCCCTCCCTTTCTGGTACCTTTGATTGGCAAACAAAGACAAGGTAATACTAATCAATAAGTCTACGGACACAATATTTTTCAAAACTACTTGTATGGCATGTTGTGATTGGTGCATTATAAAAGAGATGTTAGTGGTGGTGGACACCTGTGGGAGTGATGTTGCTCTAATCACAACAGGCCAAGGCATAAAAGTTGTGGAAAATATTGTTTTCCTAAGATTACTCAATACTAATTGCTGCCTTAGGTTTCTCTTTTGTTTTTCTTTGCCCCCAGAGAACAGGCTCAACCTAAAATTAGGGTGAATTTTTGTAATATCTTGAATATTCTAAATAACTCCTGAAATAGTATTGCTTGGACAGGTTCAGAAATTTCACGTTAAGGAAATGGAATTATCTTTCACACAAGGCCGATGGAACTATGATCGCTGGGGTGGATTTGACCCCATCTCAAGCAGCAATGCAAAGCCTCCTGGAGTAGAGTTGTGGGCTGTCTTTGATGTCCCTAAAGATCAGGTTGATGCTTCCTGGAAGAATTTAACCCATACTCTTTCAGGTCTTTTTTGTGCTTCCATAAACTTCCTAGAATCTTCTACAACTTATTCTGCTCATGAATGGGGCTTCCACCCATCTTCAGGTGGTCTGAGGTATGGTACATTACCCCGTGAGGCTGTTTGCACCGAGAACCTAACTCCCTGGTTGAAGCTACTTCCATGTCGAGACAAAGCTGGGCTTTCTGCCTTATTGGACAGACCTTCCATATATAGAGGATTTTATCATTCTCAACGGTTGCGCTTGACCTCATCTGAATCTCATTCAAGTGGCGTGGAATCAGGAATTGTACTAGAACAAGCACTTACAGTTGTTCTTCAACCTAATAGTCACAAAACGAGTAAAACTTTTTTGAGTGAAACAAAATTGCAACCAAGCTGGTCTTTGAGTTCAATTTTTGGGAGGAAAGTCACAGGAAGATGTGTTCTTGCAAAGTCTAGTAATGTTTACCTTCAACTTGAGAGAGGCTTAGTCACTGAGCTTGAGAATCTGCAGAAGGACAATGCGATAACTGGGCCTGATCATGTAGGCTCTGGAGGGTTGAAGGATAACCCTGGTTTTGAATTGTCTGTTAGGCCGGACAAGGAGTTTAAAGAAGCAAATATCTTGCATAGGAAGAGCTCATCTGTTCTTTATGAATATTCAATTGAGAGGTATAGTGCCTTTGAGCCATTTGATTTAGGCCTTACATGGAAGTTTCCTGTAGTTTGGTTGTGTCCACGAGCACCATTACACTCTAGTAGGTTCTTAATGGGTAGTGGGAATCAAAGGGGCACTATTGCAATATCTTTTATATCCACAGATTTGGAGGAGGGGTTCCTGGGTGCTAATATTGGTGAAGACAGTTGTAAGTTGCAAGCCAACATTTTTCAAGTTGTGCCTTGGTATATTAAGGTCTATTATCATACTCTACGGGTTTTTGTTGATGGGAAACCTCAAGCTATTGCTAATGTTGTAGAGAAGATGCATGTTCACCTTCTGAAGACAAGGTATCACCTGGGGTGATGGAGCTGGTCCTAAAATTCCTTGTGCTGTGAAATCAGCAGCTTTAACTTTAGAGTTTGATAAGGTATGAATCATATGATCTGGCTATTCTTCACCTTTTTTTTTGGGGGGGGATTTCATTTATCTGATAAAAAAACTTCTTCTAAATCTAAGCTGTGGATTTGTCTGATTGAATCACAGATCTGCTTTGATCAGATGCATAATGCTATTTTCTAAGGTCTCATAAATAAATAACTTTGTAGCTTAGAGTGAAACACTGCCAATTATGTCATGTGTTGCATAGGATGTCAATATAGTGACTCTAACAGTGAATCCTGGTAATTAATTGAAATGACTTTATAGCTTAATAATGGACAAAGTTGATAATGTTATTTATAAATATAGGTTGTCGAATTCACTAGTTTGAACTTTCATCAACCACCTAGGGCTGTAAATGAACCAACCTGTTTACTAACAGCTCTGGCTGGCTTGAAAATAATTTTTTTCCCTCTATCTATCAAAAAAGATGTTACTTTATTTGGCGAATGAGCCAAGCTCAAGCCTAAGCTTAAGCTCGGCTATTAAACAAGCCGTCCTCAAACGTAATAATGTGTTTGTGAACAAGCTTGTGAGTTTGAGGCTTGTTTTAAGTATATATGATATATATTTATATCTATACATGTATAAGTGGGAGTTTTGTGCATTGTGTGCAACATTTTTTTAAAAAATTTATAAGTAAAATAAAAGTGATTAGCTCAAAGTTAGCTCATGTTTGAAGTAAAACTAAATGATCAATCCTGAAATTTTAAATTCTTTGCTCTGCTTGTTTACACTCCCACCTCTCCCAAAAAGTAACTTAAATATCTATTGTGGATATCTGACATCATTAACAATATTCAAACGCATGTGACTGTAAATTTTACTTTACTCGTTTAAATATTGGACCTATATCAATGATGCATTCAAACTGTTATATCTGTTTAGTGTCCTTGAGAGGGCTCTGTTTAAAGAAATCAATCATTGAAATTTAGCAGGTGATATTATTTTACTCATTCAATTTCATTGCCATCCAAAAGTAGTCTCCCACTTCATATGTTATAATGACCTGGACTTATCTTCCATACTTGGCCCTTTATTAATGCTTCAATGAATTTAACTGGAATTTGTGTTTATTTACTTAAAACTTGATGCAGATTTGCATCATTTTGTCAAAGAAGTTCTAAGTTTGGCACTGTATTTGGACTTAACAATTTTCCAAATTTGAGGGCCTAAATAATGTTTGACTTGTCAAAGTAATGATCATACATTAATTATTTTTATATCAATAAGTATATTATAGATATAAAAAGGCAAGCATATGCTGGTTTTGATGAAGGTGAAGATGATAATAGTGAGGAACACTATGCGGCCCTTTCAACAAAAGGAAACCCATGTAGTTCGCTTTGAATGCACCTTCTTTTCTTAAATTCTATTTATACTTAGAAATGTTCCTTACTTCATGAAGCATTGCTTTCTTTTTCAATTTGGGTCTCTTAGATTGGGGGATCTTATTGCCTCAATGTTACTTTGAGCCTATTTATTACATGGGACTTTAGTGCATTGTTATTGGAACTACCTAACTATAATTCTTACTTTGAGATTGCTCCATGCCAAAGTTATCTGTAAGGAGCAGCCTAGTGGTTGGAGGCTTGGGATGAGCTGTAAACCCAAATATCCTGAGTTTGATCCCTACTAGGAGTTCCCCTGGATTACTTGATACATGGTTCAGGCAGGTGGGGTTGTGTATCTGTAGTTTACTCCTCAGGGGTGGGTCCGAAAGGCCCTGCCTTGGTGAGGTTCCATATCAAATAAATAAATAAATAAAAGAGAGAGAGAGAGAGAGAGAGAGAGAGAGATTACTCTATGCCAAAATTGAGTGTGCATTTGGCTTTTCATTATAATTTGTTGATATTCTTGCTTACTTCTTATGTCTAAATAGGGATTTTTGCACATCGATGAATATCCTCCAGATGCTAATCAGGGGTTTGACATTCCATCAGCTGTAATAATCTTTCCAAACTTCCAGACAAGCATGCAGTATCTTGAAGATAACTCTTCAAACAAGTCACCCATGTTGTTGAAATTTCAGGTACTATCTACTCCTTGCATGCCACCAGTTGTATTTATGCTTTAAATTTTGCCTATTCATCTGTCTGAGTCTGTGGTGCAGGAAAAGAGTCCAGTGTTGTCTTACACAGAAATATTACTTGTACCACTGACAACTCCTGATTTTAGCATGCCTTACAATGTCATCACAATTACGTGCACGGTGTTTGCATTATATTTTGGATCTTTGCTCAATGTACTTCGAAGACGTGTTGGTGAGGAGGAAAGAATTCTGAAAAACAGAGGTAAGTCTCTCTTGATTTATTTATTTATTTATTTTTTAAAGAATAGGGTCTATCGGTATAAATCATTGACTCATTTGTGATCATACAAGTTTGTAGAATAATTAGTAAGCAACACAGTACTACCCTCACCTAGGGTGCCTCGACAGCAAGGGAGAGTGTATGGACTAATTGTAAACTTGTTTCGACTCCCAGTTTAGGCATTTCACAATTTACCCGAAACCTGCTTAGTGGGAGTGTGTAGGCATCTAGGGCTTGCCCTCAAGTGCGATCCCACTGGCCCATACCTTGAGGGGGATTCCTCGTCATAATAATAATAATAATAATAATAATAATAATAATAAAAAGAAAAAAAAAGAAAGAAGAGGGAGCAACACAGTACTGGTCATAATAACAGCTGTCCATATGTCTTTGAGATATAATATATATATATATATATATATTCTGCAATTAATTGGCTTGCTGTTTCCCTGCTTCTAATGTTTGCCTTTTATTATCATATGCTTGCAGCTTCTAAGAAAGCTGGTCGACTTCCTCAGCTGCTATCCCGGTTGTCTGCCAAGCTTAAAGGAAAGGAATGGGAACCCCCTCAGTCTCCCTCAACTTCATCATCCTTCATCAGTTCAAAACTTATACTAAAAGTCTTAATAGTGGCTGGCGTAGCTGTTTTTTGGCAATACTACTCTGAATGACATTAGCAAGCCAACTAGATATTTCAATGTACACTATGTCAATGTGCCAATGAGTATGTACAATATGAGCCTCTAACCCAAAACTAACACCCTAGTTTTATGTGTAGGGTACTTTGCTTAGAATCATCTTAAATGAATTGACTTATTTACTGACTTCTTTAAATATTAGTTACCTTGATCCTTCATTTCCTGGTTAATCACTATTCAACAGTTTTGAGTTTGCAACTGGAAACTAGGCGAAGCGAATCAAACTTGCCTATGCTGTACATTTCTTCTTTCTTGTATTCTTATTTGCACTATTAGATTCAAAATTTATTATACAGAAATTCTCAATTCTTTTTGCCTATGCTGTACTTTTCTTCTATGAAGGGATGATGCATAACTTCCCCTGGTTATTTGTAGTGCTGGGGGAACACAAATTATCTTTACATGACAAGTTGTAATGACTCTTCAAGCTGCCTATCTTATTTCAATCGAGTTTGTTCTGAAATGCTAGCCAATTTATAAAGCCAAGTTTAGGCATGGTTATTGATTGCCAAATAATTTCATATAAATAATCAAGTGGTGATCACCAAGAGCAAGTTGTCCAAACAATTTTTACCCAATTGAGTTGATTTCAACATCCACGGCTAAACTCATGGAGTTCAAGCACAAACGGCATTAATATGTGAATATTATTTTCATAAGTAGAGTCACACCGAAGATGTTTTTGTTTGTGAAATGTGCAAAAAGAACAAAAAAGAAAATATACTCTTAACACACAGCAACTCAACCCAGTATAGGAATTTATTTATTGCTAGTGACCAAAGGAAATAACCCATAAACTGGAATCCCAAGATGATTTCATGCGTGCAAAGAGAATGAAAAAAACTTCTAAACTGCTGAAAAAAAATTGTTGGTAGATCACAAACATTTATTTGTAACAATGGCCATTAAATTACAAGACCTTTCAAGCAATATATATGTGGCAAAAGCCTTATATTTGTATCAAAGGCAATTAAATTACAAGATTTTACAAACTTACAATGCTTATATCCTCATCTAAAACCATTTACAAGTCGACAATCTATCAGGAGACAAGAAGTAAAGAAAAAAGAAACTTATAAGGGGGTGAAACCATGGAGGAGAATGAAAGAGAAAGAAACAAAAAGAAGCCTCATGTCATCCTCTTGCAAGGAGAAGCTTTAATTGTCTCATCTCCTCGCATCCGCTTCAAATTCATACTCATGTAACTGCATGTAAATTGGGTGTGTACAAAGGTTTTTGGGAGGTCATTTCCTCTTCCTTGAATATCTGCAAAACGGCCCAAACAGTATCATTTACAATTTGTTATTTCGCATGGTAAACAAAACACAAAACAAATCTTCTGTAACTGGGGAAGGGGGCAATTGGTTGGACATTTAGAAAGATACTGGTCATTAAATTGTCAGTCAGGTCAGATATTATGAGGATAGACCATTTAGTTAAACCCAAGCTCTGTTAAAAAAAAAAAAAAACAAGAAATTCCAACATGAGCCAAAGGCGAGATCATGTGGGTAGCCATTGAGATTCAAGGGAGATACAATGCTTTCATCTAAGCAGAAATATTCAACCCAAATCCAACAGGGACCACCTGGCTTCCATGTCTTTGGAGGAAAGGAGAATTATTACATATAGTTGATGACTTCAAGCAAGATTAACAAACGGTATAAAACTAATATATACAGATGAATTTTAAGTCACATGTCAAGTCAATGTACCTGACTCAGCTTCATTTATCTTTAACTTCTTCAGTAGGCTTACATCTTCCAACATTTGCTTTCTCTTGGAGCTCAGGCCATGGAGAGCTTTGCCTCCTGAAAGAGCCAACCACAGATTTGTTATTGTCAAGTGTCAGACATAGCAAAAATAGTTTTAGAAAGCATATTTTCTAAGCCACAATGTTATGCCAATCTTTCATTATCAAGTACATTCCAAATTGACAAATGACTTGGAGACTTTTTTTATGATCGTCCTTAATTATCACAACCTTTTAAACAAACTCTCAAACTCTTTTTATTGCTTTCTTCAAATATACGATTCTCACTGCATATGACAAAAATTCCCATAATTGCAACATCAATTCCAAATATTGTATAGTATGGCTAAAGTTAAAAAAAGACCTGATATGAAAGCAGCTTAGGAAATTCTAAGTTTCCAAAACATTATCTATTTATCACCATGAGTCCGAATGTTTACCTGTGTCCCTTTCCTTCAACCTCTTATTCTTCACCAAGTTGACATCTTCAGCTTGTGGCCTTGTACTATCACCATCAACTTTATCTGCCGCGACATAGTAACTTCCATCAACAGCATCTTGAGGATCACGCCCCCTGGAAAAACCGTAAGTATATCTTAATGAAAGAACCAAGTGATCTAATCACACTTGGGATAGACTGTGTACATCATTGTGCACACCATTGGACAACATCATTCACTTTTTTGGATAAATTGCTGAAACCATTTGTGACCCAATCCATCTTGCAATAGTGCTACAACATTATATTACAAATTAATATCACAAACAACTCAACCCTTCCCAGATAGTCTCCCATGAAAGTTTGAAGTGACTGCTTTTACTCACTAAAAATCTCAAAATCAAAACAAACAGAGGTTTATTTCACTTTTTCACATTTTTTGAAGAAACCCAACGGAGCATAATGCAACCATTACCTTTATTTCCAATAAAATTTAAATAAACATATGACATTAACCATATATTCCAAGTCCAACCTACAGGTTATAAGAAAAGCCAAGCAAATATAATAAATACCAATTTTTCTTTCATTCTCCCATATACTCTGTGAAACCCTTTAAAAGTAAAGAGAAAAGAACAGAACAACTTACTCTTAGAGCCAAGTTTGGTAAGCTTGCCATCAACAATAAGAGCGTCTTGGTGATTTTTGCCAGTGGAGAAGCCTCTGGCAGAGAAGAAAGAAATAAGGGAGTTCCAGGTGACTGAGGAGGCTATGAAATCAACCCCTCTACTAATGAAGTGACCATTGAGCTTTAGAGTTGATGGGTCGAGCCCAAAGGTCCGAGCTATGGAGCCCAGGTCGAGTCTCTGCTCGTCCCACACCACCAACCACACCGCCTTTGATACTAAGGGACAGAACAGCTTGATGCTTCTCTGTTTATTGCTCATTCCTCTCTCTCTCTGTTTGTCTGTCGAGACTCTGCGGCAGTTGTCTTGTCTGACGATATCTGTTGACAGTGTTTACTGTGCAATGGTTCTAATGGCTTCTGGAATTGTCCCTCTACTCTCCAGAACTTGTTACTACTTATATTATTATTATAATAAAAAATAATAATAACAAAAACAAAATAATAAGGGCGGAGTCAGAGTTTTATTAGGAAGGTTAAAAGCAAAACTAATTTAAGCATTTTAATTTATATTATTTACAATTTATAATCTACAATATAATATTTTGTAATATAAGTTTTTTAAAACTTCACAATTTTACGTGTTATTATTTTAATACATATTTTTAAATTTGATTTTATAGTTAAATTCTTCATGAAATTCTCAAAAAATATAAATAAAAATATTTAGTGCATCTCGCCATTTTAATCTTATAGTGAATGTTGCAATTAAGAAACAAATTAAATGTCTTATATAAGAGAATTTCTGATATTTTTGCGTTAAATTTAGTTGTAGCAATTTGGTATTAAATTAGATAGTACTTATGTCTTGGTCTACTGATACAAAACAATTCTTATAAATGTAGAATAAATAATCGGACATAGATGTTTTTGAAAAGTAGTTGGGTAAAATAAAAAAAAGTAGATTCTTAAGTTAAAATAGATATAAATTTTTGCACAAACTGATGCGAATACACTCATCCAAATCCCAAAATCAGTCACGTTAGTTAAGTTTAAAATGTGTAAATTTATAAAATTGCTATAGTAACCGTGTAAATTAATACCGATACTAATCATTTTACATTTAGTTTTTTTTTTTTTTTACGTATCTCAATGAAGAAAGATAGTGAATGACGGTTGTTATATGTGAAGAAAAAAAAATAATTATAAAAAAAATTAATATGTTAATGAAATAGAGTTTAAAATAGATTATTTTTAGGTAAGAATTTTTGAAAAGTAGTTATATAAAATTATACTAAAATAAATAGAATTTTTTTTTTGAGTGAGAGTTTCAATCTATGATGCTCACTCCTGATAATAGCTCTTTATCATAAGACTAAGATACCAATCAATTTTTAGTGTAGACAGAAATTAAACCTCAAATCTCTTATTTAACCATCAAAGACTTTACTAATTGAATTAATTAGAACCCACAAATATATAGAAATTTTGATCAGACTAAAGTGAAATAATCTACGATCGGTAAAATAAATCCATATGAGAGAGAGAGGGTCTACATGCCCCGTGGGCCATCTAGGCCCTTTAAGGATCAGTTTCTGATAGGTAGTAGGTACTATTATAGTATTATATTGATGCAGTGCCTACACTGCTACGCTGATACAATCTTTCAGAAACTTGGTTTTTTTTTTTTTTTTTTAATGGAAGATCTTTTAGGAAATTATTTATTGCCCCCACTCATTTCTGTAACAAATATATAAAAATGTCAAATTATGTGCTTCCTTGACCAACTAAAATTCAAGGTTTTTTTTTTTTTTTTGAGAAGAACTAAACTTCAAAATTATTCGCAAGTAGTAGGGATGAGGGGGGTTATTATCAGGACTACTATATTATATTATCAGGATGATGTTGATTTTGAAAGTTTTTTTTTTTTTTTTTTGGTTGCCCATAGTGTATCCTCAAGGCTTTCAACCAGAGACTAATCACTGTTCGTGCCGGGAGAGCCCACGAAGGGGTAAAGCACTGGCCCAGGAAATTCTTTTCAAAGTGCAGGTAGCAAGACTCGAACTAGGGAGCACACCCAGTCGAGCCCAGTACAAGCACCTTTAGACTGAGAGCTCTACCAACTCAGCCAACCCCCTGGGTTGATTTTGAAAGTTGAAGGATGTTTAAGTTTCAAATCCTCCTCTCATTGAATTATCAATTATTATTATTATATGTCACATACCCATTCATGAAAAAAGCATAAGAAAAAAAAAATGCAGCATTAATACATAACTCATTCAAAAAGATCCTTGGAGTCAACATGTGCCCTATTTAATTAATCAATATATCAATTGAAAATAAAACCTTTCATTTACTAATGCATACATGGTATACCATAACCATGTATAATTTAAAGTTGCTGGCTGTTAGGGCAATAATTTTACATAATTTGGCTTAATGGCCTACGTCTATAGCAAAAAAATCCTTATGACTACATCTTTGATATTAACCTCTTCACTTTATAATGAATTTATAGTTATTAGTATTGTACAGTACGCGATATATATCATACCATACATATTGTATTGAGTAAAAAATAAGTCTTGTATTATAAGGGCGTATCTAAAATGTTCATGAATCATACAATACATAGGTGTATATTGTTTAAATCTGTCATACAATACATAGACACGTGGATTTAAAATGATTTTTTTTTTTTTATTTAATTTTGTGCTTTTACTTGAGTCCAATGAGTTGTTTGACTTGTTTTTGACACAACATTACTAAGCTACTTAATTGAGCCCAATAAAATAACATGTCCGTGAGAGTTTTTTTTTTCTTTTAATTTCTTAAAAAATTTAGACTACACACTTGATATTTCACTATTAATATGGTATTAAATGACAAAATGATTATTTATTTCTTTATTATTATTATTACAATTCTAAGAAGTTAGAATGCCAAGAAGAAATATAGAGAAATTTCATTAAAATAAAATAACAAAAACAAATAGTAAATGTTGATAATAATGAAGAAATTAATTTGCAAGATGATGAATATGATAATAACATTAGCTTAGGTTGAGTTGGTTAGGTAAGAAGATTAATATAACGAAAAAAAATTATTATTTTAGTTTTTATGTCATGTATTATCATTTTTGAGTTTAATAAATTTGAATGTATATGTTATAAATATATGTTAATTTGATTTATTTAATTAGCATTGTTAAATATTATTAAATAAGTGATGATTGAATTAGTCATTATTTGAATATATTGCAAATTTATAATGAAGATACCTTTTATATATCATATAGATATATAATTTTTTTTATTTTAAAATTTATTAGGTGTCCATGTATTTATAATACACGATACAAAAAAATTAAAATTTAGTTCACGATACGATTATCATTTTGACGATTATGAATGAATGGAATGTAGGGTCTATATACTAGAGAATATTTGATTAACTCTAAGCTAATCTCAGACTAACTCAATGTTAATTTGCTTGTTGTACAAATATATAGACCTAAAATTGGTTCAGGGTTAGTTTAACTAGTAAAATCTCTTATCATCGAAAAAAGTTATGGAGTTTATTTCCCACTTACACAAAAAACAATTGGTGTATTGATATAATGATAAAAAACAATCATCAAGAGCAGATGCTCTACACACACATATTTTGTACCGTTTAAATAGATGTAATCAAAACTAAGTGCCGTAGAACTAAATACATATTGTCAAATTTATAGTGCCAATGGTAAAGAATCAAAGAATTGACAAAAAGATAGTAAAAACTACATGAAAGATATACAAAAAGAATCTTCAAAATTGCATGGGTAATGGTATGGCAGCATGTACATCAACGACAATAGTAATATTTGAACTCTTTGGTGATCTTAATCCCAATAATTGAATCTTCTTTTTGGTATTTTGTACTTGGAATCGTAGTTTTACTTTCTTTTTTCCTGTTTGTGACTTCAGGTTTCAACTCTAATGACTTCTCCTTTTCTTTTTGGAACCTTTTCTTTTCGAAAGAGTTGAACTTGCATAGATCCCATCTGCGATTCTGTAGCAATAAGATAGACAAGTTGATATTGATCACACCATGCTCTTGTTGTCTTATCATCGTTCATCGTTAACATACCACTCTTGCATCAAAGTATGTGCAAATATGTACATTTAAAAAAAGTTTAGTACACGCGTTAATTAGAGAAGTCATAATTTCAATTGTTTTTTATGCTTGTAAAAA